>CAOKZL010000729.1:0-528599 GCA_948472985.1 Iguana delicatissima
TGTACACAGTTCAAAGGCCATACTTTGCAGCAACAATGAGGACATTTGTGATAACCAACGTGAACTGCTACAAAAATTTAAAACAAAGTAATGTGGTACATTTTTTTCTGAAAAAGGGAATATTTACAAATGAGAGTTGTATATCTCTTCTTGTGAACTTATTGAGTGTATTAATCATAAACATAGGTGTTCTTGAGGAATAATTGAATGAGATAATGCCCCATCCCAGCCCACTAAATACTCTCCCTGTCCAACAATCTGCAAGGTTTGAGTGTATACACTTGGCAATAGGGCAATGTGATAGGAAGGGGATGTTGTTGCTGTATCATCCAACCTGCTGCCCAGGTGTCTCTCTGCCTGAACTGCTGGAGGTGATCTCAGAGATGGTGCTAATCTGTCCCAGGATTTTAACATCCATGCTGAGGAATCCTTATCAGGGCCAGCTCTGGATTTCATGGCTCCCACAGCAACCATGGGCTTGTCTCAATTAATATCTGTCCCTACACATGTAGCAGGCCACATTCTTGATCTGATCTTTATTGGTCAGGATGACGGTGATCTGGATGTAATGGGGTTTGAAAGAACCCTGTTGTCATTGAGAGATCACTACCTGACAAGGTTTAGATTTGCTGAGATTCCTAATTCTGCAGGGTGGTGGGCCCATTAAGATGGTCTGCTCCAGAGACTAATGGATCCAGAAGGATTCCTGAATGCTCTGGGGAATTTCCAGCTGCTATTGTTGGTGATTCTGTTGATGCCCTGGTTGATCTGTGGAACAGAGAGATGAGCTGGGTAGTTGACACAGTTGCTCCCACGCATCCTTTACTTGGATGTAGAGCACAGACTCTGTGGTTTTCTGAGGAAATCATGGCAATGAAGTCTATGGGTAGATGACTAGAGTAATGGTGGAGAAGACTCTAGATAAATCTGACCTAGCATGGGTTAAGACTCATTTTAGAACTTTCTCCACAGCAGTCAAAGTAGTCAAAGCTGAATTGGGCAGGGCTTTATTCAAAATTTAGTATTTTCTGAAACACCACACTGCCTTTTATTCCTTTTCCTTCCACATATCATTAACATTTATTTTCCTTCCTCTCCCTGCAATGGATTCTTGTCTTACTCCCACTCTTGAATCCTTGATCTTTCTGCCAAGTGAGGCAGCTGAGTCCTGCCCACCAGGTGGTTTCTGGCACCATTCAGCTACATTCTTTTCTACCACCTGCTGTTCTTACTCAAGCTTGTGGCAGCATCTGCAAATCCTGGCCCTCCAGGGTATTGGCTTAAACTACTGCTGCTGGTGATTTTGCAAGAGGCAAAGTCATAGCTCTTCCCTAAAGTTGAATATTTAATAGTGCCCATGGCAAAGGCTATTTTACTTGAGCTGATTTCTCCAAATAACTGAAATCATTCTATGGTGTTATTGCCTGTCTTCCACTTGTTGCTAATGATTTCATAATAAAACCATTAGCTAGCTAAGGAAAAACTATAAATCTAACTTAATTTGGTTATCATGGTCGAATAGTAGGAGCTCTCCTGTATCATATGAGAAATTGCTTCTAATCAAACCCACATTTTCAAGTATTTATAGCTGCTGATTAATTAGGTTTCCACTGGGCAACAAATATCTCTTCTGTTTTCCCACTTGTGTCATACACCTTGATTTAGCTGTCTTTGAGATATCTAGCTGCATTTAACAGACTGAAAGCTTGAGAAGTTAATTATTAGACATTTTCCTCTGTGGTTCCCTATGTTGTTAATCAAGATCCAATAGGAACACAAAGCTCATCCCATAGCATTGATGTATCTAGTTTTGCGGTTGTGATTGTAAGCATATCACATATCTTCCCCTTTATATGACTACTTTTGCCTAGACTGATTCCAGCCCTGCACGTAGAAGATCATGTTCGTGACATGCGCTGGTATAAGTGTTTATACTGCATTCATTCTTTGCAGTGACAAAGTCTTCTGCAAAACCTGTTTATCTTTACATAAAATGGCATAAAGTACTACCTTGTGTGACTCCCACCACATGTAACCTCAGCCTGACAGCACCAGGGCAAAGTCTCCAAAAGCAATTAGTTGCTGCTGTGCTCCTGGGCACTGTACAGGCTGCAGTTGCACAGCCAGAAGGAAAACTGCCTTAACTGTCCTTGACCTCCAATTAGTATTTTGTTCTTTTCTCCTGGCTGTGCAGCTACAGCCAGGTGGTATCTGGCAGCCACCCAATTCCACAGTCACACAGTAGCCAATGGGTGCACCTTCTGAGAAGAGCAAAAGCTCAGGGTAAAAGCCCTAGTGCAGTGGTTCTCAACCTGTGGGTCCCCAGATGTTTGTGGACTTCAGCTCCCAGAAGCCCCAGCCACTATGGTCAATGCTCAGGGCTTCTGGGAGCTGAAGTCCAAAAACATCTGGGGACCCACAGGTTGAGAACCACTGCTCTAGTGGATATTTATGGTCCTCCAGCTGTAGTGCTGGATCTCAGCCATTGTTACCAGTGACATTAGTGGTATGTCAGAACAATGCAATCACTACTTCTAGAAGACAGTCAGCTTGAGTTATGTTAGTGCTGAATTTGTCACTGAATTGCATCAGTGCTGAAGAACTCTAAGGTGACCCATTTCTATGGGTCCATTTATCTATAGGAACAGAAGAGAAAGAAGAAAAGAGGCATATCTGTATGAAGACTACAGGAGACTTACAGGCTCTTTCACACAACACAATTATAGCACTTTGATTGCCCTTTAGCTGTGATGGTTCTGTACTATGAAATCCTGGGATTTGTAGATTCATGAGATATTTACAATTCTCTGCCAAAGAGCTTCTCTGGCTCCCATAACTACAAATTCTTGGATTCAATAGGATGCCATCATGGCAATTAAACTGGAATCAATGTGCTAGGGTTGTACAGTGCAAAAAAGCCCCAGGTTCATCAACACAATGCGTACATATTGACACTTCTAGAGGATGGCTAATAAAAGATATCTCAGGATAAAATGTATTGACTTATTTGCAATTTGGAGTTAAAGCAGAACTGCAGAATAAGGTGATGATCCAAAAAGAAAACTTTATTTCACTAATCCCAGGTTCATTCATCTTGTTTTGAATAATGGAAGAATCACCCTCCAGCATATGCAGAATGCTACCATGATCTAAATCCTATTGGTTAGTCCCAACAAAAGTAAACTCATTGAATACATTGTGTGGGTCAACATGTAGGTAAATTGGCTCTAGATGGAACTACAATAGGATTCAGGCCAATATGTTCATGGAACTGTTCTTTTTTCTGAGGAAGCAATTGGATGGGATTGAGCTTTGCAACATACACATGAGACTCATATATCACATATTACATTATGTATTGTCAACAAGTCACCCTTGACTTACAGCCTTGTAAGTGTGTGAACCAACTCTCTGTGATTCACGCTAGAGGAGTGAATATAACTGGAAAAAAGAAATCTTTTCAAATGAGGGTAACTTTTTACTGACCTATAATTTTATTCTTGCTTTATGACTGTTCATGCCTTACAAACAATCTAGTTCTGCATTGGTTCAGGCAGTTTCCTGCTGAAACTAGACTCATAAATACATTTTAAATGCAACCTTATGAAATATTTGGGTTATAGGCACAAATGTTAGAAAGGAGTGTGTTCTTCCCCACACTGGAGACACAACTCGGAAATGTCAAGGATTAAAATTAGATGATAAATATGACTAGCTTGTGATACACTCTCTGTTTAATAAGCCCCCCAAATAATAAATTTTTACTAGGGTGACATTATACATTAAGCCAAATTCATCATACAGCTTTCATGCTGACCTCCTACTGTGTTTTGCATAGAAAACTGAGCCAGGATGTTACTCTTGGCTTAGAGTTATGGCATGATAGAAGAGACTGAATACATTACTGTTGAGTCTTGAGTTATGAATATACTAGCTGGCACAGGATGGTCAACATTCAGACTGGAACATGGAGATATTGTGGACTGGAGTTGCTTAGCACAAATCTTACATCTTTCTAATCAATGTTGATAACAAATACTTTGCCAAAAAGTCATTCAGGTCTCTGTGAAATCATTTTGGTTTCATCTGTGCTTCATTAAAACCTATTTTATTAGTATTGAGATTCTCTGCATATATAAGTCTGCGTTGGCTCTAGGCTTGTCAAAGGAGACTTAATAAGATTCAGATGGTGTACAAACTATCAGAGGGATATAAAATTCTTCAGACATGCAATAGCAGCTCCTGTTTCTGGCACACTGCTATATCAGCAAACTCCATTTCTGCTTTTTTGTTAAACCATAGATGGCTTGGTTTACAGGTTAGGTAAATAACACTAGAAATTAAAATATTCAGACCTAAGGATACATGTTTTTCACTTTTTCTAAAGCATTTTCATATTCTGTTTTGTGGGAGCAATGTACCTTGAAAACTGCAAAGGAAGAATGGGAATATTAAAAAAGGCAACAGATAGATGAGGTTCAGGAGGAAAATGTTCTTAGCAGAAGACATAATTGTACAAGTTGAGATTTCCAGTTCTGGATATTTGATAAGTAACTGGTATGTGGGAACAGTTTAATTTAACTAGATTTGAAACTTCCAAAATTTCTCCTCAAAATTCTCAGCACAAAGGATAAATGTTTGAAAATTTCCCATATGTATCTTGAATATTCCGTCTCTGCAGTTGAGTTACTCAATTTAAGTATTTAAAGTCTGATGACATCTTACTGTATTTAGTAGCTGCTGCATAGTATTTAGTGTATTGCACTATGTGACTTCTAGCAGTTAGTTGCATTAATATTTTAGAGTCTGCTTAGGGCCAACAGATGGGATATAAATTTAGATAATCAATCAATAAATATGAACATATGCTGAAATTCCACAATACTAAGATTCTGAATTTTGAAGTAAAGCTATCAGATTGAGAAATGCATTATTTTTCACATTTTGAGTTTAAATTTGAAGAAAATATTTCAAACACTACCAAATTATGCCCTGCCCATTTAAATGTATTTCCTTTTTAAAACCAGTTTTTCAATATTTTCCCTTCATATCTCTAATTAAATTCGACATATACGTATGTTAAAACATCCTCATATTAGAACTGTGGGTATTCAGATACAGAATTGAGATATTGCTATGCTTCTACATTTGGGAATTTAATTTGATTTCTTTCCATCCCACCTTTTTCCTGATGTGGGAATCAAGGTAGCACATAACATAGAGTTTAAAAACACAGCTAAAAATGTGACAATGAAAGTCCTAGTTAAATAAGCCATCCTAATCAAACAACTGTTACCCTGTGAATTTGAGGAACTGTGAAGGAACTCAACAAATACAGCAAAAAGATAGACATGAACCTGGACTACATGCTTGTTTCATGTTATGTGCTAGGACTTTGATCTTTATCTCTTCTAATAGCAGCTCCAAGCACAGCCCAAGAAGTCAGTTTACATGGACTCCACGGACCACACTGTACCCAACCTTTGTCTTGAGGGTTTGGGTTATGTTTAGGGTTAGGGTGTTCTTCTTGCTTGTCTTAGGAAGTGCTGAGTTCTGTTAGAGGAAGTGTCTGAAGCCACAGAGTCCTGCCTTGTTCTGCAGAGCAGACCCCTTGTGTGAAGTTAAAACCATTACCCCACCCCTAAAATGTTACGGGTAACGGTTGTTGGTCCAACAAATTCCTTCCAAGCTCTGACCTAACTTATTTGCTACTTTGTAAAAGAAACATAAGGGAAGGGCAACTCTTTGATAACCTGACATGACATTTATCAAGAGGAAATCCTTGAAATATTTTCTAATCAGACCTAATTTATTTCCTGTACTACATCTTGGCTTACATATGTGCCGTGTCGACAATATATTTACTGTCCAGAGACCCGCCAACTTTACCATCTCTGCCTTATCTTTGATTTTGCTTGCTTGATATTATTGGCAAGTTGTTCCAGCATAGCACCAGTTCCTTCAAAGGTATTTGAAAATAAATAAACAGATGGATATCCAATGGTATTCTGTGTGAAATTTAGATAGCAGCCAAATGAATCAAAGCTCCAACAGAAACAAAAAAGAAGGGGGGAAAGCCGGTAGAAATTATGAGTTTTCTCAACTATATTTTTTTAGCAGTATTAGGAGAGAATTCTTTGTTGGTGAACCTTTGTATGCTGGTGTAACTGAGTTACAAATAGCATAGCCATTTACACATTGCCAAAGAAGAGGAAACACTTCACTGAGAAGGAGGACAAAAGAAGGCATAGGTCTGAATGTACATATGCTAAATTGTATGTATAAATACAATACCTCTCACTGTAATGGGTACCCTTTTGGTCTGCTTTCCAGGTAGAGATGGGCAGCTTCAAGGTTCTCAATTTCCCTCTTTATGGATACTTATCTTTAATCCAGATTTGGACTAGCCAGCATTTCAGATGCAGCAATAGTGCACCATATTTTTGGTCACAAAGGCTGCATCTGGTGTTGGCTGTGGGACAGACATCTCACACACACTTGTATGCACACACAGACATGCATTTCCCATACACAGTACCAGGGGTAGCTCTTAAAGTTCAGTCTAATTCATGAAGTGGATTAACTGTCCCAATGATGTGGGAGCCCTTGCTACTTTTTAGCATATCACAATGGCTTGGAGATAACTGCAGCTTAATTTCTTTCCCTTCCCTCAGCAGTTTCAGTTGAGATTGTTTCTTTGATACAATTAGTAGTTTTGAAAATGAAAGAGCAACCAAACCAAAAATAATTTCATCTTTGCAGCTTAGTTAATCAGCTCAGGTGTGGGGGGAAAGGTGTATATGATCCAGTTGGCTTTGGGAACCACACATGGAGGAGCTGAAGGTCATATATACGTACTCTGGGCTAAAAATGCTCACCCCTGAAAAAAAAGGTACCTTCAAACAGAGGACGGTTATATTTAAAGTATGATATGTGGCTACCCTAGTTTCATATATGGACCACATAGCTATAAGGGAACTTTCACATAACAGAAATAAGTTCATAACTAGCCCAAGAAATGCTAAGTTTGAACCAATATCTGTTTTTCAAACACATGACAATCAAGGCAAGTGGGTGGCATGTGCAGCACAGAGCATTGTTACAAATAGTTACCTAGCACAGTGCTCCTTAAGCTATCTGGTGTGAGGGATTGGCAGGGTCCACCCCCCGCCCCAATGTGCCACAGATCTGCACCATATTTGTGCCCATTAATCAAAACTGTTTCTTTCTCTCCTGAAAACTTGTGTGGACTGAAGTCATAGAGTGTCATTGGGTCATAGGCTGCCACTTTGAATAGCACTGACCTAACAGATGCCTTTCTAAATATGGCCTTCACTTTATTTCAGCAGGTTGAAGGGAGAAGTTATAGCACAACAGAAGAACAAATATTTTGTACTCAGAAGTTCCCAGATTCAGTCACTGGTCTCTGTAGTTCAAAAGATCAGGTGATATGAAGAAATACATTCTTCCAGATTACTCTCTGGCCTGGAGAGTTACTACCAAAGCATAACTTTCCTGTCTTTCTTTTTCTCTTTCTGGTCTAGAAATGTTTGCTGTTTGATTATCATCTGATCTTCTTTCCCACAACCTTCTGTATTAAAGGTGCCCAAGGCTTATTGCTGTATTTTTAAAGTTATCTTTCCTCCTATTATAGCAATTTTGTTACCATGAGGGGGACCAGAGACCTTTGCAGGGCCACAAATACAGGCCCTTTCCACATGTGGGAAAGGAACCATGCAAAAACGGGACTCACCGGACTTCTTCAGCATCCGGGCGAGTCCGTCAGGACGAGGAGCAGTGCGAGCTCGTTGATCCGCACTGCTCCGGCGTTCAAAATGGCAGCTTCCGGTTGGTGGAGGCTCTCCACCAACCAGAGAAAATCGCCAGCCTAAAGCCCACCCCTGGCAAATCTGCAGGAACGCACTAGTGTGCGCCTGCAAATCTGTACCGGAGCATGGCGACGGAGCGACATGGAGTCGAGCACTGCGTGCTTTTTAAAAACCTCTAAAAAAAGGTTTTTTAAAAACCACGCTGCGTGACCAGTTCTGGTCGCTCCAGAGCGGACTGAGGTGCGGAACTGCAAAAAGTAGTCCACCCCAGTCCATTCTACGGTGTAGAAGACCTCTGTCGGAGGTCGCTCTACACCGTTTCAATAGCCTGGTGTGGAAAGGGCCCTGGTCTCTTGTATTTGTACTTTCCCCACTCCTGCCCTAGATCAATGGAGAAGAATTTTGGGGGTTGTAGTCCAGCAACATCTGTGTACCTATGGTTGAGAACCATTGCCCTAGATAAAGCACAAGCATTCTGAGCAATATTCCTTTTCCTGAGACATTCTGCCAGATTGCTAAATGATTGTTACATTTCTGACAGACATACAGACATGTAATCTATTGAACCAGTAGACATTAAATGTACTACCACTTTGGTTATTTCTGCACTAGACTGCTATAGTGCTATTATTCCACTTTCAGCATCCTATGGAATCTGGGGTTTGCAGTTTAGGGAGGTGCTCCAAAAGCCCCTCCCTAAACTGCAAACCCCAAGATTATAGGATGTTGAAAGTGGAATAATAGTACTGTAACACTCTACTGTGGAAATGGCCTCTGTTTCAAAATAAAACTAAACTCATTAGGCCTGCAGCTCAAATTCAAAACTGATCTTTTCCTCCTTTTTAAAATGCAATAGCTTTTTTTAAAAAAGAATCATCAAAACCTTTATTTTTCCCTCCCCTGTCAAATATTACCAAGCTGTTGAACAAGTGCTATCTCACTCTTATCTTCCAGGAATGAAGTTTGCTTCAAAAAATGAGCAGCTAAGCTGAGAGATTTAATTCATTTCGTTCATTAAAATTCAAATCATTACGAAGCCACAGATGTTAACTTTTCAGTGATAACATACTGACAGTGGAGAAGGTCTGTTGTATTCACTGGGGCAGATACAAAGTCATCTTTGGTGGTGAATGTTTTGGTTCTTTTAAATACAGCTTAACAAGGATATGAATTGTTTTAATGAAGTTATCATTATGAAGAATGGATAGTATATGCCTTCCTTGAGCCTTGGAAGACTTAACTTGCATTACTGAGTGCGTGCAGGCAAAAGGATCATTGCTTGTTCATGAATATGTCATTCTTAAATTATTTTATGAACACAATATCCATAGAACATACAGTACTTCAAGTTTTTTTTAAAGAAATGCTTAATTAATGAATTAGCTGTATTTTTGAATAGAAAATAGAATCTCGCAGTTGATATCAATGTGGAAAAGTCACCATCAATCACGTTAGTTTTTGCACATTCTTTTTTGCCTTTATTTTTAAAAAAGAAATATGTTGCCTAATAGAATACTATTATATCCACATCAAAGCCTCAACATACATCTATAAATAGAAAAGATAAAGATATAAAAGAGAAAGAAAATAAGCATCTTTATTAAAAGTAATAATACCTAAAACATAAAAAAGTTGATCAATCCAAAAAGCAATAAACTAGAAATGCAATTTTATAAATAAATAAATAGATAGATAGATAGATAGATAGATAGATAGATAGATAGATAGCAAAAGCATTCTGAACTAATGATGTTCAAGGGCACTCTAGTGAGACACTTATGAAAAAAAAATACCAGTGCTCGAAACATAGTATGCTTGAATTACATGCCATGTGTTGAAAAGTCTCTTTTTAACAGTAACTGCAGTTATAGTTGCAAGGCCACAAATTAGTTACCTTTACAGTTACATTTTAAAAAGTAAGGCTGGAATCCTGTTGGTACCATACACACATGTAAATTCCCTTACAGATGTGATTGCAGTGGCAGAGCTTGGAGTATGTGGAGGGTGTGTGTGATGGGGTGGCGCTGTGGCATGAGGGGCGTGGCTACTGTGGGTGGGGGCATGGCTGCAGCGCAGGGTCATGGCTACAGGCCGGGATGCTTCCAAAACATTGCTGACTGGGGCAAATTGCCCCCACGTCCCTATGCGACTGTGTGATTGTTCTTTTTCAGCCATCGTGTAATGGATGTATTCAGTTCAGTTACATAAGCAATGTTTTGCTAGTGTAACCATTTCACATGCAGTTGCTTTTTCTCAGATGATGCATAACCATTTGTAAATGCTTTCAGTATAACATTTTATTCATTTTGATTTTGGAAACGGTCATTGTGGATTACTCACTGTACAATGAAACAGCAAACAAGCATATTGACAGATTCACAACTGGTTGCAAAATGTTGGTATTCAGCAGAAGGGCAAAGTAGTGCAACCACAACATAACTATGTGAGTGTAGATCCACACTAAGCAAGCACAATGTGGAATCTCAGCCTGTTTGTTTCTTATTTTTCAAATATAATTAAGCAATTACTTTTTATTTACTAAACAACACTGGAACATTTTTCATTCGGTAGCATGAGGTACACAGCATGAGCCAGAACACGATCACCTTTCTTCCACTAGTTAGCAAGGCCATATCCAAGGCTGTCAAAGTAAATTGAAAATTACAGTTATATGCAAAAGTTAAGTTGCTAAGTTATAATTGTAATGTAACGTAGTTATACCACGATTACTGACAAATAATAATACTTATTTTTTTAACTGTCAGCTTTTAAGCTCTAGACTATGTACACACATAAATATCACATAGCAATGGTAATTAGTTTCATAACTTGGTGAATCTTAGCCGAATGCATTTGTCAGCATCATTTGAAAAATGGTTGAAGCTGATGTGATGTTTCAGTTTCTGGGCACTGCTTCATGCATGCACACTACGATTTGTGTTGTGCTCAAAGAGTGATCATCATATATGTATGAACTGAGCTGAAAGTTGAATGGGGACTTTTATCCTAAGCCATTTCTTGATTGAAATAAGAGACATTTACCCTAGATCTCCTGCTTATATATCTATATAATCTACTAGGATTTGTTTCATTGGCCCTTTCCTCACCGGGGGGGGGGGGCGAAACGGGGTGGTGCACGCAGGGGCAGAGATTACCTGGTAGCATGTTGCTCCGTCCCTGCTCCATCCCTGAGGGGAGCGCAGTTTCGCTGCTCTACATGCCGCTGAATTTCGGCGGTGTTCGGCGGCGCCCAAAATGGCAGCCGGCAGCTTCCAGCGGTGCTCTGCCAATCAGGGCAGCATGCCAGCCGGAAGCCCGCCCCCGGGCAGATCTGCAGAGACGCACTACCACGTCTCTGCAGTTCTTCACCGGGAGCTGCCACAGAGCAGCACGGGCGAGTTTCATAAAAACCACTTGGGAAGGTGGTTTTTATAAAACTTGCAGCGCCACCCCTGCGGCTGCGATAGAGCGGTTTGAGGTGTAGAGCCTCATCTTTTCCAACCGCACCAGCGCACCCCGCGGTGAGGATGACCTCCGTGTCTGGTCATCGCACCGCAGGGTTTTACCCCCGTGTGGAAATGGTCATTACTATTTCATTCCTGTCTTGATTTTGGTCCCCTTCCAAAACCCCACATGACTGCTTCAGATAAGGGTCAGGGTCTGGCCAAACCAGCTCCAGTGGAGAGCCCATTTTTAAGTGACTTCGGAACAGTCTGTTTTATTTTATATTATTTATACCCTGCCTTTCTACAGACAAGGGCCTTCAGTGGCTTACAATAAATAAACAAATAAATAAAAAACAAAGTTTAGCCCATGGACAAATCTTACACACTAGGGGCATGAATCTTTTGGAATGGGAAAATAGTTTATAATAACGGTGCTTATAATGGTAAGGCTTGACCATGTTAATTGCTTTCCTCTTTGATCAGAGATACACTAGTAAGATCTTATCCTACTGGATAAATCAATGCTTGTCTCATGACATGTGTTAATTGCCTTAATCAGTGCCAAGTTCTTTGTTAGTGTTGGTAATATAATTGTCATTGTCTGTATACAATTTCACTCAGAACTCACCCTCAAACATATATGTCATGCATATATACCTTAACCTTTAAGATTATACTCCAGGCATTTGTGGGATCAGATTGTCAACCACAAAAGCTCATGACATAATGAATCCAGTAGTCTTCAAAGTGCTAGTAGACTCTTGTTTTGCTGGCATCGTCCAACTAGGCTGCTCCTTTGAAAACTAATAGGGTCGTTAGAACGGAATGGCATACATCTGTCTTCATCTGGTTAACAATTGAGGGGGTCTATTCTCAATGTATGATATGATCTTCATGAATCCATTATGCCGCCTTTATGCCCCTAATAAACAAATAGCGGTCTATCATCCCTTTATGTTAAATGATTGGAAAGAGTTAAATGAACATGATTGCCATGGAAATTTCTTCAGCCTTAATGTTTTTTACTTACTTTTCCTTTGCTGTATTGAATGCCCTTGTGATAGAAAAGAAAGAACAAACATCAAAAGTACCTTTTAACTCCACAATTCTTTCTAAAATTCTTTTAAACATATAGACTATACCACTGGCTTTCTGTCTTCAAAGCATGCAGGA
This sequence comes from Iguana delicatissima, assembly GCA_948472985.1. Lineage (NCBI taxonomy): Eukaryota > Metazoa > Chordata > Lepidosauria > Squamata > Iguanidae > Iguana > Iguana delicatissima. Next base: position 12,449 of record CAOKZL010000729.1, read on the forward strand.
GGATGAGGGTCAGATATAAAAATTATTTTGATCATTATAATAAAATATGCATGTGACTTGTATGAAAGTGCAGAGATATTATTTGTGTGTTAATGAAACATGGTAACATTCATTACACACTTTTGATTTTTTTTCTCTTTTCTTTGGTAGCTTCTGTGCTTGTGATTAAAGTACAAATGGGAGAAAAAGTTATTTGTAACCTATAAGGTTTCACCAGCTCTGGCTTCGTGATTCAATTGCTCTTAAAACATTTTTTTTTAAAAGAAATAATCATGTCTTTTAAGAAAAACAAATAACACTAGTAACCCATCTCCATCAATCATGGCACTGTTAAAATCTCAAACTTGTCCAGATATCCTCAAATGTCTAGTAGAATGAGTGAGTTTAATTAACCTTGTAAAGGTCAACAAAGATGACACATGGTGAGTCTCTCCCTAGGGAAGTGATTCCATAATTTGTGTGCTCTTTAAACCCACCACTCTTCTTAGTGTTTCAACGCAGCATGTTCACAGAGTTAAATTGACCTAGCTGTGTTCCAGGATCAAACAGTTTTCAGCTGATCAATGAACCTACCTCCACCTAGATCACTGGCAATTTCCTGAAGTTATGGAATTGTAAACCTTTCACATAAATCATCTAGTATTTCAACTATAGAATGTTGGGATCATTTAAACTGTACCGTGGATAACATAATTGTCCTGAAAGTGAATTTGATTCAATTTATTAAAGTGAAAAGGTATCATGTAGGTAACTTTCAGATGAGCCTTGGAACATGACAGACTCCATTTGATGATATGTAGTTTTATCGTAGGGAGGGAGGTAGCTGCTCTTAGGAGACAGTGCTTTTCTAACTGTGATGAGTATTTGAATTATTTGCTAAAAGAATCTGTCTTCATACAGGTATGTGTTATGTACCATTAATGGACTACATTTTTAAGATGTGTTGGAAATGAAACAGTTAGCTGCTAGGTGAATGTTTTATGTTCCGATTTGTTATATAACATATATTCATTCCTATGTTTGTTTTTGTTTTTATTTAACAAGGATAAATTATATTAATTAATTAATACTAGTATACTTAATTATTTTAAAACTGATGTACTTGATGACATTGAAACAATAAAGTCCAGCACATTTTAAAAAAGAATTATTTATACATTACAAAAATCCCAATTTTTCATCTAAAGATTGTTTAACTTTTGTTTGATTGTTAAACTTTGTTTAACTTTTGATACATGTAGGCACTTTCATGCATCTGAATAGAAGCCATTAACAGTACTCACTGAACAAGGCACTCCATATGGGATCTACAAGATTTTAGAAAGGTGTGCTCACTGAACCAAGCTGAGCAAACAACTTAAGAATCAAACTCCACAATAAACTGAGTGAAAGTAAATAAAACTATCATTAGCTCTGGAACAGAATCTCCCAGGGCCAGCAATGGGAGCTTTCCTTCTAGAGCTAATAACTAAATCAACATCTCAAGGACAAAGACTAAATCTTATCCCCTGTATGTTCTGTTCCTGTATTTACCGCCCTATCACCATGAAAGTACTGGTTATGGCCTATAAAACCCCATACAGCTTGGGTCCAGGCTATCTGAAGGACTCTGTTTTCCTCTGTGATGAACTTGTCTGCCTGAGCTGTAAGATCTTAAGGAGAGGATCATTTCTCTATCCCGCCTCTATCCTTGCTGTCCTTCTCTTGGTAGGTGAACTTTTTCATTTCCAACAGGCTTTAGGAGCCTGACCCAAAGGGATTTTCATACTGTGTTGTTTCCTGATTTTTAGTTTTTTGTCTTCTTAATGTTTTGCAGATGCTGGCTGCCTGTGCCAAGCAACAGAGTGCAGGAGCAGCAGGAGGCCATTCACAGTCAACAGAGACACTAACAGTCAGTACAGCTTGCCCATTCACAGTCCAGAAACAATCCAAAGGTCCAGGAATCCAGTGAGCAATATGGTCAAACAGTCCAGGATCAGAAAATCCAGGCAGACAATGAACAGGGAGTCCAGAGAACACAAGATAAGCACTGGCAATGCATGAGATGTTTCTGGCATTGAGCTACTGCCCTGTGCCTTCCTTAAGAAGGCTGAAACCAACTGGCTCTCATCCCAACCCAATTAGCTCCTGATGTCCTTGCTTCTGTGTGTCCTCCTTTGAGACTGCTGTTCACCTGAGGAAGCTGAGCCCTGGCCCATGGCATTTAACAAAATTGTTTTAAATGTTTTTAATTATGTGGATGGTTTAATCTGATTCTGACAGAATTTTTTGTACATCTTCCTCTTAGTACTTCTAACACTAATGAAATCTTGGAACACCAAGATACCCATGGGTGACAAGGATTATCACCTGATGGAGTACCATCCTCACAGTTTTACTAATGCAAGAGAATCATCCATCTTCTGACAATTCATTGAGCCTCAGATCAACAAATCCTCTGGTAAGGAGCAATGATACACAAGCAGGTAATAAGTAACATCTACTGAAATCCCCCTTTCTATATACCTGTTAAAGGTACACCTTTAATGCAAAAAGGGGCTATATATGTGAAAATAAATAAATAAAACCAGCTATTTAAGATCAGAAATTAGTGATTGAAAACTAAGCATTTTAATTATTTCCACACATTTAACATGGTATGTGGTAGGGAGCCCTGGTGGTGCAGTGATTAAATGCCCATACTGCAGCCACAAGGTTATGAGTTCAAGCCTGCTGGGCTCCAGGTTGACTCAGCCTTCCACCCCTCTGTAGGTCGGTAAAATGAGTACCCAGCTTGTTGGGGGCAATTAGCTAAAACACATTGCAAACCGCTTAGAGAGCACTTAGCTGATAAGTGTCAAGGTCAGAGACCTGGGCGGCGAGCCAGACCAGAGAAGAGAGTGTGAGAGCCAGCAAAGTCCAGCCAGGAGGAGACAAGCAAGCACTGTACACAAGGGAGTTCATTTATCAGAGTGTCAAGCAAAAGCCGTAATCAGAGTTCCAAAAGCCAAGGGTCAAGAGATCAATTCAAGGTAGCAGGAACTGGGTGCTGGGAACAAGGAACAGGCAAGAAGAGGGCTTGAAAGAAGTTTGCCACAAGCAAAGGAAAGCTTCCAGGCAGGCAATTATATAGCCCAAGACACAGGTGTGGCTAGTCACTGCTTCTTGAACTTAATCAAGGAAGCCTCCCTTTGCTCAGTTCTCTTGAGTCTCCTCCTTGTTTGTGGGCTGATTGGCACAGGATCCAAACCATCTTCAGAATCGGATCCCTGTTGCCCTAAAGGAGCAAGCAGAGGAATGTCCAAGTCTGCTTGGTCCATGGCAGCAGGAGGAGCTCTTGAGCTGCAGGACTCACCTCCATCCAGAGCCACAGGGACCAACAGCTGCTGCTCATCATCTCCACCCTGAGCAACAGGGACCAACAGCTGCTGCTCATCATCAGCAGCTCTGACAGGGGCTTCAGTTATCACAATAAGCAGTATAGAAATACACACTTTATTGCTATGCTATTGATCTTGATTATTAGAAAAACCATACATGGGATTTATCCTGGAAAATCCTCTAGAGACATGGAATTGTTTGCCATCAGGTTGGCTTTGACTTACGGCGACCATATGAATGAGAGAGCTCTAAATCACCCTCTCATGAACTGTCCTGCAGATTCAAGGGTGTCTCTTCCTTGATTGGGTCTTTCCATCTGTAATGGAGTCTGCCTCTTTTCTTACCACATCCCACCTATCATCTTTTCCTAGTGAGTCATGTCTTCTTGTGATATGGCCAAAGCACAACAGCTTTAGTTTAGTCATCTTGGCTTCCTGGGAGAATTCAGGCTTGGTTTGCTCAACGATCTATTCATTTGTTGTTGTTTTTTTAATCATCTATGGTGTTCCAACACCACATTTCAAAAGAGTTGACTTTCTTCTTCTCAGATTTCTTCATTGTTCAGCTTTCACAACCATACATAGAAATTAGAAATATGATAACATGGACAATCCTAACTCTAGTATTCATTGATATATTTTTACACTTCAGGATCTTGTCTTGTTTCTTTAAAGCTGTCCTTCCAAGGCCCATTCTGATTAATGACTGAGCCAAAAGGTGATAATAGGCTCTTCCCATTATCTGGGCAACATAGCTGAAGGGGGATAGTTTCCTCTTCAGGAGAATAACAGGTTAATGAGGTATGAGGTTTCAGTTACATTTATTGGGGGTCACCATCACAGGAGGACATCAGAGATCGTAAGAGACAATTGGCCTCGTCAGATGACCAGATGGAGGACAAGGTGGGAAGCTTCCAGCTGATTCGAACAAGAAGTTATAAAAGAACCTCAAGAGACCACAGGTGAGGGAAACAAAGGAACATTAAGGAGAGACAAAGGATGGGTAGCAGGCTGGGCAAGGCTTGTTCAGACTCCTGGGTCCCCCATTCCCACCCCAGCATCCAGATATAGTAATGTGAGTAGAATTGGAATGTTTTAGCTAGTTGTGTTAGGGACTTATGTTCTTTTAAACCTCTGGCTGAAATGACCTAGGCTTGTTTGTAACTGCTAAGTAATACTTGAAGGGTGTTGCCTTTATGAATGGGATATCTTTTGTCATTGTGTTTGCCAACTTAAAATAAAAATCTTTCCTTCTAAAGACCTCCTCTGTCCATATTCTCTCTCCACATGCCTTGCTGATTTGTGTCCACAGACAGAATCTTGAACTGCTTCAATATCTTCATTGTCTACTTGAGGTTATGTATGTCATCTGTGGTCATTATTTTTGTTTCCTTAATGTCCAGCTGTACTTCTGTCTTTGCACTTTCTACCTTGACTTTCTTCAGTAATTGTTCCAAGTCTTTGCTGTTTTCTGCTAGTAGTATGGTGTCATCTGCATATCTAAAATTGTTGATATTCCTTTCTCCAGTTTTCACACCTCCTTCCTCCGAGTTTAATCATGCTTTACGTATGATATGTTAAGCATACAAGTTAAACAGAAAGGGAGATAAAATGCAGCCTTGTCTGATCTTCTCACCAGTTGGAAACCATTCAGTTTCTCCATATTCTGTCCTAACAGTAGCCTCTTGTCCTGCATTCAGGTTATACATCAGGACAACCAAATGTTGTGGCATATCCATTTCTTTAAGGGTGCTCCATAATTTTTCATGATCTACACAAAGGCTGTGCTAAAATCTATAAAGTACAGGCTGATTTTCTTTTGAAATTCTTTGGCGCACTCCATTATCCAATGTATGTTTGCAATATCATTCTTACTGACCTGAAAGGGAATCTTTCTTATTGACTTAAAATTACCAGTAGAACCTTTTTTTTTTAAAAAAAGAAAAATATGTGTTTCGTTAGCAATTTGAATCTTTTGACTTTACAGGTCACAAATGGCATATTTGCCTTTACTCAAGTGATGAAAAGGTTTGATTTTTTCTAGATGTTATTTTTTCCAAATACTTATGGATCATCAGTCCTGTTCTGGTAGTGGAAAGATAGAGTCAGTAAGGTAGCTGGTGCGGTCAATCACACAACCTGCCTCAGGCACATCTGTGTTGTACAGTCTGAGGGGAGTACATTCCATCTGCGGATAAAAGAACATATTTCTACCTTGGGAGATGCATGTTCTCAAAATGAAGCTGTGGATTTTCAAATTAGAGGGTTTGGTAATAACAGTATCTTGCATGACAGTGTGGCATACTTGCCAGAATGCAGAATTAAAATTAGGGAGACCCATTTTCAAATTCCTATATAGCCATAGGAAGCTCTCATGAGTTTCTTTCATCCTGGTTTTTATAGTTGTTTTTTTTAAGGCACAGTGAAATCAAGCTGATTGTGAGACCCAACCCACCCACACCTTCCAGACAGTGCCCCCCTTCCTGGTGATGCTTCATAAAAAACCCTAACTATATTAATATGTCATTAATGCATGTAATAGACAGGTATATCAAAGTGCTGTGATCTTTGACTGGTTACCACAGCAGGAACAAGGAAGCCCAGAAGAGGGAAAGTGCAAAGAGACAATGAACCAGAGTATGAAGTACTCAGATTTGGGTTTATTACAAAAACACACAAAGTACAAATGTGCATAGCATTCAGGGAGGGCCAATATATATCTGGTTAAATGTGCAGAGAAGGGAGGAGATGGGGCAGAATCCAAGTGTCATCGAGAAGCATCTGATTAATACAGAAAGGAGAGGAGTGAAACCAATATCAGTATGGAAGTGTTAAGACACACAAATAAGAGGAATAGTGGCTTGATATAAATGATATCTTCTTTCTCCATGTGCAGAATTTTTTCCATGTTATGCACTCAGTCTTGAAATCTCCTATTTTGGGATGAACAGTTTGAGTAATGGGAAAGGAGGAACTTAAAATTGGTAATGGGAAGGGATGTGTCACAGGAAGGAGCACTAACATAGAACATATTCTCTGCTGAATGTAGAAGGCCCTATGTTCAGTTCACAGCCTGACCAGTTAAAATAACCTGCAATTTCCTATGTGCCATGAATTTCTTTGAACCTACAATTTTAAACAAATGTTGTCAAGGCAGCCAGAATTTTAGTGGTAGACTGTTATCCAATCTTGAGTATATATACTTTTAGCTTGCATGAGGTCACATCTCTGTGTAGTTTGTGTATATATGCTTTATATTAAAGGGGAAGGAGGGTGCCCCCCACTTTCCTGGCTATATGTGAGATGTTAGACCACCTGGAAAGACTGATTACATCTGCTAAATGTTTATTTTGCTGGGTAAGAGTTTGGGCATTGGAAACATATTTCCTATCAAGACCTCAAAATTCAACACCTGCATTCGTCTTTCCTTCTCCAAGTCTTGATATCTATGTTTCACATTTGAAAAAGAAACTTCTCAACATCCCACTATGACAGACAGATCTCATTTCTAGTGTAGCACACTTGTGTGAAATTGAACCTTGGTTTAACCCACCTGCTTTCTGAGTGCACATACAGCATACTTCAGTGCTACATGCTGTACCCTTAGGGTGGGTCTCAGAACGTGCTTCAGGCCTTGATTATATGAGATGTTGGACATTTGAGACCACACCCCAATGATAATTAAAAGATTTGTTTGTTTAGTTGAGGCTGCAGCACTCAATTCCATGACTGTCAAACTGTTATGGGTAAAGGTTTGTGAGTTCACTAATAATTGTCTGCTGAAACATCTGAAAGATGGACAATATTCAAAATGAAATAACATTTATAAAGGATATGCATAATCTTTTTTGTCATGTAAGAACTCCGTACACCATCACTTCAGACTGAAGATCTTTTCAAACAATACCTGAATGGAGCAATAGCATTTTATAGCAATAGCATTTATTTCTATACCGCCTATCAACTAAGTCAGTGGTTCTCAACCTGTGGGTCCCCAGATGTTTTTGGACTTCAGCTCCCAGAAGCCCTGAGCATTGACCATAGTGGCTGGGGCTTCTGGGAGCTGAAGTTCACAAACATCTGGGGACCCAAGCTTGAGAACCACTGAACTAAGTGTTATCTAAGTGGTTTACAATGTATTTTTAGCTAATTGCCCCCAACAAGCTGGGTACTCATTTTACCGACCTATGAAAGGATGGAAGGCTGAGTCAACTTGGAGCCTGGCAGGATCAAACTCACAACCTTGTGGTTGCAGTACTGGCATTTAACCACTGCGCCACCAGGACTCCATGTGCAGGCATGGATATGTGTGTATCTGCTCTTTTGCATAGACTCAACACAGGTGAAAATTGTATGTGTGGTTTCTCCAGGACTGGCCCAAAATGTTCTGCTGCCTAAAGCAGAGGATAAGATGGCATCTTTCTCCCTGGCTGATTCCATGTAAAAAAGCTGACCACAATGGTCATTGAATCTTATAATAGGACAACATTGTATCACAGCTGAGGATAGTATTACTCAGGGAACACAGAAGGCCTTTCTGCACTACACTGTTACAGTGCTGCTATTCTACTTTCAACATTTTATGGAATCCTGGGGTTTGCAGTTTAGGGAGAGCATTTAGAATTCTCAGCCAGAGAGTTCTTTGGCCTCAGTAAACTACAAACCTCAGGATTCCATAGGATGTTGAAAGCAGAATAATAGCACTACAATAATGTAGTGCAGAAATGGCCAGAGAAGTTGGCCATATCCACATCACATAATTATAGCACTCTGGTGCATTTTAACCATCATAGTTCCATCCTATTGATTTTAGCCCTGAACTGTAGTACAAGAGCTCTCTAGCAGAGAATTTTTAATTCCTCACCAAAGTACAAATCCCCAGATCCTATAGGATGGAGCCATGGCAACTAAAATGGTATCTCGTGCTCCCCACATTCAGATTGTAGTGATATCACAGTGTTTTTTTTCTTTATAATACTGGCAAAATCAGACCAATTCTGTCTGCCTCCCCTGCAAAGACTTCAATTTATGCCTTTGTGATTTCCTGCCTTGATTACTACAGTCCTTTCCTGACTGGTCTTCTGTCATCTCATCTTAGTCCTCTGGTTTCCATTCAACATTCTGCTGCTCAGATGATCTTTTTGGCCTGTTGTATTCATCATGTTACCTCACTATTGATATCTCTTGATTGGTTGCCTATTCATTTTAGGATTCATTATAAGCTTCTCACTTTAACTTTTAAAGCCCTATACAGCATAGCTCTCCCCTGTCTTTCAGTGCTTATTTCTTTTTTACCAGCCTGCTGAGAACTTGTATTCTAGACCTTCTGGGTTTCTCCTCAACCAAGAGTTTCCCCTTCCTTGGGCGCTTTCTGCATGGCATTTTCCATGCAAAAGGGCACCTAAAGCATTGCACGATTGTGAGGAGCGATCTTCATGATGCACTCACAATCGCATGATACTCCAGGGGCTGGCAGGTTCCAATCGCACACCTTTTCATTTTCGGCTAGAAGCCGAAAATGGTGCGCAATCACACATTGCTCCCAGGCCCCATGCACACTTATCTGGTGTGCAGAGCCTCTGAAGCTGTGCCAGTTGCACTTCCTGCCCCAGCGCAGCCTGGGAAAGTCCCAGGCTGCGTTGCGGAAGGAAGAGGCGGGGCTCTCATGCAAGTAGGCAGCTCGTGTGGAGCTGAAGCAGCAAGGATGTGAGAGCCTCTCGCCAGAGGCTGCTCATGCGATCCCTGCACCCCAGTGCTGGAAGAAGGTAAGGTGCGGAAAGGTCTCTGGTTCAGCATTGTGCTTTTTCACTTGCTGCTCCACACTGCTGGAATTGTCTCCTTGAACATATGTGGACTGCTTCTTCCATCATTGTTTTGGAATGTCTATTAAAACTTCCTTGTTTTCCAAACCTTTTGGAATTTTAGTTTAATATTGTTTTATAATGTTGCATATTTTGGCTCTATGTTTTTGCCAGTTTGATTTATATTTTCTGCGTCATTTTTTTCCATCCAGATAATTTGTTTTACAATTGTATTGCATAGTTGTCTATTTGTATTACTCCCTTCCCTATGTATGGGTGAGTGTGTTTATGTGTTAGATTTTATACTTTTGGCAGGGCTGTTTGTTTGTTTTTTTACTTGTGACATGTGCATTGATAGTGCTATCAAAATAAATGAAGATGATGATAACAACAAAATCATAGTGCTATGACTGTGTAGTGAGGATATGCCCCTGGCCACATGGCATATACCATTTTGTGTCCTTCAGCGTTTGCTGCCAGAGGTGGACATCTCATTCTCCCTAATGAGAGGGCTAGCACTGAGAATTTCTCCATACAGTCAGTACCCTGCAAATTTTACACACACTGCGTTTGTGCTGTGATAATGATTTTCTGTCTGATAAGACCTTGACCTTGAAGGCAATTCTCAGCTAAGTACTGTTACATACTGAGTTTACATGATGAGAGCTCACAGTCCAGGATCCAACCCTGTCTGCCCCCCCCCCCACAAAAGGCTGAGATTCATATGATAGCAATCATTCTATTTTTCTTACAAAAGAAACAATTTGGTAGTCACCTTGTGGAAATTCTTGCAGGGCTTGGTCTTATAAATGTTCAACACATGGCCAATGGTGACACACTTTTTAGACATGCATCATTTTGCAGCACAGTAATTCAGTTTTACTAGCAAAATGGAGTTTAACCTAACTCCTTGTAAGAGATATAGACAGATACATAAATTGTAATAATGAAATGTATGGGGACACAACATCTCATGAAAACCTTTTGTATGTTTTTAAAAATATATGATTTATAAATAATAAGATACATACATTTCCAAAATTGTTGTCATCTATGAGTAAAAATATGTAAATGTGTGCAAGATTTTAAAAAATTGAATAAAACCAATAAAGGAGAGACAGCCCCCACATCCAATCCTGGCCCGCTGACATCAACCTTGGTGAGGAAAGATTCTGGTGAAAGTGCCGGTGCTGGGCCAGGCTCAGGTGTGTGTGGGGGTCTTTCTTGGCCCAGAGAGGTGACACACTTACACACTGCAGGTGATATAGGTATGAATTAGAAATAATAAATTAGAAATAAAGTAGAAGCTGGGGGCTTAGGTCAGAGGAACGGAGAAAGATTTAAGAAGGGTCACGAGAGCCAATGTATCACGTAGCTAGGATGTTGTTTGTGTGTCATGTAGCCGGTGTGTTGTTTGTTTATTGACTGGCAGTGGTAATTGTAGATTGTAGATAAGCACTTTCCGGGATCTGAGTGCGGGGGTAATTAGCTAGTAACAGCATGTGGTATTTGTGACCCTGGAGGGGCGGACCAAGATATGCCTGTGATCTTTGCCTGTGATCTTTGTGTATGCTGTGAACTTTGTCTATAAAAGAGCTGTGAAACTTGAATTCGGGGCTTTTGGTTTTTTGGAGAAATCCAGCCATTAGCCCGCGCGTAATAAATTACTCTTTTTCTTACTCTGTGGTCTCTGTGTTCTCTGGGCTCCTGCAACACACAGACAGTGGATAGTTTGAAATATTTACCATTAGATCAAAATATTATTTGCATGTTATCATTATTATCTTGATTTATACCCCACTTTATTCCCAGGTTGGGACTCAAAATGGCTTACTACAATTAAAAAGACATAGTTAAAAAAACACAGAAAACAAAATTTAAAACACAATTAAAAATAAAGAATTAAAACAGTATTGCACCATCCATATTTGAAAGGATTGCAGTGTGCATAAAGTTTATTTGTATTAATAAATCATCTGCTGTGATGATTTATTTGAGTCACGCCCATATGTCTCTGCCTGGTGTAGGTCAACATGAGACTAGTCTTTATTTAGCACCCCTCACAGAATTGTAAGCTCTGCAGTTGTGATCCAAGCCTCATAAAGTCAAATGAAACAAACATTTACCTCATCTGTATTAGGCCTCACTATGTTTTTTCCATTACAATATTTTAAAAATCCTTAGTGACTCAGTCCTTTATTCAGCACAGTCCTCCCAAATGGCCAATAAGACTTTTAGAATTCAGGAGGGACAGCCTGGGAATATTACCACACAAAATAACATAATTGTTTCCACATGTACAGACAAATGAAGTCTTGTAGCGGAAATAATACTAAAAAAAATAGATATGATGACAAAGCTGAGTTCCAGACCTACATGTGTAGCTCTAAAATAGAATGGGAAATTACACAAATGCGGATGAAACACTTTTGTTTTCTGGATGTTTTACAACTGTGTTCCTTCTGGATAAATTGCAGTTCTTCAGGAAAAAAGAAATGGAAAGGATTAAAAGAAAATAAAGAAGGGCTTCTCACAGCCCCTAAATCTCTCCTTGTTAAAATCAGTGCACCATTTTTTGCTGTAAATTAATAATTACCTTCTCTGCATGTTGCCTCAAGTTAGTGTGCCATGAATCACATGACACACCAAAATATAATTCCATATGAATTATAAGTACAATTTGACACTAATGGCTTTTAATCCCAGGTATGTTAGGAAACCCATGCTTCTACTTTCGATCCCTTTCAAGTACAAATATCATGAAATTTTCAACAGCTCCTGAAGTCCTGCATAACAATTTCTGAGACAGAAATGGCACAACCTAAATCAAGAAAGAAAATGAACCGACCTGCTTTGAGCACACCTGGAAAATGCTTTGCATTTGTTATCAGCCCTGTTTTTACTGGTTTGATTCTGAAACATTTACAGTGTACTTCATAAAATGAGGAAGAATTATGAGACAAGCTTTACCATATTATTTTTCTGTTTCGTTATATTTTACCACAGCTTGGAATAGAAAGATCTGCTGTTATGTAGTTTTCCAAGAGATTTTTTTTAAATAACTATTTGAAGCTAGATCAGGATCCTTCTTTCCAGAGTTACCAGGTGTAAACCAACAGAATATTACTTTAAAAAGTAATTGACTAGTATTAGTGTTCCAGGTCTCAAAAAAGTAGTTAGTTATGAATTTTTGTGGTGTTTAAAAAGAAAACAAAGGTACTAATTTTCTAAATGTAGATTCAGGACCATTTCTTGGATGATGGTGATAATGACAATGACAACAACAACAAAAACAGGCTATGATGAGCAATGCTGGATCAGCCCTACACACCCTTTCAGTCCAATTTTCTGTTTGCATTGTGGTCTTGTTCAAGTTGCCTATGGGAAATCTATCAGAATAACATGAATGTAACTGTATTCTTTTAATGTTTTTGAAGTGCTGGGAAAAGCCGTCTGAGTTTTAAAGGCTGACTGCTTCTGGTGAAGAAAAGCTCTGGTTCAAGAAGATTTTCGTTTACAGACTCCATGATGGAATTTTGCAGCTGTGATAAATCTGTGGTGGTGAGGCCAGTCTGTCCTTAATTTAAAAATATAGATGCCAAAGTAGAAGAGGACCACTGAAAGATGCATCACTTCTTGCAAATAGACTAGTGAACTCCATTTGAAGATGAGATATCTACATTGTGCAGCCTTGAAGACCCCCTCCCAATTATAATTATGAAACTGAAATTTATCTCTTAGCTGTTTCGCTGGCTGTGAAATAAAGCAGAAAATAAAAACTAAAGCCTAATAATGATTTTAAAATGTCTTAAGTCATAGTTGCATTTTATTTTTATAGCCTGATAAGTCATTTTTGCTTAATGAGAATAGAGTTGATATGCTGCTGTAAGATAGGGAATAATCAGGTGAATTATGTTTAGCACAGCATTGGTTTCTGGCCCTTTAGATATACAATAACATTCCTCTCTTTATTTACTCTTAAATTAATGTTTGTGCTTAGATTTGAAAAGAGATAATTTTTTATGCTTTTTATGCTTTCATTATGCTTTTACCTTTCATAAGGTTGTTTTAAATCTAAGGCGCTAAAATAGTTGGCCTATGTCAGTTTATTATCTTGTGTTACCAGTCAATGTCAATTGCTTGGGCTCTAGTGGTAAAATTTGTTTTTAAAAACATTTTAATAACCGAAATTTAGAAATAATAAGAAAAAAATTATGATCTCAGACAGAGGTGCTTATTGGGGATGTACCTGAAATACAAAAACATATGACTTTTGAACGTCTGTAAGAAAATTTGAGAGATGGGTTTGAGAGAATTAAAAAGAAAAGAAAACTTTGATTCAATAAGAAATTCTTACAGAGAAATTTTTAATTAAGATAAAAGTTTTAATGAGATGGTTAGGGAGGAACCTATGAGATTACAAGAAAAAGTATGAGTGAAACTGGGGTCATAAAACTTAAGAAAAGCCCTAAGGGAGAGACCCTCGCCACACCACACCTTGATCTCCCCATTTCTTCCCTCTTTGTTCTTTCTCTCTTTTCTGTCTGTTAGTTATCATTAGAATTTGAGATCTGCAGACTTTCCTTAAGATAAGAGAAGGAAACTAACTTTTGTTGGGTTTGGGGCTGAAGCTTCTCTTTAAAACAAAGAAGCATTTTCAGATAATTGGGAAGCAAGGACTTGAGATTTTCTTTTTCATTCATATCTTTCTTTTTATCCTTGTGTGAATTCCCTTTCCCAGTTCTTCCATTGTGGTTGAATTTTATCAAGAGACACCATAGTTCAACATAGATATATACCATCTGCCTTTCATTTAAATTACTTTTTGGTTTTCCACCTGTATATACTTGCCTTTTTGCCTTCTTTACTGACTGTTAACTCCCCTCTCATGTTATCTCCACCTTGAGATGACAACAGATATGAGACTGCATTGGTGGCTTGTCACATCTGAGGTCTTGGCCTCAAGAGATCCTTGGAAAACAAGGTCAGTTCCTGGGTTTCAGACCAGAGCTGGAGAGATGGCAGTTCTGGAGATAAAGTTCAGTTCCTAGTCATTCCAGATCAAACCTGGAGGGTTAGCACCTCTGCCCCCAACATGGAATCCTCCTTCCATCACTCATTATTACAGAAAAGGATTAATGACAAGAAACATAATTGTGTGTTACTTGTTGCTTCCAAGCACTGTAGAAAAATTCCCCATAGCCCTCATAGCCTGCTCTTTGACAGGAATTTTAAGAAAACCGGGCCTATATTTAAGCAGATTCATACAGAGCAAAGTATGGAAACTATGCATCTGAATAGTTCACAACCTGTTAAATGGTGTATTTTTCTTACAGATGACTGCACTTCAGCTGATGTATTTCCTATGCAGTGACTTTGAAAACAGACTGTTTCTTAAACTGTACAAGATGAGTTGTGTGTTCTGTTTCTGATCTGGTAATTATGATCAATCCAACTGAAGTGATCATCCTTTTGATTAATCCATTTTATACTTATTAGTTTGAAACTAAGGCTATTTTCACATGTTACCTGTTTGTGCGGCTGGGGGGGCATCCCGCATGAAAAGCCTCAGCAGGAACGCTGCCGCTTCCCTGATGCTTTGTCCCGCAGCTTGGTTCCTGGTTGCGCGGCTGTTGCGCGAGCGCCCCGCCCCTTCCTACCTCAGCGCAACCTGGGAATTGCAGGCTAGCGCTGAGGCAGGAAGTGCGGTCGGCTCACTTGTCAGACATACTGCAGCGCAGGTAAGTGCGTGAGGGCCCCGGGAGCATTGCGAAACCGCGCGGTATTTTCGGCTTAGAACCGAAAATAAGAAAATAAGAAAATGTGCGCACGTGCTCCCTGCTTTAGGCTCGTGAGCGTTGTGTGAATGGGAGTGCATCGTACGGACCAACGCTCCCATTTATGCGATGCTCAAGGGGCCCTCACGCTACAGAAACTGCGTGTGAAAAGGGCCTAAGATTGGTAAATAGACATGGAGGGATTAGTATATTTAATACAAAAAAACCCAATAAAGGTCAATAAATGAGATTTTAAAAATGTCTTACACTTCAAAACCTAGGTATATGATTTTATATAAAGCACTGGGAGAATCCATATGGATGCATACTGTTGTTGTTTTTTACCAGCCTCCTGTTGAATCCCTTGTAGTTTAGGGCCATTTCCACAGTAGACTGTTACAGTGCTATTATTCCACTTTTAACATCCTATGGAATCCTGGCCTGAGGCCCTTCCCTAAACTGCAAACACCAGGATTCCATAGGATGTTGAAAGTGGAATAATAGCACTGTAACAGTCTAGTGTGGAAATGGTCTTCGTCTATTACTTTGTAAAGAACCAGCAGGGCTGCTGGCTGGAGCATCAGACTAGGATCCTGCGAGATCTGGATTCAAATCCCTGCTCAGTCAGAGAATCACCATAAGTCAAAGTCAACTTGACCACAAACAACAACTGGTAAAAATATTTTGTTGTCCATGAGACAAGATGGTTTCTTTCATGTGAAACTCAGTCTGCCCTCAACCCCAGTATAACAGCTGCCTTCAGCATTACCTCCAGTGGTTGGGGGAAAAAATTATCTTCAGCCCTTCTATTTGCATTGTTTAGTCAGTTAACAATGTCCGTTTACTTACTGAAATAGTTAAGATTTAAGAAGTGAAAGTGAGGCTTTCTGTTTAGTCAAGAATTGCCATCCTTCACTCTGGAGTTTGATGTTCAACCATGGAATAAAGAGACCAGACACAAAGTTGGGTTAATTAAGGGCCACTTTATTTTGACCTGTTTAATTGAATTGCGTTAGCTTGAAAGATACAAGAGGGTGGGAGCAATATGATATGGGTCCAGCTGATGCCAGGGTCACAACATGACAACCTGCTCAGCATACTCATGGGCGATAACACCTGAGCCCTAGGGGCAGACCAAATTGCTTTGGTTGCTCCCCAGTCCAGCACCTTGGAAGGTAACCAGGGACCATAACCCAAGCTGCAAGGCTCTAAAAGTGAGAGCCTTATTCCCAGGTTAATCTCAAGGGTAGCCTCCTTCACCGATCTCGTGGGACGCAGGGCCCTTAAGAAGTGGTTCCATAGCCCTATCCTACACCAAAAGGGTGCCAATCTTTGGTGATCACCGAAGATTTATTACCCCCATTATCTGCCATTAATTCACACTGCATTGAGGATGGGGAGAGTGGGTCAATGTCAAGGACCGAATGACATGTATAGGGGGCGAACTGTTTCACTGTCTCCTTTGCTCCATCATGTGTCTTGATTTGGTGCTTAGCAGCAATCAAACTTAACACTCTGGAGACCATCAAAAGCTTACTCTCCCCTGCAGCAACGTTCATCGCACAAGTCAGCTAAGTATTCAGTGAAACCAAGCAACATCATAGCCCACATATTATATTCCAATGTTATCTGTGTTGTCATTTTTTGAGCTTGTAGAAATCCCTGTTCATAATTTAAGATTCATTTGCAGTACAGTGTGAACTGGCAAAGTCTTTTCCGTTCTTCTGTTCTTTTAGGTAGAACTTTCCATGTGTAGCTTCTGATTGTATATTTGCCCGAAGTGCAGCTAGGACATGGTATTAATTGCTCTGTAATCAGTCCATTCCATGGGACAGAAAGAGCTTTAATAAGCAGTATCCTTTTTTTTATTGTTCTTTCACTTTAAACCAGCAACAAAGGAATGAAAGACAACTAGTAAGTAAAGCCTTAATAAAAAGCAATTAGGAACCTATTAATTAGTGACGCTTGTGCTGAACATCAAGAAAATGCAGACATGTTGCAAAAAAAGAAGCTTCTAATTAAACTTGCAGGCAACCTTTGTTGAATTGGTGTTCTGAGTAAATATTGTGCATTTTTTTTGGACATAGAGCTACCATTTATTGAATAATACAAAGTTATGTTAAAAACTAAAATATGTGCATTCCAATTCCAGCTGATTCTGGAAAAACCATTCATCATCAATACTAACCAGCAGCAATATGGAGGAGTCCCAGTTGCCTCTACTATAGTTTTCAGGAAAGAAGTCAGCCCATGGCTGTAATGACACAAATCATGCTTGGATTTTAATTTGCAGTACTTTAGATTGGACTGTATGAGTCTGAGATCTCTTGGGCATCCTATTTTTCTAAACACAAAGCAGATCTGCTGTTGTAATGGGACTGAACAGTGATAGTAACATCTGGATGAACACTAAGCATTTATTTTATAAAAGGCTTAATAAACCACGACACAGAGACTCTCTTACTATCAACAAGGTGTGCTAGAATAACTCCTAATGGCAGGGATTAACCTTGTCATGGTCTGTTGCTTTCATTACAGTGCTAACAACGAAGCAGGCTTATCGTTCTGCTCACTGTACAATCTACTTAACACAGTGAATAGATTATTTGGTCTCAGAGTGGTGAGGTGACATTTCAGGATTTTGACTTTTAGAATATTATAAATTTATTCTGCTTAGTGTGAACCTGAGCCTTGAGATGCTGTGGCTAATCAATTCTATTAATTTCATATGAGAGAAAATGCACAATATAGTTCAGGCAAGACCAGAAAACCACTTACTAAGTAAACTTGGTGAGTTACTTTCAACCAGTTATTCTCCTAAGGCCCTGTAGAATGCCACTTGATGGCCTTTTATGTGTTCTCCTTTTTTGTAACTAAGGGCCTTTCCACCCTACGCTGTTATAGTGCTAGTATTCCACTTTCAACGTCTGTGGAATTCCACAGATGTTGAAAGTGGAATACTACCACTATAACAGTGTAGGGTGAAAAGGCCCTTAGTTACAAAAAGGAGAACACATAAAAGGCCATCAAGTTCAAAATACCCTAAGAAATTGGGGTCATGAGATGATTAGGATGCATGTATAATTCTTTAGCGTAATTGTATGCACAGAGTAGAATTTCTTTCACCCTAATATGTTTCCTACTGAGGGCATTTCATTTTCCTCACTGTGTCTGTAAAAGAAATAGATTTAGAATATGTCCATATGAGACAGAGAAAAGGTAGTTTGTGTAGGAACACGGTGGAGCCAGGCAAATAGGGGAAGCAAGATGGAGAAGACAGGATTTGAAGAAGGGCCTCCCTTAAGCTTGCCCAGACCAGATTTGGTAAGTCTGCAGGCCAGATTCTGTGTTTAAGCAGTCAGAGGATCATGAAGGTTGCCTTTCACAGCATACATCTTTTCCAAGCGGAAAAAGAGATCATGAAATTGAGTAGGAATTCCATAGTAACATTGACATAGGGTAGTAGCAAGAAGTTCACATTATCTTTTTAAAAAGCCAATGATAATATTTTAAAATTACAGGTGATAACAGATATATTTTTTATTATTCATAGAGGCTATATGTTATCTATTTAGTCCTGAAGTACTAGGTATGCTGAAAGACTCTGCTTATTCTTATTCTGAAGTAAATGGCAAATATCTACACCTGTGGAGAAGCAAAAAACCTGAATATTTAAATAACAAAACCTTCCATAGGGAAACAGTTGTGAATAACAGTACTGTATTTTTTTTAAATGGAGAAGCAAGGACTATTACATAGTTAATGTTCTGACAAAAGACATAGGCTGTTAGGATTCTCAGCAGGTTTATATCAAAGGTGTACAAAATCTACATCTGGGAAGATGTATTGGCATTGTCAAGAGTATCCCTGGAGTGAATATTTATAAACTCACCATAACAGACAAAGAAGTCACCAAGGGAAGATGCTGTGCCTGAAACTAATCTGAACTGATACACCTAAATTTATGCAGTAATAAGCACATTAGTTCTAGGAGCAAATTTAACAAAGCAAGTTGCATGAGGGTGGGGAGCAGAAATCTACAGCAAGTGTCAAGGGTGATTATTACTGTGTTAGAAAATTATCCCCCTGATATAATACACGACTAATATTTTATTGTGCATTTATGATACAGTACCAGTGTAACAGAGATACTAGCCTCCAATTTACTCTGAAAGGGAGTGGAACTTTGGTTGTAGTCAAGTAGGATGGTTTTCTTCAGATCTTGGTATATTGTTTGCCTAGCAATTTAAAGAAAAGATTGGCAAGGGAGTGTGGTTTGTGTGTGTGGGAGTGAGTAGGGGATAATTTCTGAGATTTTGTCAGTGGCAATGTGGGAGATATCATTGGGTAAACCACAAAATGCATCACAGTCACTGGAAGGCTCCTTTCCAATGGTCCATTCCTTTATCTACTGCTTATCCTAAGGCCTTTCCGCAACTTACCTGTTCTCGGTGCTGGGGCACAGGGATCACGCGAGCAGCCTCTTGCAAGAGGCCGTTACATCCCTGCTGCTTCGGCACCACAGCTGCTTGCTGGTCATGCGAGCGCCCCGCCCGCGCCCCGCCCCTTCCTACCGCAGTGCAGCCTGGGAGTTGAAGGCTAGCGCTGAGGTAGGAAGTGCGACCAGCGCGGCTCAGGAGGCTGCACATGGCAAGTAAGTGCGCTCCATGCCTCTGAGCATTGCACGACCGTGCGGCATTTTCAGCTTGAAGCCGAAAATAAGAAAATCTGTTAGCGGTTCGTTTCACGTTCTTGAGCGTCGTGTAAATGTGAGTGTGTCATTCAGACCGCTCCTCACATTTACGCAACGCTCAAGGGACCCTTTCGCTTAAGAAATGCCATTCGAAAAGGGCCCTAGAGGACCAACAAAGGCCATTTCTACGTTATACTGTTATAGTGCTATTATTCTACTTTCAACATCCTGTGGAATTTTGGGGTTTGCAGTTTAGGGAGGGGCATTTAGAATTCTCAGCCAGAGAGCTCTTTGGCCTCAGTAAACTACAAACCTCAGAATTCCACAGGATATTGAAAGTAGAATAATAGCACTATAACAGTATAGTGCAGAAATGGCCAAAGTAAGGTATCAGTCTCAGGTACCTGCTTTTGCATATCCTCATGTAATAGCATGTTGTTAGTTTTAAAAATGTATTGTTGTTCCATCTTTACTACTGGGAAGGGGGCAGCAGCTCTTGTGCCTCCCCAACACATCTGTCTGTCATAGTTCCCAAATATCACTGTTTATCTTTCCTGTCTAGATAGGAATGTCTAGCAGATTCAGCAGAACTTAGTTCCCACTGAAATCACTTACTAACTGGTTCCATTGGCTTAAGTTCCGCTGATGTCAGTGGGAACTAACACACTCTAGATCTATTCTTCTATTTCTAGATTGGATCTTAGTGATATATCCTAAAAACATAACATGGCAAGTGGTTCCAAGCCAGCCAACATTGTTATAAGAAAATTTTGCTCTCCACCAAAAATGAAGAGATAATAATGTTAAATCCATGTAGCCTAAACATTAAATGTGTCTCCTCTACTCCTGTTTTTGTGGTTCTCCAAGCTACCAAAGATTGTCCTAAGCATTCTCCTAGAATAAACAAAGCAGCTGTAGTGGCAGATCTTCGCTGGCTTATTTACCACTAAAATTTTGCAGTAAAATGCCATAGGAGTTACCTAGGGCATTAATTATGAGAAGGAATAGGACAGCAAGGAGAAGGTCACAGTGCAGCACGTATGGTGGTGGCACCAAAGAAGCCCCCCCTCCAGAAACAAAAAACCCAAGATCTCTCTTCATCATATGCCATGCCAAAGACCTGTCAGCAGTGGGTGGAGGTCAAGCAGACGCAGGACAAGCGGCTGGGGATGACAGCATTTATTTACTGCCAGCAAACAAAGGGTTACAGCTCCCCTACAGGCGGGTCTGAACTCAAAGCAAACTGTCCCAAACTCAAGTCACGCCTTAAGAAACAAACAGGCTTCAATAGAAAACAAAGGAGGGTTACTTCACCCAAAACGCAGACAGGGTCCTTGGCTGGCAAGGTGGCTGGACGTAGTCACTGGTGGGAGGGGCTGGAACCAGATGCGGGCGGGGGAGAACATGGAGGGCTGACAGTTGTTGCTCCGTGCCTCTCCCCGCCCCGCGCCTGCCCTAAATAGACCCCCAGGCCGGCGGTGACCAATCCGGCTTAGGCTCACAGCTGAGAGCTCTTAGCCCGCAGCCGCCTTTCCATCAACCGCCAGGACCGGCAGGTTGCTTCCTTGCTTTGCTGCTGCTGCCGGAATGTGGGGAGAGGGGCGGCAGACTCCTCTGGGTCAGAGCCGTGGGTGGGTGGAGCCCCGGGGCCTAGACCAGGACCCGCCTCCCCCAGCGAGCCTATGCCCGCCTCGCCTGCCGGAGAGGGAACCGGATCACCCTCAGTGCCACTAGCGGGACTGCTGGTGTCGGTGGCGGCCTCCGCGGCGTCCAGGAGTTCCCCCTCAGCGGCAGCGGCCTCCATGGCGGCCTCGGGGACGCCGGCGGGCTCAGCCATGCTTGGGCCCCTGACATCATACTCTCTGCCAGTGACAGTATGGAGAACTCTTAGACTACTAGACTTGCAGAGAAAGCAAAGATGACAAGAGAAGGTCAAGACTAGGTCAAGACAAGAGAAGGTCAAGTGTCTGGGCAGCATCCAGACTCTCCCCCGTCCCCGCCCATGGCAGCTGTCAAGCCATAGGAAGGGCTGCTTGAAGACTGAAGACTGAAGGGTTGAAGATGCAGTCATTCTGGGCTCCAAGGGGAAGAAAAACGGGGAGATCACTACATCTGTGAATACACTTTTGTTTCTTTCCTTTGAACCAAGACCAGCTGCTTCTTCATCATCTAACTTGCCTCTCCTCTTCCCCCTCCTCATGAATAAGCAGTAAGAGTGGCCTCTTCTGGGGCTTTACAGCTGTCAGGGCTAGGGGAAGACACAGAACTGCACAGGTAGGGCATTATATGCTGCCTGCTTGATGTGGGATTTCAGCCTCTTTCTCCTTTGTCAAGGAGACATTCTTAATTCTTTTGGCTCTGAGGGTCAGCTTTGTGCTTCAGGAAAAGCTGAAGGAAGCTCATGTTGTTACTTGCAGTTGAAAGCAAGGAGATAAGCTGAGCCTGCTTCTGTTTTTCCTGAAGCAGATAGTTGATTATTACCTGGTGTGGGTGCAATGGAGGGAAGAGACTTCAGCATGTTTTTCTGCTGTGGAAGGGCTCCATGTCTTTGCCACTTGGGGCTCTTCAGTGCTACAACACTGCCTCTTCCTTTTTTTCTTCCATATTGTCCTCCCTCCACTTTTAGTTTAAAGCAGAATCCAAAACATGTTTAAAAAAACAGCTAGCGGGGTGTATGTAGTGGGGTGTGTGGCCTTTGAAGGCCCTACATAGGGGTCAATCCAGCCTCCCAACCCCTGGTAGTTGTCTATCCTTCTGTTATCATAATGCACTGTAGATCACATGAACATCAATGACAGTGAAAAGGTAGCTTAAATAGGAACAAAAACCGCCAAAAAATGTTATTGTCTTGTTCTAAATGAATGCAATTATGGAAATTCCAGGGTCACTGTTGCAAAGGAAAAACCAACGTGAATATCCTTTCTCAGAGTTTCTCTCTACTAAAGCTTCTCCCTACCAGAAAAAAAACCTGATCCAGTTTTGCACTGAGAGCGATGAACGGTCTAATTTGCATTGGAATGCTAATATTTCTATACTTTTTCTAAAAAATGTCATTCAAGGGAAGTTGGGGGTTGGGGAAGAGAGAGAATCCTTATTCCCAGTTTGGCAGAATCTCTTTTGACGTCTTCGTTCCTCTGCTGTCATGCTCCTGCCTGTGTGAGGATAAATGCGCTGCAACTGGAAAAGTGAGATAAATAGCATAAGGAGAAATCATTATAAAGCACAGTGCTTGAACGCTGCATTCTCCGAAATGCACTAGTCATAAAGCCTGACCAGGCCTGAAAGTAAAAATCCTTCAAATACGAATATAGGATCCCCACAGACCATTTTCTTATGCTTCTTCTACAACTATGGAGCATTAAAAGATTGTGAGCGCTTTACATTTAATTCCAGACATGCTGAAAAACCATATGACACATTCCCTGTGTAGATATATATATAGATATATATATATGAATGATACTGTAGTGAAGAAGAAAGGACTTTTACTTACTAGAAATATGCAGAAACCATAATTATTTCCCCCCTGTCAAATGATACATGATTGAATGACAATTGTTTGGAAAAGGGCTGCTATCTAGTCCTGGTGATGTGCATCCCTCTGACCTATTGTAAGTTTTAAAGAAATGTTTTATCTGACTAATTCAGTACTGAAATCAGCTGGAGTGCAGAGAACAGAGCCATATTTATGCTTCTGGACAGGCTAATGGTATTTTCTGCTAGTGCTAACTGTGAAAAGGCAAACATGTTTTTCAGCTGACAGGACGTCAAAAGATCCGTTACCAGTTACAGGATAGATAGTTAGGGACAAAATGTCTTGAAGCTAGATTGCTATACCATACACAGTGTGGGGCAGCCCCTGATGACGGCCTAGAAATTTCCATAGGTAGTGAATGTAATGCTTTTGCTGGGTGTGGTTTTTAAAGGCTGTATTACAGTGACACACAAGTTACAGTTTCCAGCATTTGTAGGGACTGACTTCCTTCTGTCTTCCAGTATCAATTTAACATGCTATTTTTTTTTTATCATCTCTCATACCCTAAAATCCTTTGGCCATAGATCTAGCACTCTTCACATATGCTGTAATGACCATTACAATTGATTGGGAAGGTCTCTTGAGCTTCTATTTACGTGTGATTTGTTTTTTTTATATCCCATCTTGTCTCCGGTACTGCCACTCATGGTAGCTCAGGACATGATTAGAGGAAAAAAGTCCAATAAGAAGTCATAAAACACAAATTAATCATCCAATTGAAAAACAATGTAATTTAAAAGCTTTTAAATTTAAATTTAAGAGAAAAATTAAATTTAAATTTAAGAGAAAATTTTTATAAGATGCTTCACAGATGGTATATGACCTCAGAGATGTTACAAAAAATAACCAAAAATGGGAACGTGAAGTGTTGGAAGTATGATGAAAAGGCTGTGTCTTTTTTTCATATGTGGTGGCCTTGTAGGAGGGCAAAAAAATTCTGGAAGAGGATACATGATGAAATCCAAAAAATTTGTAAAGTGAATTTTGAAATGATACTGGAATTTTATCTGTTGAATATGATAGGTCAGCAAAGGGAGATTAGAAATCATCAGAAGATATTGTTATATTTGATAACGGCAGTGAGGTTGACATATGCACAATATTGGAAAGAAAGAATGGTGTTGACTTAGAAGAATGGAAATTAAAAGTCCTGGATATGGTAGAGACAGAAAAATTAGCATATTATTTGAAAAACAAACCTATCCAGAACTTTGAAAAGGAATGGAAAGAAGTAATGGACTGGTTAAAAACATAATTGTATAAGAAAATTAAGCAGGAAACCTCTGTTGTCCTTTTTCTCTTCTGTAAATGAAAATAAAGTAGTTTCAACTGAGGAATATAAATATGGAAGTGGGAGTGGGAGTGGGATATATCAATCAGTGGTATATATCCACTCTGTTTTTTTTAATGAACAAAATTTAATTTTTTTTTAAAAAGCACACCAGGGAAATAAAAGAAAGATTATATCACTCTCTGGCCCTTTCCTCACGGGGGGGGGGGGCCGAAACGGAGCGGGTCGCTCCATCCCTCCGGAGAGCGCGGATCCGCTGTTCCAAACACCGCCGAATTTCGGTGGCGTTCGACAGCGTTTGGCGGTGCTTGGCGGCGCCCAAAATGGTGGCTGGTGGCTATTTTAGTTTGCTTTGTTGTCCAAGAAACACCAGTATTTTCAAGCCCAGGTGTCTAGTTATTATTTTTCTTTTCACCAACTACCAAAATCTCTGGTCTGTTTGGATGTGAAAAATACACACGTCTCAGAATATTGCATGTCATTAACCATCACGCACAGCAACATGGTGCCCAACATTCTTTTTAAAAGCTTTAAATTATCTACCCCGAATTGTGACTTTCAAGTTTATCTGCAAGTCAAGGTTTATTGGCATTTAGGCACCTGTGGTGCTACACTGACATCATTAAAACAAGTCATGCTTATGTGAACAATGCAACATGGTGGTAGATGTAAACAAGACAGACACTGCTGGGCTGTAGGTTTAAGCTCATTGTGGAAGGGATGAACTCAATGCTATCCGACATTTCCAGCTGTGCAAACAGCAGTACTGAATGAACGGCAGTTAACTTTACTAATACACAGGGATTAGAACAGAGGCTGTGCTACATATAAATGATGCTACCTCTGCTAAAAGAACTTGGATATTTCATACTGAAAAGAAAGAAAATCATTGATGATGCAAGTTATTTTCTCAGCTGTCATGCAATGGGACTTATTTCTTTGGGTTGATACTACATTACTCTCTGTGGAACACTCATAAATTATCACAATTTTTGACAGATTATTAAATATTATATAGATGCTCCCAAGAGCCAGCATTGTATACTAGTTTGAGTATTGGATTAGGATTCCAGGAGACCAGAGTCTGAATCCTTACTTGGCCATGGAAATCCATTGTGTGGCCTCAGGTCACAGTCAGCCATTTCCCCCCTACACTGTTATAGCGCTGTTATTCTACTTTCAACATCCTGTGGAATTCTGGGGTTTGTAGTTTAAGGAGGCCAAAGAGCTCTCTGGCTGAGAATTCTAAATGCTCCTCCCCTAAACTGCAAACTCCAGGATTCCATAGGATGAAAATGGAATAAAAGCACTAAAATAGTGTAGTGTGGAAATGGCCTCAGCCTAAGAGGAAGGGAAGTGCAAACACCTTTAAATACTTCTCATTAAGAAACCCCCATGATAGGTTCATCTTAGCGTTCCCATAAGTCAGAAATGACTTGAAGGAATATGACAACAACAATAACATAGGGACACTTAAACTTTTTGTCCCATCAGTAACTTCAGCATCCTCTCCCTTCTTCATACCATCTTTTTTGGAACATTTCTTTTTCTAGATACCCATTTAGGGTTGACAATGTTTTTGCTGGCTTGGCACTTGCACTTTTAAGAGCAGTCTGCTTTTAAAGCACAGTAGTTTTCTGACCAATTCATGGCAGCAGCAGAAACAAAACAAAACAAAAAAAACCCCAAACAACCCCTGAACACTTAAAGTAAAATACTCAATGATAATCAAAAAGAAGAAAGCAGCAACTGATCAGATTTTTTTTTATAAAAAGAAGTATAAATTGAATAGTTCTAGGAATTTTATTCATCCTCAGTCAGTTGGCAGAGATATACTTATTGCTAGATATGTGTACTTGCAGAGAGAAAATAAATTTTTAATAACTTGGACAAAGGTGCCTAGAAGAGCAAAGGTGAGCACTATTTTCGCTCTAGTTACATTTCTATGCAGAGTTGCAGCACTGAGATTTCTTTTATAGCATGGCAGCATGGTTAGAATTTATATGTTGGTGATTTATCTGACTCCAAAGTGGGCCCCATTCCTTAATAAAGCTCCATTCCTATTAAGTCAGGGCCAAACTATTTTACTCTCTGAAGCAAAGAATAAAATGGTACTCTCCCTTTCCTGTTCTTGTAGAAAGCCAACTGGACTATCAACTGAACTTTCTTTCAACATTTGTGATCCAACATCATTCTCTGGCACATTTGGAGACAGCAGGTTATCTGCAGAAACACTGGGCTGTGTCTCGCACTGCATAGTTATAGCATGTTGATATTACTTTAACTGCCATGGGTCCATGCAATGGCATCCTAGGATTTGTAATTTCATCAGATATTTAAAGTTCTTCACCAAAGATTGCTAGTACTTCACTGGCTACAAACTC
This sequence comes from Iguana delicatissima, assembly GCA_948472985.1. Classification (NCBI taxonomy): domain Eukaryota; kingdom Metazoa; phylum Chordata; class Lepidosauria; order Squamata; family Iguanidae; genus Iguana; species Iguana delicatissima. The sequence continues at coordinate 39,289 of CAOKZL010000729.1, forward strand.
CAGAATTTGGTACAGGAAAGGCAAACCTCCTTTGAATAAATCTTGCTGAGAAAACCTTAGGATTGCCGTAAATTGGAGGCACACAACAAGACTAATGGAATACTGAGCCAAAACACACAGGATTTTCTTGTTATTTTCATATATTGTCTGTCTGTCTGTCTGTCTGTCTGTCTGTCTGTCTGTCTGTCTATCTATCTATCTATCTATCTATCTATCTATCTATCTATCTATCTATCTATCTATCTATCTACCTATCTACCTATCTATCTGTCTCAGAGCAATTTCTGTATAACATTACAAATGTAACAAAAGGACCGTGCACAAAATAATTGCAGTACATTGTGATGGCTATTACTCCTAGTAAAAAGAAATGTCAGTGCCTTACATGGTTGGTAAGGACTATGCAAGTTCCCCCTGTTCTGCAGGAGCAGATCAATCAGCCAACTGTGACTTTTATTGAACCAAATGTGTATAACTAACCTTTGTGCTTCAAAAGTTTCACCCTGTGCCAACGTCGTCTTGTCCTCAATTTTTTCCTGTCTTGCTGCCTTCCTCTCACTCATCACCACTCTTTCTCCTTCCAGTCAAAAGGTGGGAGGCCATTTCCCTTTGGAACATATGCCTCTTCAAGCAGCAGGGGAATGCTATAAATATGGCTAGCCCTCTCTTCTGTACTCTTAGTAGCTGAATGCTTTTTGTCCACTAGAAACAAGGTTTCAGCTCACCTCCGTGACCTTATCTGGACCCAGAAATGTCTCTTGTAGCTAGCCACTGGTAATCATATCACCAGTTGTTGTTGTTTTTTATAAAAGTTATCTTCCTCTTCCTCATCATGCAGAAATAGGGGTGAAAAAGAATTTTGTTGCATTTGGCCTTCCTGGTGAAAAAAATTGTTTTTGTACTTCTCAAGACTTGTTGCAAGAAAAACTGCACCCCACCTTGGGAATTCACATGCCCGTGATGTTTCAGACAAATAAAGTATATACAAAATGATGCACACATTTTAAAATGCAAATGGCTAAGGATGCATACAAATGAGGAATAGATATGCAAACAGACTTGGTAGTCAGTGGGGAAAAATAAAGACCAATTAATGTCCTCATCTGGGAAAATGTGCAAGCAATGCACACAAATGTCCATGTGAAAAAAGCACACAAAGTCTCACACTCTGATATGAAAAGATGGTAGAAATGTAGCTTCAATTCAGAGAAACATGATAAAATCAAGATGGAAAGTTTCACACCACTGTCTAGAAAGCAGAACTGCAAGTAAGTTCATAAACATTTCCCACAAACTGTTTTACCCCTTCATTTTAGATGATTTAAACCCCCAGACATTAGGAGAAAAGGTGGCAAATTCTCTTTTTTAATGTAAGTTTCCTCAGCCACCTTCTCTTTCCACTCATAGGTATACAAGTAGGTTAATCTTTCTTACAGTCACAAGATTTATTTGGCCAAGATCCCTTTGAGGTTATGTGTGTGTAGGTGCCTTCAAGTGACCTCATGAATCTCAAAGGTTTACTTAGGCAAGGAATACTCAGAGGAGGTTTGTTATTGCTTTCCTCTGAAATACAGCCTACAGCGCCTTGTATTCCTTGGTGGTCTTCCATTCACATACTAACCAGAGCTGAACTTGCTTAGCTTCCAAGATCAGATGGGAACTGGTGATCTAGGTTATTTAGGCCTACTCCCTTTGAGACCGGGGGAGCACAAATATCCACCAGCATACGTTCACTGGGACTCATCCAATGGCAGCCAACCAGGAAGTGGATAGAGGGAGCTCCCCTACTGCTCCCTCACCAGTTAGCAGCTGTTTGAGTCAAGAAGTGGAGCTACAACGTGGCACCATCTCTCTGCCATTGTGCAGCTGGAGGGGCAGAGGAAGAGTTGTGCAAAAAGTGGCTACATGCCACCTTGCACAATATCTGCAGAAGGGCTTGCATTTGTGTAACCTCTGGTTATGGAGACATCACCCAAGAGGCCTATGTATCTGAAAGAACCTCCTCATAGAATGGTAAACTGACTGTATTAGAAACAGCCAACAATCTTTGAAAGCTACTCAACAACTTCTTATTCTGATGGCAAACACATTTCCCCATCTCTTGTTCATTGGACACCCAGTAATTGTATTCTATAGTCAGTGTTGTATAGTCAGAGATGTTCTTTCTTCACTTTCTCATTGTAAGCCTGGATCTGGTTCAAACACTGAACAGAGAAAATCACTGAATGCTAAATGAGAATATGAATTGCCCTCATTTCCACTGATTACAGTGGAAACACATATACTGTGTTTAGGCCAAGAGTTGTATTGTATACAGATATCTATAGCAGTAAGCCAGCACAGGTATCTGATGAACTCAGGTTATGCAATAAAGAAACAGGTAAGGATTGCTCTCAGATAATTCACTTTTCCTAAACATAAGTATATTTACATGATCTGCAACATGTCCACCTATAATATTTAGATTCATTATAAAGGCTGGTGCTCCTTTCACATCTGCATGATGCATACTGGGAACACAAGTTTGTGTATATGGAGAATGAAGATAAAGCTTACATATTTTCTCTACAAATTATTGTAACTGAATTTCTTGGCATGCATATATGTTTACAGAAATAGTGATATAGGGCCATTCCCCTATATTATACTGTCTGATGTAAAGGAGAAGACACTCCCTTTCTGTTCAATGTACAGAACCTGAACTGGGCAGTTAGATTGTGCTTCGACATTAGGAATTGGAAAACAGATTCTGCCTCAACGGAAGCAGCAAGGAGTTAGGGTAGGCTGTGTGGAATGTACAACTTTCCATTGTGAGGTGTGGGAGAGGTCAAGTTTTTTTTCAAAAATTATTTTAAAATTTTAGAAGAACATTGCTGTTGCACCCCCCCCCCACATTCCCTATCTCTGTTTACAACATAATTCAATGATCAGTCATGCTCTACATAGTAAAGTCAATCAAAGTTCATAGTCTGTTATTCCACAGATTTAAGTGAGATGCTGATGGACCTTGTGTAGAGCAGTGATCTGTACTATAGTTGATAAATGGGGACCAGATTTCCATAAAAGTATCCTTTGATGTTTCTCCTCTGTTCAGCTGAGCATGGGAAGCTAACTTTTCTGCTAAGACAGTCCACCACAATCTGTTCAATTACCTCCTGATTGATAGACCTTGCACTGACTTCCATGTCCTCAGTATCTCAGCTGAAGCAGCATCTAGCATTATAGAAATTAACTGCCTGAATGGTAAATTTGTATTGCAGTGGGGGGAGGGGGGAGGAGGAGAGAGTTTAGGAGGAACATCCAAAGGGATGAATCTCTTCTTCCTTAGCCTAATCCAGCTGGAGCAAATATTTCATGCTGTCTAATGAGATTGATGAATGGATGGATGGATGTGCATGTTGTGTTAACTCCTTAAGTGCTGAATGTTGTTGGATTGCCAACATTTGTTTGATTTCTATCTAGTCTTTCTCTCAGGAATGGGATTCAACATGGCTTACAATTAAATTAAATTAAATCAATACTATGAAAGCATCAAATGAATATATGCATGATGCATTTAAGAGAAGATACTGTACCCACCTAGTTAAAAGTTATAAGCAGCAAGTCAGGCCAAGTGCCAAAAGCTAGCCTTGGTCCAAAACCAGGAATGAAGTTGTAATAGAGCACAGAAGAAACACAGAATGTTGCTTTGTTTCTCACTGACCTTCTTGTAATGCATTGGGATACTGTCTGAGATGGATATTTATTACAATTGCTCAAGTTCATTCATTTCATTTATTTTCGTCATTTTTATTATGCACGGCATTTTACTAAGTAAGCTCCCTTGGGAGGATTTCTGCCATTAAAGGTGGCCTAGAAATATTTTGAATGATAAATAGTAAATAAACGATAATGTAATATACTTTAAAGGTCCCCTCTCCTTGGTCTTGCATGGGAGACAGCCCCCCTTTTCTCCTGAATGTCTGAAGCCACCCGAAGATTTTTATTGCCTCAAAGAAGAAGCATGTAATAAAGAAAACTGAAGGCGTATTGCTCCCTCCACTATTATTGTTCTATGGCTAAATTGCTTCAATATGTAGTGCTGTCAATCTGAGACTTTTCATGAGGAGTCCATGTATTTTTTTTAAAAAAAGATGCTTTGAAGTAAATGGCATTGCCCACTTATTTCCATTTTGGCTCCAAATGTAATTCCCTGCTGAATGGTTGTTGAATTACCACATCCTCCTGGATTAAATCACAGTGTGCTAATCATATTGAAGATCTGTATACCTTGATACAGAAGAATATGATTTTCTCAGTCAAGATTCCCTCAGGATATGATTCCCTGAGTTAAAATTCTCCAAATAGGGAATTTTTATCACAACTTAAACACATCTATTAGCCTGGCAAAGATCCAACCTAGAGGCCAAGGAAAGACATTTTCCCTCCTGAGGGAAGAGTAAACAGTTCAGCTGCCAGAAGAGGAAATTTGTTTCAAGATAGATTTATACAGAATAACAGCATGAACTATGTTCCACTAAGCCTCAGCACCGCCCCACTGATTTCAATTATGTTTTTGCCAATGGCTAAAAAAATTCAAGCCATAATACTTATGTAGGGATAAGAATTATTCCCATATTCTTTCAGCTCTAAAATGAACATGATTAAAGCAAGCATAATTGAAACAAAATAAGTATAAAATGCCACTTAATTACACTGGTTATTCAAGATATGCAAGGTATGCGGTAAACTCCAGCCGAAGTTAGAGGATCCCTCTTGTCCTTTGCTGAATGTAGCATTTGTTGAATTTTCTTGGTTGGCCTGTAGATTGTTTGGAGGTTATGTTTCCTCATCAGTTTCCCTATATGGTCAGTGACCCCTTTGATGTATGGTAAAAACACATTCCTTTTGGTTGGCTGCTTATCTTCACTTCTATGGTTTTTTCTGGGTCTTGAGGCTCTTCTGATGTCTGAACCAGTGTAACCATTGGCCTGTAGAGCCCAGTTTCGATGATTTAGTTTGTCTTTCAGGAGGTGGGGTTCGCAGATTCTTTTTGCATGGTCTACCAGAGTTTTATTATGCTCCTTTTTTGTCCTGGGTGATGGTTGCAGCTGTGGGCAGGTCTACGTAGGGACTACAAAACACAAACATCCAAACATGAATTAAACAACATGAAAGACACTGCAAACGGATCCAGCCAGAAAAATCAGCAGTAGCAGAACATGTTATAAACTAAACTGGACACAGAATGCTTTTTGAAAGCACAGAAATTCTGGACCATTCTGACAACTACTATGTCAAATTACACAGAGAGGCCACTGAAATCCATAAACACATGGACAATTTCAACAGGAAATAAGAAACTCGGAAAGTAAACAAAATTTGGCTACCAATACTGAAGAAAACTAAAATCAAGACTCAAAAATATGCCAGTGAACACCACCCAGACTATGGAGGTCCCTCTACAGGAAACAATACAATTAATTGCTAATGCACTTAACGCACTGTTATGCATATCCCCTGACTAACAATACAACCCTTAGGGATATCCCATTTAACAATAGGCCATCACACAGGCCAGCTGTAACATAGGCAAATTGCATCATCCCACCCAGGGAGTACACAGGTATACATACTCTGTCTCACTTCCATGCCACCAGATCCTCTGAAGATGCTAGCCACAGATGCAGGCGGAACGTCAGAAGCAAATACTAATAGAATATAGACTCAAAGCCCAGAAAACCTACAACAACCTATAGATTCCGGCCATGAAAGCCTTCGACATGACATCTTGAAGCATCCTTACTATAGCAGGACATATCTTATTTTTTTAAATGTTTGTGGTTCAATATATACATCTTCAAAATAGTATCAAACTATTATTCTAGAGTAATTGTATCCCATTCTGAAAGCCAGTTGAGGAGAAGGACGCCATAATTCCCTTCATATTGCTTAATTGTGCACACTTATCCTCTACTGAGCACAGTGAGATACTTCTAAATATCCCTCCAGAGCTAGGAACTAACTTGTTAGGATCCATCAAGTATCAGTCAAGTAAATCAATCAAGTAAAGTTGGAAATTTTCTAACAAAAAAGGGCAACTTAGTTAAATTTATTTTTAACATTACTGATTGACTTAAGTTGGAATTTCAGCATCGTAATGCCAGAATTGAGTTATGAAGTAAGCTATAAATTAAATGACAGACAGTGCTGAAGAATGAACATATTTTATGATAGTTTATCTAATTCCAGGATGAAAAGGTTTTAAACTAACATGTAATAAGAGCAACTTGGAAGGGTGGTCTGCATCTTTTCCACACCAGACACTTCAGAGATCCTTTCTAGGAAGCTCATAGGTATACAACTTTTATTGGACTATACATGGGTATTAGTAATAATGCAATAAATTAGTATTAATAATGGATGGCATTTGCAGACTCCAATGGGAAGTTTTGCTTGATCAGAATGAAACAGACCACATGGATGGAAAGGCTGCAACAGTATTGATTACAACTAATATGTATTGGCTAAGCTTGGGCCCCAATCCAGTCAATCAGCAAAACCACCTGTTTGCTGATGGAGACCATTTTATCCAACCTGCCTGCTGGTTGGACCTGGAATGATAGATGTGAGATTCTGTATCTCAGTGGTTTCTTTTTCATCTGGAAGAAAGAGCAAAGCATCCTCAAGCTGCCTTGACGGAAACCAGCAAACAGATATGCTGGGCCCAAATTCCCCATCTCCCCAGAAGTGGATCTGATTCCATGCTGAAACCACAAAAGTTGGGTCATATCAAGATTACAAATGCACAATAGGCTCATGCATAATTATATAGTTATATAGTTACCTATATAAAATGTATAACCATTTTTCTCTTTCTGTCATTTTACGGAAAACAAACAGCATTTCGTATAAGTTTGATCTAGATTCCAAGAAGATGCTGTTAACCATGGAAAATATATATTTATTGGGGCGATTAACAAACAGAACATAACAGTACAATGAATAAAGAAAATGTTTCAGCTTTTGCCCTCGCCACTTGCTTAAATATGAGTTTGTAATAAATGTTGGTACGTATGGCCATTTCCACACTAGACTGTTATAGCGCTATTATTCCACTTGCAACATCCTATGGAATCCTGGGGTTCGCAGTTTCGGGAGGGGCCACCCAGCCCATCCTGAAACTGCAAACCGCAGGATTCCATAGGATGTTGCAAGTGGAATAATAGCGCTATAACAGTCTAGTGCAGAAATGGCGTATGTTTGTATGCACGCGTGCGCACACACACACACACACACACACACAAAAGAATAGAGAGAGAGTTAGTGATATCTATCTATCTATCTATCTATCTATCTATCTATCTATCTGTCTATCTATCATCTATCACTAATTCTCAATCTCTCTCACATTCTTTGTGTGTGTGTATATATATATATGTGTGTGTGTAGAGAGAGAGTTATATAGAGTTATTATATACATAATTTATATATTATAACTTATGTAGTCCCTTTAGAAATGTCATGAAGAGGTTATCTGAACGTAAGGAGGGTGTGCAGAAAGAAGTTCAGAAGCTGATTGTCAGTGAACTGGGAAGCCGAATACTTTAATGAGGAACAGACAAAAAGTGCTTTCTCATGATCCTAATCAATTATCTCACCAAGGGTCTTTAAACTCTGTCAAGGGTTGAATCTCTAACAATATTCTATAGGGAGGGTGAAATATGTTTTTCTTTGTTGATTGCTGCTTTCCTGCTGGGATATGCTATTGGGGGCCACATGCAGGGTAAGATTTATAGTAAGCAATGCCAGAGCCAACATCAAACATGTGTACAGTCTTCAACATTGCAAGATTATTTAGCTTTCTTCTTCTCTCTGGGCAAGATCTTCTACGGATGTGTAGCTCTACATGTCCATTTCTGCATCTTCTGCCCAGTAGCTGTCAACCACTGTGAGGCTCCCCTGCTGCTATTGTGTACTTGTGGGGAGGGGAGAGAACAAGGTGGTAGTTCAGACTATAGAGAAGCAGCTGGTCTCAGTGTGGAGAAATGAAGGTGTTCTTTCATACAGAATACCCCCATTTTTTCCTTCGACTGGGAGCACAGAGTAGTCAAATCGTTGTGGTCTGATTTGCCTCCCTCTTCCTTCCCTCCACACCAGTTTGAGACTACAGCAAGGGTCTCTCATAGGGCTTGGCAGCTGCCAGGTGATGGGAGGTTTCTGAATGGAGGACAAGGCTGCTCTGTCTGAATTGGGACTTGTATTTCAAAGATGCACTTATACTCACATAAATCTCTAACAGGAAGCAGCCCTCTGTGTGCCACACCATCTCTGTAGCCTCTGTAGACAGTTGTTCATCTCCTCTGAAGTAGTGGAGGAGATGCCTGTGTGGTGGTGAATCCACTACAGGTTTTAAGGGAACTCTCCCGTGCTCTAAACCCCATTTCTAAATGATCCAGCACCTTGGATAGCTCTTTCTAAGCTAGTCAAAACCTGGAATGGATTCACCATCTCATTAACATGGGAGCCACCAGCTGCTACTGCTTCTCCCTCCTTTTTGTGTTCCCCAAGTTGTAATTCCATATGGTAAAATATACATGTAGTTGTAGTATTTTTAAACACATGTGCCCAGTAACTTAATATGTAGTAATTTGCTGAGTCCAGTAAACATAGTGAGCTACCCACCTGTGAGATGTTTGACATCCATGTGAATGAAAGAGGCAGCTTAATCATTCTTTAGTGCAGTTGTTCCAAACCAGTTTTTCACTTTCATGGTTCTTGGCAGCCCATATCCATAAACTGTTCCCTTCATATTAGCAAAGGGTTTCCAGTTAATATAGTTGCTTTGAGTATACATGTTGCAACTGTAAATACATAGCCTTGTAATGTGATTAAAAAGTGATGGAGTAATAAGATGAACAGACAGTGCATATATATTTAGATTGAAAAATGTTGGTGTATGTGCCTTTTACTGCCACTATTCAATTTTTTTGAATAAATGTCCTGGTGAGTACCCTTGGGGGTATGTGTACTCAAGGCTGGGAATCATTGCTTTATTGTATTCTGTAATCTACATTCTGAAGTAGTCACCAGTGTTTGAAAGTTGCAACCCAAAAAATAATTTCTCCAGGCTTTTCCATTTTGATGAAAAAGATCATGCAGCTTATATATAGCTAGCAGAGTCATAGGACTAGTGATAGTATTTTTTTAAAAAAATTTAACACATTTATATATTGCTTTTGAACAAAAAAGTGCCCTAAATTGCTGGCGTCCTAAAAGGAGGATCAAACACACGTTACAATGATACCGTTTACAATCTCAGCTGGGACAGACTTCCATATGTAGATCATCCAGCTTCCAATAAAGAGACAGGCTTCATGCTGCTCTACTCAGGTTTTGGCTGCCTTGGAGATCAATCCCATCCTGGAATCATGGACCTTTACCCTGAGGGCAGACTTTGGGGACAGACTAGATAATGTCCAGGGCACAGGAACAGAGCTGCTCCTGCTGTCACATACTGGCTTGATGGATGAGTTGACTAACAGACTTATCCAGTGCCTCAGAAACTCTAGGCAACAAATAGGGTTTTCTCTGTCCTTAAAGATCTTAACAGCATTTCTTCCTTGCTTTTCAAGGTTTGAAATTTCATCCCAGATGTGTTCATTATCAAAGATGGTAAAGTTCAAATACAAATTATACTTGAATAATGTTCCAAATCTGCTGGAAGACTTGTTAGAAAGAAAGATGTTAGAAATAAAAATGAGATCCCCCTTCTAAGCACAGTGGGTCTGTAGGCTCTCCGGTTGCTAAATTATGGGAAAGAAGAAGGAATGAGTGACTCTTTTGGAAGATAAACCTGTTTTAAGAAGGATTAAAATATATAAACTGATCTACTCAGTTGGGCATATCTCCTAGCTCTGCATGTGCTCCCTCTATGCCTGTTAACTATTTTTAACTGGGAAGAATGTATGCTCTGCGTGCAGACAGTTGTACTTTAATAGGGATTTTGTGTGTTTAATAAGTTGCCTTCCCTAAGCTTCTACCCGCTTTCCAACACAGTTATTCCACTCCTTCCTATATCTCAGTAGAGCTGCCAACTTTTTCTGGCAGGGTTTCTGTACTGTTTTTACAGATATATAACAGACAGAAGGTCAACTTACGCTGATTTTCCCAGCACAGACTTGCAGCAATGTGTGGAACTCTACATATTAAATGTCTGCCTCTCATTATGGAACTTTAACAGGAAACAAGATTGTTTTATAGTGTACAATGGTGGCTTCCATTTTATTGGAGCAGTGAATCTGCTCCAGGATTTAGTCTGAACTTCAAAGAGGGTAAGGTTCTACATCCTGGATAGTCTGAGACTGAAATTTGGAGCAAAGTTGCCACTTGACACAGAGACCACTGGTTGCCACTTTGGCTGTTCAGTGGTATATTGTGGAAGTGTTTTTTATTTTCTAGTGCTGGATGTATTTTTCTATATCTAGATGTATTCTATTTGATTTTCTGTTCCCCTATTTCTAGAACCATGTAGCTGGAACACAACACCTCAATATACACAAAATGTAAAATACTGCCTGTGATCCTGGCTGAGGCTTCTGATATTTCACGGAGGGCTTTTTCTTCATCTCATTACCCTCACAGGCTTATCTGGTGAAAGACAGTGGACTTCTCAGGGGCTGCTTTTTGGCCTAAAACTCCCCCTTAAGGAAGGCTCAGTTGGCCCCGTCTCTGCTTTTTTTTTCATCAGCAGGCAAAGACCTTATTCAAAGAGACCTTCAGTCTTTAACTGGTTGATGTAGAAGAATGTGCAATAGATGTGCTTTTTAAAAATATGTAATGTGTATTTAATGTGTTTTTGTTTTTAATTATTTTTATACAGCTGTTTTAATTGGATTGATTGCTTAATGCTTTTTTTAAAAAATTGTACTGCATACTGTTTCAACCATTTTGTTTTAACTTACATTGTAAATCACTTTGGATCTTATATTGGGAGAAAGGAGGATCTCTCTCTCTCTCTCTCTCTCTCTCTTGCAAAATAGTCTTGAAAACCAAAATTAATCTGAAGACATATTTCCATGAGAATAGGGAAATTATTGAACACTACCTCTTAATGCACAATAGGCAACAATACACAATAGGCAAAAATCACATATATGTCTCTTATACTTACTAACTTCACCATGCGACAAGACATGGACCCATACAATCTCTTTATTTTGTTATCTCTTTCTGTCTTTCCTTTCTTTCTTACTTGTCAGTCTGGTTTTGTAAAATTTTATAGCTTTGAGAAGGAACATAGATTTAGGAAAGCAAACATGAGCTGGTGGAAGTGAACTTCCCTGCTGTCCCTCCCCCTTAAAAATCTTACAGGGTACCTGGGTACCCTGATAAATGGAGTGAGCTGTGGAGTGGGAAATTGGGAGGGAAAGATTGCTGGAAGTCAGGTGGAGGCACTTCCTGCAAACTCCTCCATCCAAAAGAAGATTGATCCTGGATCCACCTACCCACCCAGCAACACATACCAGGTGTCTGCAGTACTGGCACCAGAACACTTGTCTGTTGCTCCAGCTGACACTCCAACAAAGCATAACTTCAAGCTGTGAGGCCTGGAATAATTGGAACTATTTCCACAAATGAGTGAGCCTGTACAACTTTAATGGAATGTGGATAAGCAACCAACTGGGAACTAAGAAACTGAAAAGGAGGAGTGTTAATGCATGTAAGATGATTACTGTATAAACATCTAGTATTGTGAGATAAGAAAGCCTCCCACAGATGTACTGAGCCAAATAAGTTCAAGGTAATGTCATTCTAAACCAACAAGCATGTGTTTTCACTCTTTTTATTGGTCAGTACACTTACTGGTTTTAATTAGATTCTGGTAGAAATGAAATATAGTTCCTCTACAATGGGAAATCTGATTCCTATATGAGTCATATGGCCAGGAAGAAGTAACAATACCTCTAAATTACTATCTCTGGGAAAATCTTGAAATGACCCTGAGGGTGACTGAGAACTGTGATCTAACATGGTTAGATTCAAACAGGAAGATTTTTTCACTAGTACAATGGACAGATTATGAGAAAAGTTCCTGGCTAGCTTCTGCTTTATTGACTATAAGGCCATCAAATGAAACAGAAAATTTACAGAATATAGTCTAGAATACATGCTTTGGTTTCCTACATGGCTGGGATCCAGGTTACCTATGGGATCATTTACTCCCATATAATTCATCCTGCAGATTCAGGTTTCGCTGAGGATATTTACTTCAGTCAAGCAGAATGAGATTAACAATTGTTATCCAGAGGACAATTTCTTCAGTCGCTCCTGAATTGTGGAATAACCTGCCAAAGGAGATTCAACAGCTGGATATGCTTTCTGAGTTTAAAACAGCAATAAATCCCAGTTTCTTCTAGCAGGCCTACCCAAATCATTTTTAAATCAACCATTCTAAAGCATGTATTGATTGTTTTAATATCCACTGGTTCTGTATGCTCTTTTAACTAGTATTATGTGTCTAATTTGTTACTTCAATTTGTAGGGAGAAGTGGGTAAGAAATAAATACTGGTAGTAATATTAGCACTGTAGGATATATGTGTGTGTGTGTGTGTGTGTGTGTGTGTGTGTGTGTGTGTATGAGATTAACTAAATGAAACATCACAGTTTAGTGTGGAGGGAGAAGGGAAGAGCCATAGGAATAAAAGCATACAAAACTGACACAACCAAAAATACTTTGATTTATTATTCCTAATGTTTTACATGCAAAAGGTCTGAGGTTCCATCCATGGCAGCTCTACATAGGGGTAGGAAAGCCTTAAGACCAGGAGAAATACTGACAGTCAGTGAAGACAATACTGAATGAAATGGACAATAGTCTGATGTGATATAAAGCAGTTTCCTGAATTTCAGAATTAGAAATTACATTTAAGATGCAAGTATGAGGGTTGTACAGAAAGAAATACCTGTGTGACATTCTCGCTGAAACTATTAGGTAAAATGTGATGCTATTACACAACCAGACTGAGTAATTCTTATTGCATGACTAACATAATTTCTGTATTTCAAGTTGTTGCATAACCATGGATATAAAGTAGAAACAAAGAGCAATCTTCAAGTACTTGATCAAGGAAGGATGTATGGCTACCAATATCCACAGAAGGTGACAATTGGTGAGAGTAATGTGCTAAGATGGGTGAAAAAGCTTAAAGAAGGCAAAACTAGTGTTGAAGACAACCCACACAGTGGAAGGCCATTGACAGTCACTGATGAAAACCAAAACAGGTTGGATGACATGATTCATGCAGACTGGCATATGACTATCTCAGAGATTGTTGAAGAACTTGGTGGTTATAGTGCTGTTGTGCAGATTATTCACAAACTTGGATATAGGAAAGTGTGTGCCAAGTGGATTTGTCATCAATTAACACCTGATTTGAAAAAAAAGAGACTGCATATATGTTTGGAACTGTTGACAGCATTTGAATATCACGGATACCTTTTTTGGGAATGTTTGCACTGGTGATAAGACCAAGGCATACCTGTATGATATGATATGATATGATATGATATGATATGATATGATATGTATGATATGATCAAGAATCAGTCCAAGGAGTGGTGGCATTCTACCTCCCCTAAGCCAAAGAAATTCAAAAGCTAGACCTCAGCACAGAAGATTGTAGGGGGTGATTTTGTTTAATTTCCCCGAGTGTGGGACAAAAATGAACACTATATTGCGTCACTCCAAAAACTTCAAGAAGCCATCTGTAAGAAAAGACCAGAGAAATAGCTGGAAACAATCCAGCTGCACCACAATAATGCATGATCTTCTTTGCATGACACTTTTTTGGCAACATCACAGGTTCTTGCACAAACAAGAAGGTCAGTGGTGTCACATCCACCTTACATGCTCCTTTAGGAATTTGAATCTTTGTTGGCATTCAGAAAAGGATGCAACTCTTTTCATTGTTTTTATGTTGATTATATATTTTTAAGATACTTTTATTGTTGTTCATGATCTTCTGTTCTATTCCCCAGTTTAAACTTTGGAAACACTTCTAAATTAGATATACGTATATGTAGATATGCATACTTACTGTTTTCTCCAGTTCACATAAAAATATAAAATACATCCTGGAGGGAGAGAACAGCAGTCAGCATCTGCTGGACTTAATCCCCTCTCCTACTGCTATCCCCTTTTACTTGTATTTTGTGGCTTTTTAAACTAGAAGCCTGACAGCAGGGAACTATCAAACTAACAACTATAAACTGCCCATATAAGCCACCATGTACACTTCACTCATTCTACCTAGCTCTGTGCTCATGTGGCACAGTACACTGCAAGGAAGGAGCTGACATTGCTTGTGACCAATGGGGGAAGAGGCTGGGGTCAAAGTGCAAAGTGCTGTGGAATGTGAGGGGGTGGAGCCACAGGGGTTATAAGCTCCATCTTCTCCCTCTTTCTTTGTCCATTTGATTCAGTATTGTTTTCACTGACTAGCAGAAGTTCTCCAGATCTTCAGGCTTTCCCAGCACTATGTATCTAAGCAAAAGGATCTTTTGCTTGTAAAATATTGGGGAAGATGGATCAGAGTATTTTTGGTTTGTTTCAGTTTTGTATGCTTTTACTCCTAAGGTTCTTCTCAGCAATCTATCCTAGGGTTATATTGGGAAAATTTATTCAGAGAAGGTTTGTCATTGTTTCCTTTGAGGAGAGAACAGGGAGAGGGCCAACCTCATCTTTGATGGAAGAGAATTCTGCAGCCTGGGGGCAGCCATCAAGAAGGCTCTGTCACATGTCCTCACCAAATGTACCTGTGAGGGTGGTAAGATTAAGATGAAGCACTTCCTTAAAAATCTTGAAACTTGGGCAGGCTTATATAGTTAGCTCTGCTGCCTCTTTTTTCTGACCAGAATCAGAGAGAAACAATATGTGCCAGACCGGACATTTTTTACAGAAAATCTAACATATGGTGCACAGTGATAAATGAAACCAAGAGTAAGAACATTCTTTGCTTCCACTCCCACAAGGCATGTTCGCTCCATCTATGACTTTGGCTCCTGCTCATTTAGGGACCTCACATTTGAATCAAGACATCATTTAATCCAGTTGGGGTATAATCCACATTGGAACTGTGTACTCAATTTCCAGATTTTATCTCATTGATCAATATGCACTTCTGGAAGTGATAACACCATCATCATGAAATCTGCCTCAGGTGTAAACAAACAGACAAAAAGCCCTGTTTGCCTTGATCTCTTATCCGACCACTATTTGGATGCAAGTTATTTTTGCCCCTCTAGCACTTACTAGCCTCTCTGCTCAATTCTTTAATGGTGAATTTAGTTTATAATTCCACTGCCCCCAATGAAAATCATTTCAATTGAAAAACCATCTGATTTAATATTTAATAGTTTTGTTCTCACTGGAGGGAGAGGATGAGAGTCAACTACATTTACTGTATACCCTAGAGAAGGCAAAATAATTTAAAATAATGAATTAAGCAAACTCCCCAGGAATCTTAAACTCCAATAAGGAGGATTAATTTAGGTATTAACATGGAACAGTATCTGCAATTTTTGCTTGTGGTGTAGATTAGAGCATGTTGTGCCCAACACGATTAGTCCAGATCAAGAAGATTTCATTACTCCTGGAATTATTTAATAATCTCCATGCTTCCATTATTAAAATAAATGACTTCTGTTTATTTACAGTTTCTTTATTTCTGCCCAGAACACATGGGATATGATCCATTCCATTTAAACATGATTAAACCTGTTGATTACAACAGGTGTAATTTGGAAGCATAAATCAGTCCCCTGCTGAAATCATGGGACTTAATATTGTTTTTATAAGGTGAGGCTGATGGAATGACCAGTCCTCTCCAGATTTTGGTCTGAACTTTGAATGAACTATCCTAGTTGCTGAACCCTATTGACAAAATGGCTTTAGTATCTTGAACTGCTCTGTCAAAATTCATAGTAACACCTGGCATGGATTCACCATGCCCTTCATATGGAAGCCATCAATCAGCCTTGATTTATATTAATTTAATTTAGCTTTATTTGGGCTGGATTTTGCTCATGGCTGTATTGAGTAGGCAATTCACACTGTTTAAAGACAACTGCCCCAAAGAGCAGATTTGGGCATCACCCACACTGCATAGTTGTATCAGTTTGATACCACTTTAACTGCCATGAGTCCATCCCAAAGAATCTTGGGATCTGTCATTTATTGAGGAACTTCTCTACCAAGCTGCTCTAGCACTCTCATCTGCAGAACATTTCTAAAAATACCATGAAAAGAGACAAACTGTCAATTAAGTTGGGTTAATTCTGTAGTGTAGGGGGTCCTTTGTTTACATAAACACTTGAGGAAGTATGTAATGGGAATCATGATGTAAATCACATTTACTCCAGGAAGTAATTATGACTGATGTGTGGAGTAAGAATGTTAACAAACATTATAGGCCTCGCTTTGAAGCCATCATCTCAAATATGCACTTTTGGAAGGCCCCCATAGCCCTTGTAAATTACAAGGAAATATAATGTGTTCCACTGAAATTGGGGGTTCTTAATTCATAGCAAAATGATTAAGGTCAAACTGATGGGCTGCAATCTCTTTAAATGACTACATTTCTTTACTGAGTAAATGAACTGTGGGCTGAATATGAGAGCTGGGACTGAATTGGTTGAAATACATTAGTTTTCATGGACCATAGTGTAGAGGGTGAAAAGTTCTCAAGCTTCAAACATGCTTTGATATTGTAGAGAGGACAGGCGAAAGCTAAGATCCCCCATTCATTGATTTCAATAGGGCTACCTGAAGTATAAAATTTTATTCATTTGGCCTATATAAAATAATTCTGGAAAAGAACATCCAAAGAAAGATTTCCATAATAGATGAAAAGTAAAATGCTTAGACAGGCCTATGTACACTCAAAGAAGCATGAAGGAATGTTGGGTAGCATACATTATTGTGAAAATTTCACTCATAAGGTAACTTTTAACTTAAGAGTTCTTTGTTAACTGTTTCCCACAGTGTATCAGTCTATGTTCCTGCTGTGCTGATCTGCAACTGTCTTCTTTCTCTTTATAAATCTCTTTTCCTGTCTGCTTCCAAAATGTTATCTTAACTAGGATTAATAAAGATATACTGGAGAGAGTCTTATCTTTTATAAGAATTATGTTTATAATAAAAAAAAAGCTTTAATCTTAGAAAGGAGATGAAGGCAAAAGGAGGCTAGAGAAGAAAAAAAATTAAGTAACTGAAAAAATGGCAAGAAAAAGGCTCCTTTAATCAAAAATTTACCTCCTGGAAAGCTGTTAGGTTTGATGAGAATTTAAATATGTCCCATAAGATTGTAACTAAGATGTATGTTTGCTGGTAAAGTGAGGGGAATATAATCTATATTGTTTTTGTATTTTTTAAAGAACTGAATTGGCTTCAGATGGAGACATGCTTAATACAGCCATTAATATCAATGGGACTTGAATTCATCACAGCTAACTTAAGTCCCGTACAACTGTAATTTGTGACTGATTTCAGTGGCTACATGCAATATATCTATGTTCTTTTCTTTTCAGTATATGCAAACAGTCCCGAGTGTCACATACAAACATGTGAAAAAATATTATGTCTGAACTGAGGGATGTTGAATATAATTTGCAGCACTTTCCATGAATATGATAGCTACAAAAATAATGGGGTGATCCTAGACCTTACTGTGACCATTTATGCCCAAGGTGATTCTCTTCACATGTTACAACAATTGCCTATATATTTAGGATTAATCAAGACTGCTTGACCACTCTCCTGCTTCTCGTGTTCAACTAATGAGAATATACTGGGAATATGGAGCTGCATTTATCTCTAATATTTGTAATAAAATTTTAGATGTAAACCACTCAACTTCCCATGATAAAATCTGGACTCAAATAGTTACTTTTTCCTGCAGATCATTCTCATGTAACCTTTAGCTGTGAATATATATTTTTCACTTTCCACTTCCTTCTTGGATATGCATCAAGTCTTTCCATAGACTCCCCACTGACTCCTTGATTCACAATAGCCCCACACCATATCATTAAAACTCTCTTTTATGATTACCTGGTCTCTTCATAGGCCAGCTGTTACTGGTCTTCTGAGACTTCTCAACAGGATTTTGGGTGCTAAAAAAGGAGGAAATGAGGCATGCCAAGAGAATGAAACCATACAAAGGTTGGTTTTAGTCTCAGCTTCCTATTTGAGGCAGGCAATTTCTATTTGATGCCAAAAAATTTAATAATAATCTAGATAAACTTCTGCTGCAAAATATCCAAGCATAACTACACATACACAGATGATGTACAAATGATGTCAAAAGTGAGAATGAAAGTGTAATGTTTACAGCAGCAGTTATATATGTCCCTTTAATCACTAGTTTCCACTTCTTAGTTGGACAGATCTCATAATCCCCTACTGCTGGATGGTGAGAGATGAAGTTCAGCAATATCTTATGGAAACTACCTCTGTTTTAGCCATATGTTTGTGTATGTGTCTTCAAATTGTCTGTCAACTTATGGCAACCCTATGAATTTCATAGGGTATTCTTATGCAATACTCAGCTCTTTCCTCTGAAATATAGCCTATAGTACCTGGTATTCATTGATGATCTCCCATTCAAGTATTAACCAGGGCTGTCCCTGCTTAACTTCCAAGATCAGATAGGATCTAGTGCCAGCTTTATACTTCCTTACAAACAGAAATATTAATGAATGCTTATAATAATAACAAAGAACTGTGTTTCCACCACCAAGAAAGTTCTCTTTCTTGTGTGTTGTACTACAGATGATGTTGAAGGTAATATTTACAGGAGGAAAAAAATAGTGCGGAATGTTTTTGTTAAATCCAGTTCTGTGGTGGGAAGAGCATTATTCTTGCTGGGTGATGCATATTTGTTAGTCAAATGTTTTATAACATTTTCTTAAAATAAGTCACTGGGATGTTACAGTGGAAAGAAATCACACTATTTTCCATAAGATCATTTTACAAGTCAACAACAAAATCTGAAGCTGCTTTAATGGCACCCATTTCATACAACTGTATATGTAAAATACTCGAATATTTGAACTTCTCTACTTGGTAACAGACAGAAGGAACCATGTATAGCAGAACATAGTCCCAGCACCAGCTCGGTGTATTGGTAGTGATATTTTGCAGAATGGGCTGGATTTCCACAGCTGTCAAGGCTTGGCAACAACTTGGTGTTGGACAGAAGGCTGAAAGTGTCAAGGGTGTTCCAGTTTGTGATGTACTGTGCCCACTTTGGCAGAGCCATAAAATTATATTATAAGGTGGGGGAATTCTGACTCCAAATGAGCAATTAAAATTCAAAGGTGAAACTGGGCCAGAGACGAATGAGTAGAAAACCCCAAATGGACAGAAGACAGCAATGGAAACACCCAGCCTGTGTTCATGGCAGGCAAACAAAATAAAGCTTTTTGGTCCAGGGCATGGAAAGATTACTTTTTTGGACTATGTCTCTCAGAATCCCCCAACCAGTACAGCCACTAGCCATGCTGGCATGGGAATTCTGGAGGTTATAGTCCAAAAAAAATAACTTTTCTGAGCCTTGGGCTGAGAAAGTAGTTTTGAGTTTGGAACTTTTCTGGACGGTTACTTCATATCAGCTATCACAGTCCATGTGCCTATGCACTAGTTGAGACAAAAAAGCAAGAAGAGTCAGATATCAAATGAATGGATAAAACTGCAGCAATCACAATTTAGTACAAATGGAGGATGGGGAAGATGACTCCATTTTCCATTAAAAGCAGCCTAAATATAATTCTAACTAACTTCATTAAGTTTTATCCTTATGGGAAGGTCAGTCCTAGATCAAAACTTTTCACCCAATGAAGTTGTTTCCTGTGTGGCCAGTAGAAAACAATGTCCTTCATGCTGGTGGAGCTGTGTATCTATGCTGAGTTTTAAAGGAACAATCCAAGTTGCAGAGTCTATTTTGGGGATGGTTTTTATCACCTTGGCATTTTCTTTAAAGTCTGGATTAAAACCTGGAACAATTTCACTGCCCTTCTGATCTGGAGGACCTGCTACCATTTACTAGGGCCTCTCTGACATCTGTTGACCCTTCCACTGGGGGTACTTGATACCTGGTGGTGAAAGGCTGCAAATAGCCTCCCATTTAATTATACACAATGCTCAACATGGCATTACTCTAAGGTATTGTGGGAATTTTAAACCATTCAATGAACCAGCTTCCAGGAGTGGGAAAAGAACTAAAATAACCCTTCTGGAATGACAAAAGCTATCTCAGGTTGAAGATGCTAGATGATGTCTATAAATACAAATTTTTAGGGCTGAACACTCACACCCTAAGCCCTATCTCTCATGGTAAATGTGGCTACTGGTGCTCTTTTTCATACCTTTTCATACTTACTTTTCATACTTTTTTCAGACCTTAGAAAACTTACCTTTGCAACTACCAGTTCCAGAATCACCCTGCCTGAATGATTCTAAGAGTTGTAGTACAAAAAAAATCTAAATTTTTCATGATCTGTGCATGTCATGATTGTAGTACAAGGATAGAGACAGATGAATATAAGAAGTGGCTTGCAGGATCAGGCTAAGGGAGATCTAGTCCTATATGTCAACAACTGTCTCTAAGAGATGCTACTGAGAAACATCAAGACTACAGTACATGTTGGTCATTTTGACATCTTATGCTAATAGGGTTGCTAGAATGAAACCTGAAGAGGGATCCTATACCTTTAATGGTTGTTTTAAAAAGAGAATTTTAGCAGGTATTGCTTGGGTGACAAGCAAAACCTGTTGAAATTCCCTCTGTTACCCAAACATTGATGGTACAGGAACCCTCTCTGGTTTTTGCTTTGACAACTCCATGTGCTAGTGACTTGCCTATATTATGCAAGTCAGTAAGCATGTGAGCTTATAGGTCACCTTCCTATATGCTTTTCAGTAGATATTATAATAATTTACTATACTTATTTTTAAAAATTCCTTCAAGATGCAATTAAATCAGCATCTACAATTTTTGGATGGTCACTGCTTCATTTACAGAAAAGTCCTGTACACTGAAGGTTGGACTCAGAAACTGCTTTCAATGAACAGAAGAGCCCCATTTGTGGAAGGTACTACAGCTGACAGGTATGTGTATTAATCCTTCCTCCTTGAATCACAATAGATCAAGTGACTGTTGCCAGAAGGAATGGACAGGCAACTACAGTTGGCACTTCACATTTACTAGGGTTAGGGGTGCAGGATGCTCATAAAACTGGAAAAATCACAAATATCAAAATGTGTTTGTCTGTGGGAAGGAGGCTGAGGCATGGTGGGAAGCACAGGCATCCAGGGCCCAAACCAGCTCAGGGAAAGGAAAGGGAAATGAAGTGGATTGTTATGGTAGCTTTGTACTTCCTCTATCATCCATCTCCTTTCTTGGGTGTAGGGGGGATATTGGGAGAGGGTTTGTGGTGCTGAGAAATTAGGCTGTGAGCCATTCTTAGCTGGCGAGACAGTGGCTGATGGAGGAACAGGAGAGGCAGGTTTTTACAAGGCTGTGCTGTTTGATTTGGACTGCTGAGAAGAAAGGTTCACCTGGAAAAGAAGTGTCTGAGGTGGCGGAGGAGAAGAGTTGAAGAAACTCACAAATAATCGAATCCATGAAAGTCAAATGGGCAAATGTGGAGGGCTGACTGTATGTATTAACTTTCCTACAACTAAGCATGGGTCCATCTGTGAATCTTTCATTCCTTTCAAAGAATGCTCACATGTAACTCCTTCCTTAGTAGGCTAGAGTAACATTACATGCCATCCCTGAAGATTCCAGTGGAAAGCCCTTTTTCACTGGTTTCCTTTTGCTTTCTATATTAGAACTTGATTGTAATATGTCTACTCAGAAGTCCCACTGAACTCAATAGGAAAGCTCTCAGATGTAGTAAGTTCAGTGCTGTTGCCTTCATAACTCAGTAAGACTTACTTCTGAGTAAATGTGGTAGTAGTGGCTGGTGATTTCCATGTCAGTGGGGCAGTGACTTTTATCCAGGTTCAGTCTGTACTGTGTAAGATGCTGAAGCCATCCCCTGTCCTTCAAATCTGGACTGGACTCTAGGGTAAATCCACCACTCTACTTACACAGAAGCAACCAGTCTCTGCTGAGGTGTGGAAAAGCTTGTATCATTAGCCATTCAGACTGATTCTAGTACTCATGATATAACCACTTCCTTTTTTTCTTTGGTTGTTCTGGAAAACTCTAGGGAGAGGGTTGATCAGCTGATATTGTTGAGCCTCAACAACAGACAAACCCTTACTACAGAGGATTTACAGATTCTGCAGAGAACTAGGGAGCCGTTACTCTTACCCTGGAGTAAGACCCATTGAATCAGTGGGACTTACTTCTTAGTCAATATATATAGGCTTGCTCTGTAATTAAGGCCCACTTGGAAAAGTCTGATATTCTCTCTTAAAGCAGAATACCGTTACCACAGTGACTAAATTAAATAGGTGGGGAAAAAGACGCATTCATTTTCCATCAGCAGGAAACTTGGCCTAAGAATCATGTGACAAAATAGTGTGGCACAGAAGCCAAGAGCTTCCAGCCAAGCCCTAAAAATGGAAGCCATTGTGTCCCAATTTCACCCAATGGTTTCACTCCACCCTAAATTTTATTATCCATTAAAGCAGGGCCAAGAGTGGAGCCTTTGGTCTCATGGCTCAAATGGTAGTAATATCACAAAGAATAATTACTTATTGAAAGTCAACCCAACAACACCAGCTTATTGTCCTAAAAAAGGCTTTAACTGCCTTTTTCACTCTGCGCTTTCCACCAAAGCCTCACAAGATCTTGGAAACATACAGTGGAACCTATTTTATGTTGCTACTAATTACTGTTACATATTTCAAGTTACATTCCCCCTATGCCATTGGTAGATGCCAGGCAATTAAAATAAAATTTAAAGTAAAAGAATGGAAGTTCACATTTGTGTGTATTAAAATCAGATAGTACTCCCATGGTGGAATGCTTTGAAAGTGTAAAGTGTAAATGAGTTAGGTTGTTTATTATAACAGAGTAGGAAACTTAGGAAGCTGCATAAAATGCAAGGCTTGACATAAGAAATATAAAGCATAAGGGACATAGAGGGACACACAAAGGCATAAATTATAAATCTTATTGTAAATATAATGGTTGTGAGAGATACTAAATTAATCATTTGTAATTTTGAAAAAATGTTTCAATATGCTGTCCATGGTTAAATTAATGGTTCTAAACCTTTTCCAATTTGCTGGCAGTTTAAAATGTGTCACCATCCAGAGATTCTTGAACTATAGTTCCCAGAATCCCTTACCACTGGCTATGCTGGATAGGACTACTGGGAATTTCTGTCCAGCAAGATCTGATGGGCCACACTGCCTTGTCACTGAAAGCTTTTGTGGACCATCACATAAGTAAGTTCCTTAAAATATATTTTAACATAGTATATGGCTGATAGCAGTCAAAATTATATATCGAGGAATGTTTAAGTGCAGCTATTTCTAATCATTTACTGTGCTCCTTCATAAACATATTGTAATGGGAAGCAAAGCGATGAAGATTTTCCCCCTACTCTTTCTGTCCTCCATTTTCCCCTGCAGATTGGAGCTGCATTCATCAATCAATACAATCTGCCATTGACCACTTGCACTACCACTAGTGGACTGTGGACTCTGAGTGGGATTCACTGCTTAATCAGACTCTAGTGAGAGACTTTGCAAGCAACGTACACATGGTCAGTCCAAAGTAAGCTCCCATAAGTCCTTCATGCTGCCTACAGTACAGTATGTGGCTTTCGCTTTTCATCCAATTCCATTTTCTGATAGTGCTCCAGTCACTAACCTGTCAGACAAGCCGGAGAAGCCCACTTTTTTTTTTAAAAAAAGCACTCTGAGAACCTTTTTGTTGAAGAACATTTGTTAATAAAATATACTGAATGCTCATTGAAAACAACTGACAACTTATAGGCATGGAGAGTGGCATTGTTAGGCCTTAACTCATGAACACTCAAGCTTAAAGAAGTTGAGTTGATCAGTATGAAGAGTTACTTTAAGCAGTTACTACGAAGTGGAACATTCTCTTTAAAAAACAAATCCTTTATTTCAAGATTCTTTAATTGCAAAGAAGCAATACGAATGTTGTTAACTACATATTTGAAACATAATCACTAATGTTCACATACCTGTTCTCTTTTCAGAGCTACCAGAAATCAAAGTCATTGCAAATACAAAACATATTACTGCAAGGAAAGAATACTGCTTATCTATTCAAAAGGAATGTTGCAAAAATGAGCAATTGCTGTGTAATACTTTACAGATTTTAAAAGTTTATTGCATTAACAACTATGGTAACTGCAGCCTGTTACTTCAGTGGCTGTCTATTCTCTTTGTTACATCTTCACAGTTCTTTCCTGCTTCTCTCCCATAACTTTAGACTTCATGGCTCATTTAGTCCTGATAATTAGAAATATGGCAGTAATTTTATCATTTGGAAATGGATTTATCATGGAAATTCATATCTGAAAAATAACAGAAATATATTCTTACGTTTTGCACATGGAATTTATGCTCCAGACTGGTAGAAATGCCATTTCTGTATGAATTTTGCTTTTAGTGACCAAGAGTGGAGACATTAAAAGGCTATTCACCATCTCTGGTTAAAGAGATAAGTGAAACAGTCATTGGCATTAACTCCATAGTAATAGCAGCAATAAGTCCTGAATCTGATTTAAATCTTTTGATCGTGATACTAGGACGCTAGAATATTTATCATGCCATTAGGAAAGGCTGTGCTTAGCTGATAAGATAACTGCAACCAATGAAGTTCACCTGAGGACTGATGATGCTAGGATAGATTTACTGCCATCCATGGCAAATAGCAGGGAGCATTGCCCTTCAGATCAGTTTGCGCCATTCATCAGAAAAATTATACAATTGGCCGCCTGGGGCAAGCTTGTGAGATCTTTAATAAATACAGATGGCAAACATTCTCAGACAGATATATAAACCCTGACTGCGTGCCAGGCAGGAAAGCAACAATTTTGCTGAGTATCAGGCACAGAAGAGTGAGAAAGAGAACAAATTAAATCCATGAGTTATCAGTGATCTCTTAATCAGTGAGTTATTAGAGTCACTATGGTGTAGTGGTTAGAGTGTTGGGCTGTGACTTTAGATATCCAGTTTTCTGGTCTCCACTGAGCTGTGAGTAATTATTCCATCAGTAATTTTGGGTCAGTCACACTCTCTCAAACTACTTACACAGAACTGATGTGAGAAAAGATGGGAAGAAGGAAACTTATATGAGCTACCTTGAAGTCACTGGGAAAAAGGAGGAATACAAATGTAACTTTAGCAGTAATTCTCCAAGACTTGGATTAAACAAGCAAATTTTAACAGAGCTGTGCTAATTTAGCAGTTACACTAAAGAAATGAGGCAATCTATTTTTGTTCACCTCCACCAAATGAAAAGAGGGTTTGGCTGGTAAAGGAAAGCAGCATATGATAATCATATTCATGGTTTGATGGACTTGTTCTTTCTAGGCTCTGGCAAAAATACTGCAGGGATCTTTTAACACATACAGATTCCACTATAATTGGCGTAATTCTATCCTATGGAATCCTTTGATTTGCAGTTTAAGGATATTTAGAACTAGCATGTTTAGGATTCTCATCCAGAGAGTAATAGCGCCTCACCAAAATACAAACCCCAGGATTCCATAGGATGCAGCCATGACAGTTACACTTCAATGTAAGACCTCAGATTATGGAGGACGTCTCAATAAGTTTTTTTAAAAAATAATGCTTAACTCAAGTTGTGTACTGGCTTGAGGCCGTATCACCCAGAAAGGTGAGTTTCACTTGGATTCTAAGCGTGACCATTGAGTGTGCAAGAAACAAATGAGGGCATTATGAGGCAGTGATGTATTTAAGTCTTTTATTCCAAATCTCAAGCCAAGTCATTGCAAGATACTTTCAAGTCAAGTCTCAAGTCTGGGAGCCAACTTTATACCCCAACCCATGTTCCAAAATTTCTGGATAGAGTCACATAAAGTCAGTGTTAACAATTTAAGCAGAGTCGGCCCACTTTTGTGATTTTGCCATCTGCAGCTTCAGAAGTGGAGAATAGGATCCTTCCCATTTGTTAAGCTGGAGGCTTTTTCAGAAGTGGGGAATAGGATCCTTCTTATTCCCCATTACTGAAGCTTCAAGAGCTTTAGAAGGAAAGATTCTTCCCCCTCAAGCCCATTGCATAACACATTTTCTGTTCCCCTCTGAGATACACATGCTGCACTCTGGGCAAAAGTTTTGCCTTTGGCTTTTAGGAAAAGTTTTAGAAATCTCCTCCTATATGTAGTGGGAACAGGTTGCTGAGCAGACTTCAACCCCACCTCAAGTCCATTGCCTAACCCATTTGCTTTTCCCTCTGAGAAATGTGCTTGAGTCAGATTATCATGTGACCAGTAAGTTGTAAGGTTTCTAGATGAATGTGTTATGTTACTGAATGAAGGGCAGCAAGCCAGTCACTAAAAATATACAAGTCTTGAGTGGAGTCAAATCAGTGTGTAATTTTTGCCGAGTCAAGTCCGAGTCGAGTCACTGAAGTGACTTAAGTCTGACTTGAGTCCGAATAATCGATTCGAGTCTACATCACTGTTACGAGGGCACAAGATGAGGAAAGGGAGGGAGTAGGAGTGACAGGACAATGAATAGTATGATTGGTGGTGTGCAAGAACCAAGGGTGGGCACACTGTGAGGGGGTGAGATGAAGGAGTAATAGGAGGGAAGAGAGAGTGAAGGGTAGGATGGAAGGGAAAGGAGGAGAAGGGATGGGAGCACTTATAACTGCAGTTGCAAGGTGGAAGGAACAAGAGATGCAGGCATGGGCAAGGGCGAGATGTGGTCTCCAAGGTGAGGGAAGGAAGGGAGCAGGAGATGCAGCAGCAGAGTGTAAAGAACAAGAGAGAAAAGCATGACAGAGGAATGAGGTGAGTCCAGGGAGAGGGAAGAATAGGTATGAAGCAAGTTAGGAGCACAGCAACGGTGAGGAGGCAACAGCAATAGAGGCCATTTCCGCACTAGACTGTTATAGTTCTATTATTCCACTTTCAACATCCTGTGGATTCTGGAGTTTGCAGTTTAGGGAGGGGCATTTAGAATTCTCAGTCAGAGAGCTCTTTGGCCTCAGTAAACTGGAAACCCCACAATTCCACAGGATGTTGAAAGTGGAATAATAACACAAGAACAGTGTAGTGCGGAAATGGCCAGGTTTTCTCAAGAGAACTGTGCAATTTGTTGCCCCCATGTTCTACTCCCTGAGGTGGCTACCTCATAATGCTTCTTTGAGGGAAGATATGGTTGGGAAAAGGCAACAGGAGAGGGTAGACAGAAATTTATTAAGCTAAATGCTTTGATATGGATCTTAAGATTATTGGGAGATGGATCCAAACAATTATGAAGAAAAGATAGTCTTTTTTGGGGGGACGAATTCCATATTTATTTGTCTTGGTATGGGTATTTGAACTGTTTACTCACATGTATGTCCTACTAAGTTAAATGCGTATGAGAGAAGAATGATATTTACCTCTACAGTTTAAACTCTATCAGGAAAGCAAAACAGCATCTACAAGGGTGAGGACGGAGAAAGGATTTATGTTGAGGAGAAGTATAAGGATGGTATTAAGGGGAGAACAGATCTGTCACATTGGACTGGCATTTATTTTGATTTTTTTTTTTTTTTGCATTGAATACTTTAAGAATACTTTTTAACATTTTCAAGGGCTAGGTGTGATAGTCTTTTGCAGCAAAAAATAACAGGCTTGGGTATCTACTTCTATCTTTCCAAGGGTATCAATCTTTAAAGACTAAGACGTTTTCTTTGGCATCAGCTTTTCAGGCTGCAGCCTACTTAATCAAATGCATGAAGAATTGTCTCAACTGGTAGATATTTATCTACGTGTTTGGGGTGGGGGAATGTAGATGAGGGGGAATATAAATGTAAAACATACAAACATTTATCATTAATGTAATAAACAAACGAATAAATAATAATTGAGTGGGAGCACATACGTCCTAGCCTCAATAAGCTGCTTAGCATATTTATTCTGGTGAAAAGTCAAATAGGTGAAAATCAATTAAAATAGATTGTTTTCTACTTGTAACAAAATATTTATTCTTTATCTCTGAAGGAAATTAGACCATGCTATTTTCCCTTCAGTTACTGCTATTTGTCTCTACTTCCATCTGCCTCTTAATCTCTGAATCAGATGGCAGTCACTCTCAGGATCTTCCTGTGGTTTTTTAAAAGAACCTGTAGTTTTGTTTTTGTTTTTTTGCCACCAAGGAAAAATTAATGACAAAAATAGTGATCTGACAGGCATACCACAAATGTGACTGTGCATCGGAAAATATTAATATTGCTGCTGTTCTTTTATTTGTGTGGTTGTTGTATGCCTTCAAGTCATTTTCAACTTATGGTGATACTAAAGCAAACCTACCACAGTGTTTTCTTGGGGCTGGGAGTATGTGACTTGCCCAGGATCACCCAGTCGGTTTCCATGGCCAAACAGGGAATCGAGCCCTGGTCTCCAAGGTCATAGTCCAACACTCAAATCACTATATCACACTGGCTGTCTTTTATTTGTACTGTACTACAAATGTACGTATCTACTTCATGTGGTTTCCCCCTCCCTTTTAATACCCACAACAACCCTGTAAAGTTTGGTTGTAGGCCCTTTCCGCATGGCATTTGCCATGTGAAAGGGTGCCTGGAGCATCGCGCGATTGTGAGGAGCGATCTGCATGATGCACTCACAATCGCGCGATGCTCCAGTGGCCAGCAGGTGCCAGTCGTGCACCTTTTCAGTTTCGGCTGGAAGCCGAAAATGGTGCGCAATCGTGCATTGCTCCTGGGCCCCGCACGCACTTACCTGGCATGCGGAGCCTCCGGAGCTGCACCGGTCACGCTTCCTGCCCCAGCGCAGCCTGGAAAACTCCCAGGCTGCACTGTGGAAGGAAGAGGCGGGGCTCTCACGTGAGAGAACTGCTCATGTGGAGCTGAAGCAGCAGGGACTCGAGAGCCTCTCGCCGGAGGCTGCTTGCGTGATCCCCGCACCCCTGTGCCGGAAAAAAGTAAGGTACGGAAAGGGCCGTAGAGAGTTAGTAGTGGCCCATAGTAACATGGTGAATTCTATGGCCATTTCTGCACTACACTGTTATAGTGCTATTACTCCACTTTCAACATCCTGTGGAATTCTAGAGTTTATAGTTTACTGAGGCCCAAGAGCTTTCTGGCTGAAAATTCTAAATGCTCCTCCCTAAACTGCAAACCTTAGGATTCCATAAGATGTTTTAAGTGGAATAATAGCACTATAACAATGTAGTGCAGAAATGGCCTATAACTAAAGAGACGTTTTATGTGCTGATTTTTTTTATTGTTTAAAATTTGGATTCTTAAGTTCTGATTGATTCTTTTTTTTGTGATCCACTTTGGGTTCCTCTCTGGGAGAAAGGTAGCGTATAAATGAAATAAATAAATAAATAAATAAATAAATAAATAACGATTTGAACTTGGGTCTCTCTGTTCCAAGCCCAGCATTTTAAACATTGCTCTTTATTGGTTGTCTCAGATCAGTTGTAACTGTAACAAATGGTATGAAGTTTGAAACGTTGTGGGTCAAAAGCTAAAATTAATGTACCTGATTTGAATAATTGGAGTATTTGGCATAATTAGAATAATATGAAAATTAGATGCAAGGATTTGAAGAACTGAGCCTAATCTAGAGGCAATTCTTGCGTCCCTATGTGCCAGCTTGTTGTGAGGACAGAAGAAGGGGCTTTGTGCCGGCAAGAGCAGGAATGCAACTTACTGGTGCAGTCTTGGTTCTTTTCACTCTTTCTTAATCTGGAGAAGTCCTACTGAAGCCTGCTATTGAGTTTAAAAATGGCAGATTTAGGGACTGCAATCATAAGGGGCTAAAATGGCCAAGGGTCAGCTGTGCCAACGCTGATGCAGCTAAAGATGTGCTAAATCCACACCCTGCCCAGCCTCAGCTTGTTGGAAATGATTGAGGACTACCTTCTCCCTGGCCTAACTCTGGCCGTTTCCGCACTACACTCTTATAGCGCGATGATTCCACTTTCAACATCCTATGGAATCCTGGGGTTTGCAGTTTCTGCAAACCCCAACATCCATAGGATGTTGAAAGTGGAATCATCGCGCTATAAGAGTGTAGTACAGAAATGTCTTTTGTACTGCTATTGTGGCTGTGTCCCTGGGCTGGAAGAATTTTGGATCCTGTTTAATCTGAGGCTCTTCCAACAGGAGACCTTAGCCAGCAAAGCAGTTCAGCCAGCAGATTGCTCCAGCGGCCCATCTCTGAGCTCAGCAAATAGGAGATAGTTCTGCCAGCAGAATAGGAGATAGTTTTGCCAGCAGAAGGTCATTTCTGCTTCCAGAAGATGCTTCTGCTTAATCACACACACAAATGCATGTGGACACACACACACACCGAGCTGGAACATCTTTGAGGTAAGATTGCACTGCCTATGTAAATAACACCGTTTGCATCAGAACAAGCCAAAATAGATTTGATGTCCTTCAACCTTCATTTGACTCAGCCAGTTGACAGAACAAAGGCTCAGGCCTTGCCAAATCGATAAGCTTCTCCTCCATAAGCAGCCCTTGTTTATCTCAGCACCAGCAAAAAGCACTAGTCCTGTGCTTATCAAACATGGGAGCGGGCAGCTAAAAGTTTTAACTGCCAAAACACAATTCTGTGTCTCAGCTGTTGTAAAGGTCAAAGTGAAAAAAATAGAAGTTTTCATTTAATTCCTAATGGCTTTGTTCTTTAAATGCAAAATATTGCAAGGTTGATGAGAAAATGCCACATTTTCTCTGGGGCTTGTAAAGAAAGTAGCTGGAGATAAAATATTAAACAGTACACATTTGCTAGGATGTTAAGAGTGAATCCACAGGTAATGAATTTTGCTGTAGGCTGTTTTCCAGCTGTTGTTTCTCCTTTTCCATTCAGATCACGGTTTTCAGTAATTGGGATTACAGCACAAATACAGAAGTCCAAAAGCTTTGGAACACTCTTAACTGAGCCAGTAACACAGAGCTTGAGGCAACAAACCGTCCATTGCAAGCACGGGAAAAACAAAAGCAACAAACATGCAGCTTTCCAGACTCACTGACTGCTTCAATGAAAAGATTTCATTCTGGATCCCGACTTGCCACAGATACAATCATTCACTTCACATTACTTATTAGTCACACTCACAGAATATAAGGCATATATTTGGAAATTCAAAGCATTTTGTAAGCACTTCTGTAACATTTCTGTACTACTGTAAATCTTGGCACTTGAAGGTACAGATTAAAGAAGTGGTGAGTTTCTGTGCACTTGATGGGTACTATTACCCTGTTCTCTGGGGGTCCAGGGAGGGACTCCTAAATAACCAAACAATATAACACAACCTTGGGGAAAATTAGCTGGAGCACTCACTTAAGCTAGCGAGAAGCAGGGTAACTTAGCAGGATCTTGCAACCCAGCATCTACGGGGTCAGGTCAGCCAAGCAGCCAGACGGGTTTAAAGTAATAAAAATGATGTTTTATTTTAAAAACATTTTAGACAAATGTTAAAGACACCACAGCCACACAGATAACTACGGAATCAGGAATTGAGTTAGAGAGAGAGGGGTTTTCAGAGGGAAATGGGTGATACGACACCTGTCTTGTAGCCCTGGACCTTAGGAGAGAAGCCGAGGATGTGGAGAAAAAGCTCAGCTCGATTAGCTGAAGGGAGCTCGAAATGGCAAGGCAGGATGGAACTCTGGAGCGGGTTAAGCGATCCGAGGAAGATCTTGGAATCAAGGGTTTTTATAGGGTGAATTGTGACTGCAGGCTATGCCTTACGCGGGGAACAACAATGAGTTTTGGGTGCGAGACAATGTCTCGGAAAGGTCACAACTTTGCATGATGGAATCAGAACCGAATTAACAATAGTGTTGTCAGTATGCAAATGCACAGCGCTTACCGGTGGATGGCACAACCTTTGTCCAGCAGCCTGCTCGGAGCAGGAAGCTTTTGTTAGTATCGAGCATATGTAATGAGGTGTTTGCCGGACAGGTCCCTGAAGCAATGAACCAGCTGTGTCTGGCCTGCCTGGGTGGAGAATGGAATATCCAGAAATTATCGACCGTGCCTGTTTGCATGCTTGTCCGGTGGCCTCACAAACACGTGGAGCAGGGTGGTGGAAGAAAGCCGAATGGTTTGATATCAAAATGATATCTAGGGATGTCCCCAAGGAGGTCTAAACTGCAGTAACAGTACGTATTAAATATAAAATAAGTTTTGAGCTGGTGCACATAGAAACAACTCCATATATGTTTCAGCATATAGAACTCATATCTCCCCAAAACAGTTTGGGTATGTGGAACAACCATTAGTAAGTAACACGTTTCTACAGTCACTGTGTTGTTGTTGCGTGCTTATCATTTCTGACTTATGATGACCCTAAGGTGAATCTATCATGGGGTTTTCTGTAGCTGAGTGTGTGTGTGTGTGTGTGAGAGAGAGAGAGTGTGACCCACCCAAGGTCACCCAGTGGGTTTCCATGGCCGAGTGCAGAATTGAACTCTGATCTCCAGGGTCATAGTTTAGTATTAGGGATGGGCCAACCAAATCCTCAAATCCTGGGTAAGGATTCAAGATTCCTGAATCCAAATCCCTGTGCCAAAATAGACAAACCGAATCTTTCGAATCTGCTAACCAAATAGATAGTTGGAAACCGGGATGCTTGAAAACTAGGGAGACCAGGGAGACCAGGGCGCCTGAAAACCTGGGAGACCATATGTACAAGAGAAGATAGTAAGTAGGTGAGGTTTTCCCTTGGAATAATAATGGCCTTTGCTAACAATTTCACAAATTACATCTGGGCTTGTATTCTAAGATATTTAAATTGAACATTTCATATTTAACTTCAGGACTTGACTGGAAGCTACAGGCTTGTGATTTCAAGGACAGCTGAAACATTCCTTTGCATAGCTCCCTTGAAAACCTCTTTCAGACACAATTCTGGGGTTTGGAGTTTTACAAGGGGTCACAGCCTTCTCTGCCAAAGCGTACTGGTGCATCATCAAACTACAAACCCTCGGATGCCAGAAAGAGCTATGCAAAGAAAATCCAGTTTTGACCTGGATTATCTCTCTACTGTAGTATGTGGCCCTGTTTACACAGGCAGGAAAATGGGGGATTAATCCACATTTTCCTGCCTGTGTAGAAAGGGCCTTCATGTCATTTTCAATCCTGGGAGATCCTGAGGCAAAACTATGACAATTGTCTCAGCCAGATTTCTTCAGAGGGAGGTTCGCCTTTGCCTAGGCTTTTGCTAAGGCTGAGAGAGTGTGTCTGGCCCAAGATTATCCTTCTTTCTCTTGCTTTTTAAACTCTTTTTTAAAAAAGGATTCGAAAGGTTCGAGATTCGTGAGATTCGTGGATTCCCAGAACCTTCCAGGGATTTGGATTCAGAAAATTCTGGATTCATCCCATCTCTATTTAGTATTCATACCAATATAGCACATTGGCTCTCAATCATATGCCAAATGTAAACCTACCAAGATACTGATCAACATATCCCAGCTCATAATATCTTCTTAGTCCAAATCTATTTGCTTGACTATCTTGTACTCCCAGTGCTGGTCTAGCTTCCTCTGTATTCCTAATTGTGAATTTCTGTACCAGTTTTATATTTTCAGATTCCCTGGGTCTGGATCTTCATTAGCTACATGCATGGGTAACTTTTACTAAATTAAAGCAACTTCCTCACAGCACCTTTCTCTGATTTCAGATGGCTTCTGGAAGTGGACTTAACTTTTTTTTTTAAGTTGTTTCTGTATTACAGAATGAAGCCAAAAATTATGGAAGCTTTTATTATTTAGTTATGTCCCTGTTGGGGAGAGCTTTTGCTCAAACATGATGGCTTTCAACTACAAGTATTTCTATGGAGACAGCATTTTTCTCTTTATTTATTTGTGCCATACTCTGCTTTTCTTCCCAGAACTGGAACACAATATGGCTCATAACAAGATTATAACAGGAACAGATAGAAACAAATTTTGAAAGGTATTGCCAAAAACATGTTTAAACTCAATTAGATAAATTACATTCAAAGACTATTGAATTAAAAAGCATTCAAACATTACTTAGGTTTTGTTCATGTGTAATGGGCTGAACATTGGTTTTAACTGTTGGGATTATGCTGTGCTTTTTCTTCTTCACATGTTTTCTGTTGTATGCCTCTTTCTCTTTCTGACTTCCTGGTTCAGGCAAAAGAGGATTTGCTATTATATCTCACTTGAGGAACCACAGTTTCAAGTGGGTTTTTGATTTGAAGATGAACTGTCATTAGTATACATCATAGTTTGTTCATTTCCAGTGACAATAAGAAATATGGTTGGGGCTGCATCGTGAAATAACTGAGAGAAGCTGCAGAGGTTTGAATGTGCAGCTTCCCTGCAAAGTGAAACAAAAAATATGATATATATTGATACTATATACTGAATCCAACACTAACTGTTGATGGTATATGTTAGATTTTTCAGTTAATGATGATTTGTATGTTGTGGCCATTCTAGTACCATTATATGATGAATGGTTGGGTGTATATATATTTTAAGAAGTTTACAAAGAAATAAATATACAGTAGGTCCCTGGTATTTGTTAGACCAGTATCCACGGTTTCACATACTTATGATCCACTCCAGGATCATGTCTGCTGCCACAGGCCAGGGTAATTGCTCTTTGCAGCCAGGAAAGAGTCTGTCTCCACCATCGACTGAGAAAGGTCCATAGTGAGGCAAAGCTGAGGTTCCCTTGCCTCTCTTGTCTGAGGAAGAAGTGTCCCTCCCTTTGTGGTTGAGAGAGGTATGGGGTGAGTCATGCACCTCTCTCAGTAGTGGAGCAAGAGAGACCCCCTCCCTGGCTGAGAGAGGCATGGGAAGCCCAGCTGTGCAGACCCACGTGTCTCTCTTGGCCAGAGAAGGAGATAGACATGTCTTCCTTAGCTGAGATAAGGTCATAGCTCTGAGCAGGCAGACCTCCACCAGGTTTGGCTCTCAGGAGGGGGCTACTTGCCAAGCCCCATGAAGAAGGAAAGCAGGAAGAAAGGAGCAGCTAGGTGGTGGAGCTAACTCACTGCCTCACCTGGTCTGGGGATCAAAATATAGTGTTTGATATTATCTATATTTTTCATCATACATGTTAAGTTTGGGAAATTATCCCCCATGAATATGGGGGATTTACTGGAACTGCAGTTGGCAGTTACTCAATAAAGTACTCTGAGGACTGGACTGACAGTCCAGTTTGGCTAGCCATTTGATTGTCCTGAACACAAAGAGATATAACAGGGCTTTGGGAAACTGAGCCAGCTGAGTCCATAACTGTCTTCTTCAGCTCTGGCATATTCCTGGTTGTTTGAAATGTTTGGTAGCTCTTTGGCATTAACTTCTGACTGACACCACTTTAGTCCTGTCTTCTAACTTTGTTTTCTTTTTGTCCTGAGTCCTAAATTCTGATCAGAGGCCCATTCACACTACACTACATAATTACAATTCTATTCTTCCATTTTAACTGCCATGGTTCTGTCCTATGGAATCCTGGGATTGGCAGGAATTTGTGGTGGGGGTATGTGTTACCAGGCCATACCCCTCCGTGCTTTGATAAGGTCTAATTGGGAAAATATATTAATTGGCAGATGTGTTGGCAAAAAATATAAATTATACACTCATATGGTTGGAAACGCCTTGTGGAAAGGGACACCAGCGGGGAATAAGTCAGAGATGATGTCGTAAAGCCTGACTTAATAGCTCTGAGCTAATCCTATCAGTTGCCAACCTCAGAAAACTGCAGGGGTCCTTGCCCAGGTGTGAAAGCAAGGACTCCTGAGGTTTGCATATTCTACCAAAGCCTAGAGCCTCACCCATCGAAGACATTGAAACAATCAGTCCATTCCAGACCCCTTTTGTTTATTCTGCCAGAAAGCAATTAATTCATACCCCTTCAGGTGTGAACTTGGTTTTGAGAAGTCAGATGCAGTCAGATGAAATGCTGGAACCCACTATGTCGCCCTGAATCCTGATCTGGTTTGTCCTTAGACATAAGTCTAAGCCACATTTCAATTTCTTCTCTACTCTTCTGGACTGGTAATTATAACCCTAAACCCTCAGCCTCTCTATCTATATTTTTTTCTCCCTTTATCCTTCAGTTAGCTTTAGTGTAAATGTGTGATTGTGTGTATCTTGTGTGCACGCATGAGTGAAGTCCCCTCAATAAAACACATTTTTAGTTTACTTTCAAATCTCTGGTTGGTTCTTTTCCTGCGTGAGACCGTAAACATTGGTAGAAAGGTCTTGCTAAGTTGTCCCCCTCTCATTAGCCTCCTGATTTTGAGCTAATTCATTCCCCACTTTTGCGTGGAGGTACTGGCATCATGGGGTAGCCCTTGTGGCACCTACGTTTTGGGGTAACCGGGGGTGCACTTAGATTTACCAGCCAGAATACTCCAGTTCCTCACCAAACTGCAAACCCCCAGATCACATTGGATAAAACCATGGTAGTTAAAGTGGAATAATAGCAGTATAATTGTGTAGTGTGAAAAGGCCCCAGAACACCAGTTGCTTGTAATTAATTCCTTTTTCCAGTAATAAAAGTATGACTGTATTACATTGTGACAATAACTTAATAAGAGATAATATCATTCATTTCATTGTGTAATGTAACTTTCCAGTTACTTTTATTGTGACAGATGTAAAGGATGATGTTGTACTCGAAAGATGGTTGTATCCATATAGAATGCAAATTGTTGTCATATATAAAAACCATAGCATCCATTCAAGGCAGTGTTTTAAACTACCACTTTGGATCCAGTACATTTTTAACAACTGAAGCAGACAGAAGCCAAATTTTTTTTGTTCATACATTTATAAAGTTCTGTTGGTTGATCAGTCTAAAAAGAGGTATTATTAGTGATTAGCTGTATCTTTCTGAGATCCAGAACAAATTTATCAGAATTTGTTTGTTTTTATTACTAAACAGAATTACAGACACATGTGTGCACACACTCATATGCAATCACATACAGGTTATGGGGCATTTCCAGCATCTCTTCATTCTGCAATGTGTTTGCTGCATTCCCATTTACAGACATTGCTGGCTGCCATCTCTTATCTTCTCTGACAACAAGCCATTCTGATAAAAGAGTCTCAACTTTGCCTTGTCTTATACTCTACCAGAGTATTGGTTGTTCCAACATGAAGAAGACTTTGCATCCCAATTTTCAAATTTAAGACATACAGTAGGTCACATTTCCAGCCATTTTTATTTTTATTTTGTAATCAATATGCCATGGACTATAAATATTCCACATATTAGCTTCTTGTCTGTTGTGGAAGTAACCTAGCAATTTTGATGCCTTGCAAATGAAGTGGTGAGGGACAGGAATCTTTATATACAAGATAATACACACTGCGTGTATCTTTAGGCTTTGTTTAGTGTGCCATTTCATTCTGTCTGAGGAGCTATCTAGTTTGGTGCGTGACAGCTGTCTAATCTGCTTATGTAGCTAGGCTCAACCAGGTGAGATAGACGTGACAGTTCCTGTTGGGTGGATTAGAATGTCTGACATCAGGTCACTCTCTAAATTGAAAGTCTGTGCTAATGCAGACAAGTACAGGGCAACAAAAAGCCCAGTAATCCCATGCCCCAGGCTGATGAAGGCTGAGCTAGTATCTCAGCTGCTTGTTTAACTCCTTCAGGCCCTCTGAAACAAGGACT
The DNA here is from genome assembly GCA_948472985.1 of Iguana delicatissima. Classification (NCBI taxonomy): domain Eukaryota; kingdom Metazoa; phylum Chordata; class Lepidosauria; order Squamata; family Iguanidae; genus Iguana; species Iguana delicatissima. Next base: position 77,150 of record CAOKZL010000729.1, read on the forward strand.
GTTGAGTGGATGGGAGGACAACCCTTTCCCCCACCCCTGCAATTTGCTGATACAAACTGCACTCACTGAAGGATGGCTGTTGTATGGTTTTTCTGCTTACAGTTGGTTTAAAAATGGGATTTTCATCCCTTGGGGAATGTCAGTCTTTCCACATTAGTATTCATTTTGAAGCACTGAAAATGTTAACCCCTGCTAAAAAGAGAAGTGAAAATCCACACTGATGCAGTTTGGAAATGCTGAGCAGAAACTTTTTTTTAAAAAAAATTGATGTCCTCACTTGGAATTTATTTGCAAATGCTGCATATGAACTTTCGTACATTTCAGCTCCCTCTCTGAATCCACAATGTAATTCCTTGAGCTTTAACTATTCAGTACAGCTAGTTTCAGAGCTTGTAAACATTACTTCTTATGGAGTACAAATTCAGATTCCCCCTAACCAGCAAGCTCTGATTGGTTATGTGTAACCAGTGACTGTAGCACAGTTGTGATAGCACCATAAAGTTCAGTATGAGACTGACCCTGATGGAATTTGATAAATTTGTTCTGTATATATTTTCTGGAAAGATCCATTAGATTGCAGACTGGCTAGCCTGATGTCCATTCTACTAAACTGGCAATCTTATTGAGTATGTAGAACAGGGCATGGAATGGAGATGGTCTGGGGCTTGGAGATGTGTTTCTTGACCAAAAAAAATCAGTCTGGGCGCTGAAGTTCTTTGGTGGAATGCCAGGTTTTGGGGTTGGCCAGTGGTTGTCAGTATGGTGAGGGCCACACAATTCCCATCCCTGAAAGACAAGGACAAGTTTTATTGAAGAAGAATCAGCTTGACTCTTGAAAAATTAAATAATGTCTCACCAATCTTTTAGATTTCTTTGAGAGTGTCAACAAACGTGTTTAAGATTACTTCTCTCTTTATGTCTCTTTGAAGATCTGAATATGGACACTTTCTTTAATTCTGTTCCCCCATTTTATAAACCTCTGCACAGACAATGGGACATAGAGCAGTTTCCATATTGTTGCATATTACACCGATTGTATAGTGTGTAGGAAGTGCCTTATTTTAACAAAAACAGTAATAAACAGCTGGTTTAAGCATCATTTAACTTATCTAGCCATCCATTGAGACAGACATTTCAGTGCTGCCTTCTGCATTAGCATAAAATTTCACACCTTGAATTCTCTTCTCCTTGAGGAATAGTTGGCTCAGACTGTCATATAAGCAACATATGGAATTTTTTTTTTCACCTACCTACAAACAATCTGAATGGTTTGAATCTCCAGGCTGGGCACTGCACACAAGATTTTGTAGAGCTGTGAAAATCCTAGTGGAAAACTAAGTGAGTGTGACTCACTCAGAGTTTCAAATGTCATTCTTGGTTCTCAAGGAGAAATAAATTGCTGCACATTGATGTCTGCATCCTCTTTATTGACATTTTATTGATGCATAGCATATCCTAGACTCTACGTAATTGGACTGTGCCAAGGCTTCCAGATTCCAGTCCCAAATCAACTCTTGCTTTTGATTTGCTTCCTTGAATTAGAGTAGATGCACATATTATAAATATGTACCCACTAACTTTTCAGATGAAAATTGAGACATGGGCAGCCAAGCGACATCAGAGTGTTGGCAAAATGGCAAAAGTTATTAATGAGAAAGAGCAGATACACTAGGAGAAACTGCAGGAATTTGCTTGTGCCTGAGACTACTGGGAAAGATAAGATTTCATTGCCCCTTCCTCTCACTTTAGCTGAGCTAACTGAGTACAAACTAATTTGAATGTAGTTTGCAGCTATGGGAGTAAGCTGAAGACAAAGGGGAGGAGGAGAGAGAAACTGGGACATTTTTAAAGCAGTTGAAAAAGTGGAATGACAGAAGATTAGTCTGAACTGCCCCTGCCAGACATCTAGAAGACATAACAGGGCATTTGGGGTTATCTGCAGTAAAAAAAGGCCTGTTTTCAGCTGAGGTGACTAAACCAGAAGTCGCATCTGCTGTTGAAAAATGGGTCTGAGGATATCTGGAAATGGCCTGAAATGACCAATCACATCCCTGGTGGATTCTCAGGATACCTTTGGCCAACTTTAGGCTGAAATATTTGGGGTAGGGGCAAAAGGATTTTAAAAAATGTCAAGTTTAGGTTAGGTGTGGCCTTGCAAGGTCCCAAAAAAGGCTGGTGCTGTTCACGAACATCTGGAAGTTGCCCACAAGCACCAGAGAGACTTTGTGTACTTATCTATCTTGAGATTACTATCAGTCAGGATTGACAATTAAGTGTTAGATGAAATCTGTTAATATCTTACAATTTACATAGTGCCAAATGGTAGTATTTCACTATACTGCCTCTGTACATTTTGTTTGAGTACACACAGCTGCTGTATATTTTGAAAGAGATTAGTTCCATGTTGTTGATGTTGTGTCCTTTCAAGGCCACTCTGACTTAATGGCAACCCTATCGTAGGGTCTTCTTGGAAAGATTTCTTCAAAGGAAGTTTGCTATTGCCTTTGCTATTGTCACTCCATGAGTTTCCATGGCTGAAAGGGGATTCAAACTCTGTCTGCCAGATCTCTAGCACAACACTCAAACCACTATGCTGGCTCTACCAGTTCCCCACCAAGCCACTAAGGCCTAAATTGGCATAACTTACCCCTTGAAGGACTCAGACAATGAGGAAACAGATTGCTAAGAAGCTGCTGGTCAGGCAGTAGAGGATCCCAGCAGGACATGGCAGAGGTTCCAGATGCTGAAGATTACACACACCCCACCTTTCATTGAAAGATGGAAAGAAAAACACCAAGCCCAGCATGGTTTAAGTAACAAATGCTGACCTCATTATATTAATGAGAGACCTGTGGCCTTGAAGGCGCTGGTCATAAATATTATGGCATTTTTCCCCAAGCTTTAAAGCTGACAAGTGTCTTACTAGTTGCTACCAGTACTCTTTCACATTCCTGTTTTGTCTGTTCTGCTTACTCTTTGCTAGCTCATGTACCTATACTTCTGACCTGCTGACTCAACTCTTGGACTGACTAAAGACCACCCTTATGCTTCTCCTTCCATCCTGCTCAGATAACCCGTGACTGACCCAGACTGCACTGACTACTTGACCACTGATACACCCCAGCCTGCTGCTCTGAGCACTTGCTGACTTGTCTTCAGGGTATAAATACTCTAAAGTCATCAGTTCTTACTGATCTTGGAAGCTAAACAGGATCACCTCCATTTAATACTTGGATGGGAGACCACCAATGAATACCATGTGCTATGGGCTATATTTCAGAGGAAGGAACTCACAAAACCACGTCTGAGTATTCTGTGCCTAAGAAAACCCTATGAAATTCATGAAGTTGTCATAAGCTAACAGGTGTCCTTAAGGCATACACATACACACAAGGTTATTAGCTATGCCTGGTAGCAAGCATAAATTTTGATGCCTCATTGGTAATGTATGTTCAAGGATAAAACAATTTGCAAAGTCCAGGCACAAGCTGTAGCATGCTCTGCTCTCTTTGGCATAGCTTTAGATGTGCCTGAATGTTAACAGCCAAGTTGCTGACAGCAACAGTGGCTTGTTTTTACAGCAATCCATGACTTTCTCCAAAGTATTTAAAGTTGTTTCTCCTGTTTCTTCAACATGAACAATACCAAAACTTAGCAAAGTGGGAGATTTTAATTAAAACCTGATGCATTCTTAATAGGTGGCAGCAAATCTAACCTCATGAGCACTCCCTCCTAACCTTTTTTTGTAGGCATCGGCAGTTTCCTTCTCCAAAATCTGTACCCTGTAGTGAAAAGCATTGCTTGTTCGCTCACAATTGGCTTCAGATAATAGTGTACTTCAAAGTGAATTCTTTATTCACCTGAGTATTTAATGATGTCAATGAGCTCTCATTATCACATTTAATTGAATAATTCAACAAGGTAATATGCCAGCACACAGACACTGCAGGGCTGAATTTGTCAATGCATCTTTCTATGGTAGTAGTTATGGCAACCATCGCTGATGCACAAAGCATCTTGCGGGACAGATATTCTCTGTGCATGCAACAGGGTATACAAAATCCTTCAGCAGCATGGAGAAACAATATATGCCACAGCATACTTCATTGGGTAAGTGCCTTAAAAAAAAAAAAGCTTGGGTTCTCCTTAGTGATGATAAATCTAGAGTGCATGTCCTGCTCTTTTGTAGACACAAGGTACTTTGTTTTTTTTTGAAGTGCTTGACCTTCAAGGCACTCTGATAGAGGAGCACCACTCACAGCTTGCTCTATACCCTTTTCATACCATCTCCAACTGTGATCATATGTACCATCGTCAGCTAAAACAGGTCAGGTGAACTCTTGTAGTGCAGACCACCAGGGATCACAAAGATGTACTGGCAGGGGTGCAGAGAGCACTTTCACCAGTGAATGTGCTGTGAACTCATGTATGAAATTTCTGCAGTGGCTGAGCAGTCTTTAGATGTAAGAGCATCCCACTATTTATGCCTGTGATCTCAAACTTCTCCAACTGATCATCTGAGAGATGCATTTGAACAACTTGTATAATGCAATCCCCATCCACATATCTAGAAGTCTTATTGAATTCAATGAGACTTTTTTCTGTATATATGTGTGGGTGGGGGAGGAAGAAAGAGAGAGAGGGAAAGAATATTACCCTATAAGGCTGCAATCCTAAGTCCATTTACCTGAAAGGACATCACATGCTTTCAGCTCCAGAAAACTCTGTGATAGGTTCACTTGATGGTTGCCATAAGTCAGTTATGAATGCACAAAACAACAACAAGTCTTATGGAGCTTAGTAGACTTACTGCTGAGCAAATATGCTTATTTTTGTGCTCTGAGTCATTCAACTGATGTCTTAGAATTCGAGAAGTATGTATTCCTAGCCAAATACTTATTATTTATTCTTGAATCTCAGTTACCCTTCAGTGTAAAGGATAACATATCAAAAATCTAACTTATTAGTCTCCTGATACATTACATTAATGTAACTCTACATTACTAGTAGCATTCCCCTGTATGTGTTACTGCCTGTGTGGATTCAACTGATTCAAACAACTGTTGTATCTAACTAAAAGTTACTAATTACCTATAGATATAGTGGGGGGAAAAATAAGAATCTATCATTTCCCTTGTAGAAAAAATCTGTACTTATTTTTTGGGGAAATGTTAATTTAAAATTACTTTTATTACCTCATGTAGCAAACAAGTTAAGCAAAATGGCTTCAGCAACAAAAAAACACCCTTAACTCTTACCATCAGTGATTGTCCCTAGCTTACTAAAATTGGTGATTGCAGCTTAATCAATCTAAAGTTTTGGCTGATTATTCTACCAGGTTTGGTTTTCAACATATTTCAGCATATGTGTGCTTGCCTAAAATCAAAGGGGCTTTCTGTGCTACACTGTTACAGTTATTCCATTTTCAACATCCTGTGGAATTCTGGTTTGTAGTTTACTGAGTCCAAAGAGCTCTCTGGCTGAGAATTCTAAATACTGCTCCCTAAACTGCAAACCTCAGGATTCCATAGGATGTTGAAAGTGGAATAATATCACTATAACAGTGTAGTGCGGAAAGGCCTAAAGAGAAATGTTGCTACATTCAGTTGCACTATTTTTTTATTGATATCTAGCATGGATTAGTATGGACACGGGGCCAAGTAGTTCTTTCGGGTTAGATCAAGAGAGTAGTTTGGATCAATCTATCTTTTTCTTCTGCCTGGGCCCAAAGGAGCTACACTGTTTTACCATGACACCTGATGATGTGTATGTTAATAAAAGGTTTGTGCATTTATGTCCATTTGTGTCCATTTTGTATTGCAATTCACCTGTCAGAAATTTAAAAAGCCAGCATGGGTTTGTCAAGAGCAAATCCTACAAACTAATTTTATATTTTTTTTCAGTCAGTTTGGGAATGCTGTGGATGTCATTTATCTGGATTTCAGCAAAGCATTTGGTAGCATTTCCCATAATATTTTGATTACCAACTGATTAAAGGTGGAATAGATGGGAACATTGTCAGATGGATTTATAATTGGTTGGAAAACCACACTCAAAGAGTCATCATCAATGCCTGAGCTTCAAACTAGAAGGAGATCTCAAGTGGAATGCCTAAGGGTTCTTGGTGCTTCCTTTTAAGAAGGATATAGACAAACTAGAGCAGGTTCAGAGAAAGGCAACAAGGCTGATAAGAAGTATGGAGAACAAAACGTATCAGGAAAGATTGAAGTAGCTGGGTGTGTTCAGCTTGGTGAAGAGAAGACTAAGGGATGACATGATGCACTCTTTAAATATCTCAAGGGCTGCCACAGAGAGGAGGGACCAGCTTCTTTTTTGCTGCCCCAGAGGGTAGAACCAGGTTTAATGGTCAGAGGTTACAAGAGAGTAGATTTTGATTGAACATTAGAAGGAACTTGTAACAGTAAGAGCAGTTCAGCAATGGCACCAATTGCCTAGAAAGGTAGTGAGGTCTCCTTTTGATGTCTTCAAAAAGAGGCTGGACAGCTATCTGTTGGGGATGCTTTAGCTGAAGATCCTGTGTTGAGCAGTGGGTTGGATTTGATGGTCCATGAACCCCCTTCCAACTCTATGAATCTATGATGACTGAAGAAATAAAGGCTGAGGGTTAGGAGATGTATCACATATATATAACTATGGCCCTTTCCACACGAGGCCAGTGAATCACTCCGTGTCGTTACTTATTGGTTCTTCTGGCCTCGAGGCAACACGGACTTTCCCTTAAGCCCTTCCGCAGGGCTCCTCTATTTGTTCCAGGGCGATTCGGAGCAGTGCGAGGTCTTTAGATCTGCACTGGTGAGCTGACAAAATGGCGGCTTCCAGTTGTCTGTGGTCCAGACCAACCACTGAAGCTGACCACGCCCACAGCCCGCCCTCCACTGATCGCAGGCTCGCATTGGTGCGAATCTGTGCATTTGCACAACTGAGCAGGAACGAATTGGCGCACTCTTGAAAATTGAAAGACCGTTTTTTTCCTGTCTTCACATAGTGCGCTGGAGGACCACTTGGGGGCATTTTGGATCAGACTTAGGTGTGGAACTTAGGTAAATAGTCCGAACCTAGTCCAATCCAAGGTGTAGACGACCTCTGTGACAGGACGCCTTGGCCCGTCTTAACTTCCTCGTGCGGAAAAGGTCAAAGACACATTTCCCATCCAACCTCACGACCCACTTTTTCTCTAGTGCAGCACTCACAGCTTGGCCATTTCCTGGTTGGTGGACAGTTGAGGCAGTGGCAAAGAAGTGTCTAGCAATTTTCCTGTAGGCCAGTGTACAACAGCAGGCATCCTCTGGACCTTTTGGGAGTTATTTGGAGGTCCCTGAGGATGATGCCTACCATTAGTCACACAGCATGCATTATTAACAAAGTTCATCACTTGTGCTCTGAACATTATACTGAACAGGAACAATTACCACAAAGTAGGAAGGATCCTCCATGTTCTTTGTGTAGAACTGTGATGAAATGGTGAAAACAAATATTATTTTCCACCAAGATAACATTTCACTTGTTATGAGCTTTTTAACAGCTGTACTTATTTTCTTTGCTGGTAGAGCCAGCTGACAATGAATGAGAGACCCAAACAGGAGCTGCAATTATCAATTAAATTTTTCTTAGAAAGTCTTGGGTTCTAGCCAGTTGTAGTCAAAGTAGCTAGGTTATATCCATTGTTGATGCATACAGTTTCATTTTCCTCCAAAAGCCCCTCAAAGCCTGCAAATCTATCATATCAAATGAAGGGCAGGATACTTTGTCTGCTGTTTTGGGGTCTGGCAAGGAATGGGGAGGCTCAAATGAGGCAATAAATCTTGTTTTTTTAGAAGTGAGTTCTGAGCAGGACAGTATTACTCTCATCTCATTTATCTGAATGGGCTTGGTTCCTTTGTCCGGCCAATCAGAAGTGGAGATAGATGCATGCAGAGTTACATTGACTGGAGATATAAGTGACAACTCTGCCTAGCATAGATGAAGAGGGTGGATTTGCTGATGGCAGAATTCTTTACAATTTATTTTCAATAGATTAAAAGAAAAGGGTTGTGTAAATGTGCAAAGCTTCCCTCCTTGCACTTTCCTGCATCATTCTAGGAAGATCATTCTAGATCAGTCCTGGTAAAATCAATATTGACATCATCATTTTTTTTCTTATACTGGAAGCAGAGGAAAACTATCCCCTTAATATGAAAGATAAAAGGCAAAAACCATGGTGATCCAAAACAGCAAACAAAACAGTAATGCCATTTCCCTACTATAACGCATTAGGCTACAGGTTTTTGGATTATTCAGATAAATGCTTACCTAGAGTATTAGAAAATTTTCAAGTCAATAATGATTTTATTCAGATGAATTGGAATAATGCGGGAAAGAAAAAATCCTGTCACTTTACAGAATCTTTTTTTTTTTTTAACCTAAGTGACACTTTCTTTCAGATGGATAAGAAAGGCGAGTGATCTCCCTTGAACATATTTTAATGGTCTGGTAATATGTAACAGAAAATAGCTTAGCTGGAGACTTGCTCGACATGTCTGAGACTGCAAGGTATACTTCTTCTTTTTCAAAATACAGTCTCCTAAGATAATCCCAGAATATCCTTTCTTCTTCATAATAGTCTTCCTTGATTTAAAGACAATAAAGGATATAGCTTCACAGTGCAAGAGGTTGTTCAAAGACAGTCTCTTTATAGCATTCAGTGGTATTTTGCTGGGTGAAGGTGAACGGGTAAGTTTGCTAATGATCCTTACAGGATTTGATAATGAAAGGAACCGACTGGCAAGCTGATGCAAAAGATGGGTGCATCTTGAAAGTCTTCATAAGTCTCCAAAGCAGCAACTTGAAGGTCTTCTCTAAAACTGTTAATAGCACTGGGGAGTTTCCTCTGCTGTGCTTGAACAGTTCCTTTTCATTGTTGCTGTAGATGAGTTTTACATCAGCAGGGCATAACTAGGCATACTTAAAAGGCTTTCTTATCATCGCTTGCATTGTATTTTGAACCAGCCTGCATCTTGATACTAAATGTCAGGAAACAAAGATCCAGTATTGCAGGGCATAGTGTAAAAGTTCTTTCTCATACACCTAGGACTCAGCATTTAGCAGCTGCAGTCTTCTCGCTCAACATGGCTATTCAATGTATAGGGCAAAATGGGGGGGGGGCAGTTGAAGAAGTGTCTGACTGTGTCCTCATGGCCAGATGCAGACCAATGACATCATCTGCTGAGAGCTTCCAAGTTCTCCCAGAAGTCTCAGCCGATGATGTAACTGCCAGACGCTGCTCTAATTCTCTAATTCTCTCCAGTTCTCTACCAGTCACTGAATGGTGGTGGTCGTGGAGATGAAGCGGCTAAACAGTGAGTGTGAGGGTGATTTGTTTGTTGCAGAAGAAAGAAGAGGATACCAACCTCCTCAAAGATCAAAATAAATAAATAAATAGATATGCACAATCATATATTTGACTTAGGCTTGCATGTATCGTTAACAGGATTTCACCTGTAATATTCCCTAGAGCACCCTTCCCTAACTTGCTGCCCTCCAGAAGTGTTGGACTATAAATCTCATCATTCCCAAACACATAGTTGGTTAGAGTTGGTGGAAGAAGTGCTCTACTGCATTACTCTCCTGTGTTACTCCTTTCCCCAATTGCTGGGGGAAACTGCTCAAAATTTACTATGTTTTTAGAATGGCAGAGGAGTACTGAAGAGAATTAGGTTCAAATTTCCACTTGAACCTCACATTCATGGTTTTCTTTGGCCTGTAATTCTTAAGGTGATTCCAGAACAAAAGCACCTCATGCTGCCAGTGAACAGACATGGTGGGGCTCTTCTATCATTCCCTCCTTAACTGTTGGAAGATGGAAAAAGATGAAAGAAGCAGTTGGAAAAGGTGGGTGGACTACAGGTAGAAGATATCTAAATTTCATGTAAAATTCTATGAATAAAGTAGGGTGATTGCATGCGCAAAGCCTTACTGGAAGCACCCAACATTAATAATTAATTAATTGATTGATTAATTTGATATTGCCTTTATTCCTTAGGGTTAAGATAAGGTACTTAGTCCTCCTCATTTAATTCTCACAACAAACTTGTGTAGTATGTTAGGCTGAGAAGTGGGGAGGGCTCCATGGTCATTCAATGAGCTTCAAGCCTGAGTAGAAATCTGAACCCAGGTCTCCTCAGTCCTTAGCTAACGATTTGATATATCTGCCAGGAAGCATCTCAGATTAAATTATGGGAAAATGTGTGGATTATTGTTTTTCTCAGAGTCTGAGAGATTCATCTGAGGGCCTTCTTTGAAAGGTCCCACCACACATGGTGCCCAGATCAATACCATCCCATTCTCTGGGGTTTCAGGGCCAAAGCTATGGGATGAAGGCAGATCTTTGAGATGCTATAGGTACTGCACCACAGAGGTGGGGCAGGCAAGGATTGGTAAGCGGACCAGAACTACTTCTGGATCAACTGATTGTGAAAATAGGCATGAATATGATAGGCCCAGAATTTGGATAAAACCAAGCTAATATGGCAATCCAGAGTCAGAGTAAAAATATAACAATGAAAACATTTTTTTTCTAGCAGCTGGTCCAGCAGCAAAATGCACCCAACAGCTGCAGCAGCTGGTGATGTTTGTGCTGGGCTTCAATCACCATAGCTTTTCTCCCCAGGCCCTGCAGTTCTTTTGTCAGCCTTGGCCCTTTCCACACGGGGGAAAAACACGGGGTAGGATGACCTCACCTGGAGGTCGTCTACACTGTGGAGTGCACTAGGGCAGTTAGAAATGTGGAGTTTCCCCACCTCAAACTGCCCTCATGCGGCCGTGGGGGTGGCGCTGCGTGTTTTATAAAGACCACATTTCATGTGGTCTTTATGAAACACGCACGCGCTAGCCCATTGCAAGCTCCCCGTGGGGAATTGCAGGGGCGTGCAAGCGCGTCCCTGCAGAGCTGCCCAGGGGCGGGCTTCCGGCTGGTGCGCTTCTCCAATTGGCAGAGAGCCGCCGGACACCGCCAGATGCCGCTGCCATGTAGAGCGGTGAAGGCGCTCTGCTCCCTGCAGTGAGGAGCTACCCAGATTAAGGTAAGCTCCGTTTCCGCATGTGCTACCCCGTTTCCCCACGTTTCATGCCTCCCCCGTGTGGAAAGGGCCCTTGTTCAACAAGATGGCTCATGAGTTGTGATACAGGCCCGCTACTGACTCTAAATGGCATAGATGAACCCTTCCTTTGCTCCTGCCTTTATGGTACAATAATATGCATAGGTGTAACATACATACAAAGATCTCTGTCCTGACCTTGAGAACAGTTGTCAGATGGGTCTGGGTAGTGTGGGGTGCCCAAGATTTAAAATCAGTTCACACAAGCCAACATTTGTTCCTTATCTTCTTCCTCAAATACCATTCATTCTGAGATTCCAATTTTTTTTTTTTTACCTGCAGACATGGATAAACATAATTCCTTGCAGTCAGTCTCTCGGAAACCCTACTATCATGAAGTCTGGTGAGTGGCTATAAGTGAAAGGTAGAAGGTACCTACCTCTCCCTCCCACCCCCACCAATGAGCAAATCTGTGACAACCAGAAGCAGGATCCCTCATGTAAATCCTCATTGCAACCTTGCTCACAGGCAGGAAGGGGTTGTAAACGTCAACTTCCTTGTAGTTTTAAGTAAGACTACATACAAAACTCTAGGTTACAAATCCAAAACTGCAATACTGAAGGCCAGTTTAAGTGAGTCCCAAAGAAGCATAGCTTCTATATGAGAAGGTAATGTCTAACATCTGTGGTGGTGAGGAAGTAACACACTTTAAGTACTACTTAGTGCCTTCTGGTGGGTGAGTACTGAGCTCCAATGGGAGGGAGGATCCAGCAGGCAGCTGGTCCTGAGTACTGTTAGATGTGCCCTGGAAAGGTACCTCACACCAGGAAAAGTCAGTAGGCAGTTTTAGGCCCATCATAATCCAACAACTGATTTCATCTTTCAGAGGTAGAAAACTGACTTCTATTTTCAAGGCTTTGCATTAATTTTTTTGTATTAATTTTCTGAAAATATAAGGGAATTAGTATCCTGAATCTTCTGGTCTTCAGGAAACCTGGAAATTTTATCTGAAACTTCTGTCCTATTCATAATGCCTTATTACTGGGTTAGACCTATAAGGCTGCAATGGTCTTGATTCTGTATTCAGTGAACTCAGTCAGGTGTACTTCTTAGTAGGATTGTACTCTTAGGGAATGTGTTTTGTTTTCATATTGTTAGATTGATCAAGAAGTCTTCCCAAAACATCAGACGCACTACATTCTCAAAGTTGGCCAAAATGAAACTCAAATGGACAGAAACAATGATAGAAATCAAAGTAAACTGTGACATTTGGGAAAAAATGACTCAATTAACAGTTGATTGAAAAACAGAAAGAAACTGAAATAAACATGGCTAATTTGAGATATAATATCTTAATATTAATATCAAGACTTGGTACAGACACTTTTTGTCTTTCTTTTATGCAAATATATGAACAAGCTAATAAACTGAGTGAACATAGCTTTCTATTATGTGCAAACAGGTAAATTACGTTTATCAGCTTCCCAACAAACAAGGAAAAAAACTGTGGTTTATAGTTTCCTTAATATCCTGGCTTGGTCAGAAGACATAGGAAACTGCATTTAATTGAAGACTTCTTGACATGTTTCCTGGATTACTTGAAGGGAAGAATGAGGCAGTCATGAGCAGGACAATAAGGCTCAGTCATACCCATGATTATTAAGCCAAGTGAGAATAATCCAAGTGCAGAATCAACAATTTAATAAACATATAAACATTACATTAATTCAATATCATGATAATATTACAAAACCTACTCAGAAATTTATACTTAATTTTAAAAGGAAGTGCCTATTGCTATGAATGGTTTTCCACAGAAAACATAACACTTGAAGTTTGCACCTAATAACACTTCTCAGGGCCTCTCAAAACTATTGCAAAACAGTGAGATCTTTTGCAATACAAAGTGTCATTTATTACTGGTTGAAACTTCCTAGAAAAGGATGTTCAGTCTACATAGACCTCTCCAGCTAGCAAGAAGGGAAAGGAGGATGTAGAAAGCTGCTAGGCAATTTTGCCAATAAACATTCAAATTTCATAATACTATTGGCAATTGGCCAGTTGTAGATCTCTTCTGTGCATTGGCTCTGGAGACATGGATGGACACACTTTCTTTTTTAAAGGTACAGTATTACAAAAATCTTTCTGTTCTAGCATAAAGGTCTTCTGCTCCGTCACCCAATCAGCAAAGACCCCTTTAATTGAAACTAGAGGACCACATGACTTTTAAAAAGTGTTGCTTTTGTTGCTATGTATCCTGGAATGAAAAATGTTCAACCTGTAGTCAGGAATAAAATTTTTCTCTTTGTGTTGGAAATTTCCACTGAATGGTCGATGAAAAGAGGAATGTTAGGTAGATTTTTTTAAAAAGCCATGAAAACTTTAACAACAGATAAAACAATCAACAGGAACATTTACTCTATCGGTTTCCTCCCATGTTGTGTTACTGGTCCCACTTAACACAGTGAGACTTACTTCTAAGTAGAAAGGGGTAGGCCTGCCCAGAACTAAGCTGTTCATTGTGACTTATTAGTGAGCTGCTTTTTAAAAAAAATTACTCTGAATACTGGCAATATATCCAACTAATTCCTGCATTTCAGACCCTACTGGAGCTTGCGTAAAGCAGTCAGTACACTGAGGAAACAATAAAACTAGTCTTTTGCCCAAAGACCACAATCATCATAATTACAGCCAGACAAATCATTGTGCTGAAAGAAAAAACACGTATTTCTCATATGGTGAATTTCCTCACTGTGAATTAGAGGCAATCTTAAGTGTGAGGAAAACTTCTATAATTTGGACCACAGCCTCAAAGGAAAGACTTGGAGCTGCAACATTGTTTTCATCACAGTATTTTCTTAAGTCTTTGTTGCTTTATCAAAAGAATGTTGGGTAGTGGCAGCTTTCTGTCTTAACAACAGCCCCATTATTCAGCTGAAGGGGAAAGAAGAGAGGGAATGAGAAGACAGTTCTCCTCCTAAATAAATGGAATGATTACCTTTAATTACCACTTGCTAACTCTGCTTTGCAAAATAAATATTTCTTTATTAAAATGAATGCTTTGAAAAGTACATCAAGCACATCGCTGTGATTTGTCCCGCCAATGGATTCCAATATTAATCTTCGCACAGCAGCATGGCTGAGAACAGAGGTCTCTCCAGAATTTCAATAGAAGTTCCTTGCTGGATCTAAATTATGAGCCTGGCATGAAAAACCAGAGATGTGGCATCTGTTGTCTTTTGCTTAACAATAGTAGTAAAAGCTCATTCAGCTTTTGAGACTGTCTCTTTTCCATTAAAAGAATGAATAGTGTGGATTTTTTTTACACTCTCCTTTCCCCCTCCTTATAATTATATAAGAAAGGCATGAAAATGATTTACTGAAATATTAACAGATTATTTCCCCCATGATTTTTGCTCTTCTAAAGACAATCCTTTATTTTACTAGCAGATTCAAATACAGAAATTACATCCTTTTGTATTGCAAGTATGCAAATGCTGCAAATTAATTACATGCTGCCCATATCCAATTATACTGACTGACTAAGATATAGAACACATTTCTATTTTTTTGGATTGATTGTCTCTTTCAAGAGGTTGTAGAAACTAGGGCTGATGATGCCCTCTGCAAAGCATCGTGCCTGCTGATGACACTTTTACAAATAAATAAATAAATAAATAATCTGGATTCTTTCTTACATAGATGAATACAATATATGGTGCATGTAAGCTCACTGTGGAAGTTTCTACATCAGAGTGTCATATCTGAGCTATTGCAGTTTACCTTAATTCTGACATAAAAATGCAATATGTTGCAGAACCCATGATATTTTTTTTTAAAAAAGCCTTTGTATACCTCACCCCTTTAAAAATTGAGAAGATACTGGTGTTTTGATATCTCAGAGGGCAGTAAGGATGCACTACATAGTTTAAGGGAAGTTTTAGTTTCAGAGGGAACTTCCTCTGAAACCAATTCTCCCATTGCTTTCACCCATGAAATTTTTATGAGTCCCAGCTTGTGCTTAATAATACAGATGCTTCTCGCATGGTGAGGAATCAGGTAAAATGTGCTCTCTGAATTTAATCTATTATATGAATAGAAATAATACTAATATTAATAACAGCAGAGTATCAATTGGAAGTAGATATTGCAAGTGAGGGGATAAATATCCACATGTGCTTTGCAGGGTAGGACTAAGAGTCAGTGTGATGCAGTGGTTTGAGTGTTGAGTCAAACAGGATTCGATTCCCTGCTCAATCATAGAAACCCACTGGATGACATTGGGCATGTCATATACCCTCAGAAATCCCTGTGATAGGTTGGCCTTAGGGTCACCATAAGTCAGAAATGACTTGAAGATATACTACTACCACAACAACATTCTTGTACTATATAAGTTCAGCAGTTGGAGGGGATATATTTGGTCCTCTACCTCTTTTGGACTACATACTTCATAATTCCTTGCTATTCCTCATGTTGGCTATGTTTTTTTGGGAGCTGATGTCCAAAACGTATAGAAGATGAAAGATTCCTCATCCCTGCTCTATTGCTCAGCATCTGAGCACATGATTTAATGCAGACGGTTCCAGAACCGATTACTGACACATCCAGTTAAAAGTAGTCGATGATGCAAAAGAGCTCAGTGTGGTCAGTTGCTATCAGTCAGATGGCCTGGGTTTGATGGACAAATTGTCTGAGTTGGTATGTGGCAGAACTTTTCATGTACAAATGTATATTTTGGAATCTGTTGTCAAAAGATTAAGAAGCAGCTACTATTAGATGTGGCACTAACGGATCTCAGTTCTAGCAATCTGTGTGTGAAATTATTTTAATAATTAAATTCTATTATAATTATATTATAAAGAATAATTATATACTCTTGGTTTATAGATATTCTATATACAGATATTTATTTAAAAAGATATCACTGCAGTACTGAACCAAAGCATGTAAAATGTTTTGCTCTGACCTCACATGAGCATTTCTTGGGGGAAGGAAGGAAGCCATTACTTAATCATGGCCAAAATCTGTAAACAAAGATGAGCTCCTTAATCAGACCTATCCTGCAAAACAATTCCAAGTAGTTATTGCCAGCTGTTCTCAGAGCTCTCAACGATTAACCATGCATAAAGATCACCAATTAGCAAAGCCAGATAGCAGTAGACTGAGGAAATGGTAGCACAAAATCACACAGACCTGTTACCATGCTGTTACTTGCCTATGGAAAAAAAGCCCAATTTATCTTTTTCATGCTGCTTCTTTACTCAAGAAAAAGAAAGGTGAGACATGTAAGCTCTACAGCTGCACCTGCTATCACAACAGAAGAAGGACCTCTACTATACTGCACTCTCATGAATCTACCCCGACAGTGGTCTTCTATTTCACAGTCTGAACATCAATGGGAGCACTTGTACAACAAGACCCTAATGGGTCATTAGGATTCATCAACAGCTTGCGGAGGAGTTCGACTGTTAGCAATATGTGTTGGGCATACTGTCAAGAAAGAGATCACACACGGACGAGTGAGGCTAGATACCTTGTTGATCAATGAAGTCCATATTGGAGATGACTGATCAGCGATTTGGTTTGTACAAGGTGATTACCTTTGGTTTAACTTATTTTACTGACTGATTGACAGATCGATTTAAATATTTATCTTTAATATTTGCCCTATATCCAGGGGTCTAACAAAATCCTTTTAATTAGTTACCGCTTGTCTGTTGATAAAGAGATATGCACTCTAAGGCAGAACTTTCCAAACTTTTCATGTTGGTGACACACTTTTTTGACATGCATTATTTTGTGACACAGTAATTCAGTTTTACTAGCAAATCAGAGGTACCCAGAGGCATATCTAGGGTGAGGAAAGGCAGCCCCCTCAATCCTGGGCTGCTCTTATCACCCTTGCCAGGAAAGGACCCAGAGAGAGCAGCTGGAAGAGGGGAAGGCAGCTCCCTCCCACCTGGTCCTTGCCCATGGCCATTGCTCTTGCTGAGGAAGGGCCCCAGTGAAAGCGATGGCAGCTGGTCAGGCTTGGGTGGGAGGGTCTTCCTTGGCTGGGGAGGCGACACACCAGCACACTACAGATGACACACTAATGTGTTGCGACATACCTTTTGGAAAACCCTGCTCTAACAAGCCAAACACAATCCACTAGCTACTATATACAGTTGGCATACTAGACGCTGACAATATCTGTATTTATACAATCACAACTGGGATTCATGAAGCCTGTGGTGGGACACACTTCATAGCTATCAGGCTGTGTTCAGCTCAGATTACCCAGCAATAGAAAAAAAACAACAACAGCCAGAATATTGTCAATGCTGTGGACAGAGTTGTCAGAAAATTAAGGATAGATCTACTCTTTGTCAGTCATTTTCTTCCTTCAGCTGCATGTCTAAGGCCATTTTCACACGGGAGTAAAACCCCGCGGTGCGACAACCAGAGACGGAGGTCGTTCACATCGCGGGATGAGCTAGCGCAGTTGGAAAAGGTGAGGTGCCACACCTCCAACCGCTCTAGCGCAGCCGCAGGGGTGGCGCAGCGCGTTTTTTAAAAACCACCTTCCCAGGTGGTTTTTATCAAACTCGCCCACACTAATCCGTAGCAGCTCCCGGTGAGAATCTGCAGAGACGCGGTAGTGCGTCTCTGCAGATCTGCCCGGGGGGCGGGCTTCTGGCTGGCGCGCTGCCCTGATTGGCGGAGCGCCGCCGGAAACCACTGGCTGCCATTTTGGGCGCTGCCGAGCGCTGCCGAAATTTGGCGGCGTGTGAAGCGGCAGAACCATGTTCCCCGCAGGGACGGAGCAAAACGCAAGCAGGTAAGCTCCGCCCTTGCGTGCACTGCCCTGTTTCGGCCCCCCCACGTGAGAAAAGGGCCTAAGTGAATAGACAGGGTCTTCTGCTTCCAGAGCCCCCAAAAATATCTGGTCTTCTCCCTGAGATCCCACTTTGTGGATCTACTCTAGATTCTGTCCATTCCTAAGTTTCTCAGTGTTTTATTTGAGCAGTTAGCAACTGTAGACTGATCTTTGTAAGGCAGTGGTTCTCAACCTGTGGGTCCCCAGATGTTTGTGGACTTCAGCTCCCAGAAGCCCCAGCCACTATGGTCAATGCTCAGGGCTTCTGGGAGCTGAAGTCCACAAACATCTGGGGACCCACAGGTTGAGAACCACTGCTGTAAGGTCATTGATCTAAGGCCCTTTCTGCAGGACGGCAGTGTCCCAGTATGAGAAGAGTGGGGCTGTGATGACATTTCCACATAATGTCATCACAGTCCAGCCCTTCTCACATTGCCAACCAGCATGATCACGGAGAATATCGTTGACAGAAAAACTCTGTTAATGGCCTCTGATTGCACGAGCCTTCCATCACTGCCAACCATGCAGAAGGCTAGCTGGCCCCTCCCTAAACTGCAAACCCCAGGATTCCGTAGGATGTTGAAAGTGGAATAATCGCACTATAAGAGCGTAGTGCAGAAATAGCCTCTGAAAGGAAACTATTGAAATAAACTTTACCAGTAACATTTATGTACAACCTTAATCTTGTTAATCTGTTTCTTTTTCATTTGAACAAGAATTCCTAAAACTATTTTCTGCCTTTGGAACCTCTTTTACCTACAACATATTTCTGAAAATAAAATTTAATTGTTGTTGTATGCCTTCAAGTCTTTCTGACATATGGCAACCCTAAGGTGACCCTTTCATAGAATTTAATTAATAAAGTTTATTAAAACAGTTTTTCCTTCATTAAAAAAATGATTAAACAGCAAAAATACATTTTCTACTTATTAAGGGCAGAGCTCCTGGAAAAAAAGCAAAAATTGCACATGGATAGCGGCAATGTTGAAGTAAACGTAGCATCTCAGATATCTAGTATTGATGCCTTAAAAGTACAAAATGAAACCATATATAATGAAGTACAGGACTTTATGGTTCATTTTGAGCTGGTTAAGCCCTTCCAAACAACTTGTCTTCTTGCTTTTTTTAAAAAAATGAGCTTTTTAAGAATTGCCAGTTAGACTATTCACCTAACAATTAATTTCAATGAGTCTGCCTCAAAGGAGATAAGTAACTACATCCAATGGTGTTATGAATCCAAACTACATTGAATACAGGTTCTGATTTCCCACAAAGAATATTGGTATACTGTTTGTAGTTTTTCAGATACTTTTTTCTGTAAATTACACAAAACTCCGACTTTTAGTGATGTCTATCTTAACTAAGGGTAGACATTTTGAATTCCAGCATTCAGAACAACAGCAACCATGAACCATAATAATTAAATAGTTCTCACACTGGCATTCAATTATAATGTAGGCAGAAAAAAACCCAGATAAAATTGCAATTATTTTCCTAGCTTGGCGGACCAAGAAGGCACACATGAAAGTGCCCTTAATTAATTAATTAAGTGCCCTTAAATACTTAATTAATACCCCAACTTTCTCCCAGTATGGGATGCAAGGCAGCTCACAGTATTAAACAAAATATGGTCAAAACAATGAGTAACACAAAAGTTAAAAAACAACAATCATTTAAAAACATTAATTTAAAACATTGTAAAAAGGCAATTGAAATATGTTAATATTGATAAAACACAGCACACCCCAGTTAAAGACCTTCTGCAACAGTCAAAGGCCTTTTTTTTTCTCTTTAAGGTCCTCCTTGGCCAAGCTTTGGAACACCTATTTAAACCAAGAAAGAATTTTGCACATGGTACGTTTGAACCCGGGCTGCCTTATTGCTTAACTTACTCCCTTTCTGCACCTTACCATCTTCCAGTGCTGGGGTGCGGGGATCACGTGAGCAGCCTCCAGCGAGAGGCTCTCACTTCCGGGATCCTTTGGCTCCACACGAGCTGCCTGCTCGCGCGAAACTCGCCTGGAGTTTCCCAGGCTGTGCTGGGGCAGGAAGCACAACCGGCGCAGCTCTGGAGGCTCCGCATGCCAGGTAAGTGCACACAGGGCCTGGGAGCAATGCGCGATCACGTACCATTTTTGGCTTCTAGCAAAAATGAAAAGGTGCGCAATTGGCGCCTGCTGGCCCCTGGAGCGTCGCGCAATTGTGAATGCGTTGTGCAGATTGCTCCTCACAATTGCACGACGCTCCAGGCCATCTTTCACATGGAAAATGCCGTGTGAAAAGGGCCTTACTTGTGACTGTAATCTCTGACTCTACATTAATAGGAATTTGCAATGCAGTGGAATGAAAGGGGTGGTGAAGGAAGTACTGCCGAGAAAAATATTAAGGTAGTCAGGAGACATTTGTTTCAGTTATCCAAGTGTTTTATTAAAAACAGGAGTAGCATAACCAATTGTCGGTTTTGATTCCCTACAATCTTTTCAGAAAATTCTTCCCTTATGCTCATGTTCCAAATAATAAATCATATCTCCCATTGTAAATCAGCATTCTACTCATAAGGTTTACATTTTCTCCCTGAAACATTTTTCTAAAGGTTCAGTGTACAGCAGCTCAAAGCTGTAAAACTTGAGTGACTTATCAAACTGCAAGTAAAACGCCAGCTATACACAGCGGCCCTCTGCCAGAGCCTTGGTAAAAGTCTTGATTTTGCTTCCTGATTAGCTCTCAAGCACCTGACTGAGCTTAGCAGGATCAAATCCAATTCTCAGAAATCCTCATTATGGGAAAACCTACTAATTCTGCATCAGCATCAGCATCAGCACAGATGATAATTTTATGACTGGGACAAAAGTAGATATTATGTAGACCAATCTTCTAGAATGGAGCTTATAACAACCAAACAATGAAAGAGTGTAGCTAAAAATGTAGATCTAGTGTTGTTTTCTTAATACTTCAGTAATGAGCCACATAAAATATATGGCAAAATTTATGATCTCGAATCCTGCAGACCTGTTGCTTTCTGCAGACTGTTATATCTCATCTGAATCCAGTTTGTGCCTTGGCATGCCATAGAAGCTGCTGAGGTGTGTTTAGACAAGCATTGTACATGGTAGGTTGAAATGTAAACAGTGTTTTCTTCTACAAGAAGGCACATTACCTGGTACAATAGGAAGGAAAGACAGCTATTGACATAGTTCCAACAAGCAGAATACAATACAGTTCATACCCATGCTGGATCTGGACCAAAGTAGCAGCATTGTCTGCTGTGATGTGCGCCATACATAATACATATTTTGGCCCATAAGCATGCATAAAAAATGCTTTTGATGAAAAGAGGTAAATTTAAGACCTTTTTAAAAATTGTGCAAGAAGAAACAAGGCAATTTGCTAGGGTTACGGGCCCAGGACCCTTGCAAAAGTGGGGAAACGGCAAATATCAAAGTGCGTGTGTGGGAGTGAGAAAGAAGCTGAGGCATGGTGGGGAGAACAGGCACCCAGGGTCCAATTCAGGTCAGAGAAAAGAGAGGAAAAAGGTATGGGTGGGCATGGTGGTCCTAATACTTCTTCTCTCTTGCCCATCTCCTCTCTTGGGTGTGGGGGGCATCAGGAGTGGGTTTGTGGTGCTGAGAAATCAGGGTGCAAGCTGTCCTTAGCTAGCCAGGCAATGGCTGGTAGAGGAGGAAGAGGAAGATCAGAGGCAGGTTTTAAAGGGGCTGCACAGCCTGATTGGAGCTGCTGAGAGGCAAAGTTCTTACAGAAAAGAAGAGGTTAAGGTATAGCAGCAGGTATTGGGAGATACTTGCACATATTCAGAACCATGAATGTTAAACCCACCAATGTGGAGGGCCAGCTGGAGACCTTTTTTCACCAATGGAAGCCACTTTTCTTTTTAAAACTTCCATATGAGTGTTAAGGTCTGTATAGGGTTCTGCAATCACGTTTGACTCCGTGTGATTGCAGACCCCTTTAACTGGGAACCCAGCCTTGTACAGGTTCCCAGTCACTGAAACTCTGTAGCTTGTGCTCAGCTGAATGTACTTAAAGAAATTCATGCAGTATATGAAGGTCTGGGAAGCTGCCAAGTATATGACAACATTGGGTGTGTATGCTTATGACTGTCACCAGGCCTGCACCACCCATTCAGTCCTGCATTCAGGCAAATGCTTGAGTAGGCTTTTGACTTTCTTCAGGCACTCCTCAGAACCTTCACAAAGCTCCTTCCAGATCTACTCAGACCAAATCCTCCAGTCTCTAAGGATCTCAAAGTGCTCTATTAGTGGTATCCCAGAAAGAGTTGAAGAGCCACAGCAGTGCCATTGAGTGCAGGACTATGGCCATTTCCACACAAGACTGTTATAGCGCTATGATTCCATTTTCAACATCCTATGGAATCCTGGGGTTTGCAGTTTCGGGAGGGGCCAAGTGGCCCCTTCCTAAACTGCAAACCCCAGGTTCCATAGGATGTTGAAAGTGGAATCATAGCGCTACAACAGTCTCGTGTGGAAATGGCCTTTGACTCCAGGAGAGCAGGGTTCAGATCTCTGTTTGGCCATGGATAAACAGTGGGTGACCTAGGGCACATCACACTCTCTTAGAGGAAGGCAAAAGCAAATCTTCTTTGAATAAATCTTTCCACAACAACATAATGATAAGGCCACCATAAGTTGGAGTCAGCTAGGATACAAGAAAATAAAATAAAATATGAAAAATATGAAAAAAAATAACAGTGTGGCCTATAACTGCATAAGGTTCTTTCTTTCCTTCAAGGTGTCTCTTTTACAACGGCTTCTGTTCGTTTTACATTGATGTTATTTTTTAAAAAATTCTATGTCCAAAATTCGAATCCAGATCAAATTACAACCTGATTCTAATTGGTCAGCCCAACTTTAGTAAACCCCTTGAATCAACTTTTGAATAATGAGTCAACTTGCAGATAAACTCCATTGTTTCAACAAGGCATCTATTACAACTACTATACTACTACTATTTCATTTATATCCTGCCTTTTTCCTAGAACTGGAACTCAGGATGACTTACACATTAAAAAGATTACAATTAAATGTCAGTAAAGGTTGGACCAAACCTGTAGAAAATACTTTGTGATGTGGGTCATTAAGTGCACCTGTGGAGAACCATGTGACTTTAGCTGAGTCATGCTGAGTCATGCTGAGGAGCAATCAGGGGAGAAGGTTGCATCAGCTGTGGGGAGAATGCAAAGGCTGGCAGGATTGCAACAGCTAGTATGGGTATAAATGTAGCTGAGAGCCAGCCAACAGGTTGCATATGGTGTCTGATGTGTCTGCTGGAGGCTCTGTAAGAAAGAGCAAGCAGGGAGATGTTGGAATGCCTTCTGGAGATTCTTGTAAATATGTATACATTGTAACTCAAGAATAAATTGCCTCCTTGATGGAAGAGAACAATTGGTGTGGGTGAATTTTTCCTGGCTACAGTGCATTGCTGCTAAGTTATTCTCTGCTACACTGGGCACGCTTCCAAAGCTGTGGGAGCAATCTCTGCTATATTTTGGGCGTGACATTAAAAACATACAAAAAGTCAACATTAAACTGAATTAAACGATAGCCATATTAAAAACATACACTTTAGGAAGGTTTCAAAAGATGATGATGATGATGATGATGATGATGATGATGTTGTGTGCCTTCAAGTTGTTTCCCACTTATGGTAGGGGTTTTTCTGGGGCTGAGAGTGTGTGACTCACACAAGATTACCCAGTGGGTTTTCATGGCTGAATGGGCTCATAGTTCAGTGTTTAAACCACAGTATCATGTTGGCTTTTTAAAAAAGTTGCACAATATAATTTGAAACAATATACCACTTATAGACATTGACTAAAAGCCTGTCTGAATTAAAAAAAAGGCTTTGGCTACTTTTGGAAGGAGAGAAAGGAGGGTGCCATTCTAGCCTTCATTGGGAGGGAATTTAAAAGTATAGGGGCAGCCACTGAGAAGGCCCTTTCCTTTGTTCCACTAACTGTAACTGTGAAGATGGGGTGGATCTCAGGGGCCAGGCAAACTCATATTGGGAAATATAGTCTGTCAGATAGCTTGGACCTAAGCTATATGGGGCTTTACAGGTCATAACCAGCACTTTGAATTGTGCCTAGAAACAAACTGGCTGCCAGTGGAGCTGTTGGAGCAGAGGAATTGTACGTTCCCTGTAAACCACTCCAGTTAACACTGTAGCTGTAGTGTACCAAATGAAGTTTCTGAATGCTATTCAAAGGCAGCCCAGTGTAGACTGTGTTACATTAGTTCAAACAAGGCATAACCAAGGCATGTGTTATTTCAGACTAACAACAAGATTCAAGCTTATATATCGTAATACTTGCTTTCTAGCTTAGATTTCTTATTTTGGAAAGCCATTGTGCAGACTTTTTAAAATCATTGAACCCCAGAGTATATTCTTTCTTAAGTTTGATTTTTAATTAAATCATTCCTGAATAGCAACACATTTTTGATCTGCCAAACACAAATAAAAATATATAATTTGAAATGACAAACATGCCTTGTCTCAATTGACTTTTTTTCCCCTAGCTATACTCTTTCATCAAATGTAGTTTATAGATGTCTAGCCATGTGCCTTCCAAATAACAATCAGACTGGTATATGTCAACCAGTAAACAGGTTTTGTTTACATGTTAGAGTTGAATGGAATGTGGGAGAAAAAGCATTGATTGGTGAAGGAATACATATTTATATATCTATATATCAGTAATTTCAGCTGAAATCTTCTGGACATGTCATAGCATATGGAACTGCCACTGTTGTTTCCTTATTTATTTTGCTTCTTGGCAAGCTTTGTGTTTCATTAGCACCCCCTGACACACACTGCCTATTCAGCAGACATACTTCTAGAATCTTTTCTTTCCGGAATCTTTCTTTTCTTTTCTTTTCTTTTCTTTTCTTTTCTTTTCTTTTCTTTTCTTTTCTTTTCTTTTCTTTTCTTTTCTTTTCTTTTCTTTGTGTAAAGGGTATGTACTGGCTTTGTGGAATCCCTGTAGCAAGTTGTAAATGATGTATGAACTGAAAAATCTTTGCCTTGTACACAGTAGGAATACAGAAAGTGCTGTGCAGTCACTGCTGTGCTATGCTTTTTTCTATATATACAGACACACTGGATTCATCTCATATTCATTCTGACAAGTCCTTTAAGTCCAGACATCTTTGGATGGGATGGATGGGTTGTGTATAAATTCAGCCTTGTCCTAAGCCACCATATTGTACGTGAAAAGCCATTTTCAAGCATCTCTTCCCCATTAAAAATAATATCTAACCACGTTGCCTATCTCCTTAATAAAGATGATATGCTTTAACCTTATTTCCAGAGGATTCTGTTTTAATATTGACTTTTTGTATGCTTTTAACTCTATTGTAATTATTTTAATCTGTAAGCCATCTTGAATCCCAATAGCTAAAGATGACAATGACAACGATAATTTCATTTCAGGTTGCAGCTGTCACAAAACTTTGCATTCCTGTGAATTTTTTTTTTTTTTGCCTTTATCCTCTCATTTTAATTTTACTAATGTGCAGTAGTAGTATGTCTTCAAGTCATTTCTGACCTATGGCAATCCTAATGTGAATCTATGAAAGGGTTTTCTTGGTAAAATTTGTTCAGAGGGGATTTCCCTTTGCCTTCCTCTGAGGCTGAGAGAGTGTGACTTTCCCAAGGTCACTCTGTCCGTTTCCAGGGCCAAGCACGGATTTGAAACCTGCTTTCCCAGTGTCCAACACTCAAACCAGCACATCATGCTTTCTCTCTCTGTAATATATGTACATGGAGAGAAGTAGTCCATAAAGTTCCAGCTTTTTTTAAAAAAATCATTACATGCAGTTGATCACTATTGAACATCTACAATTAATTTGCATGCTTGGGAAAAACGCAAAACTAAAAACAGAATGACTACCCAAGGTGAGCGGAAATGCGTTCAAAGCAGAGCAGACACAAGCAATATTATGTTCCTCTACTGGTATGTGGAAACAGTACAGTAACACTGCTGTCTACTGCTAATTTACCACTCCGTTCAGTGAAGAGTGAGAATTTTTTGCAAAGAAATAATCTGTGCAAAGTTAAACCTTAGCCTGAACTTTGCTTGAAAAGTTACTTTTTAAAAATAGTTCATTATGCAACATATTACAAAATCCTCAAAGTAATTTTTGATATTAACATTACAAAAAAAAGGTGTGTGTGTGAGAGAGAGAGAGAGAGAGAGAAAGAAAGAAAGAGAGAGAGGAGGAGGGAGGGGAAGAGAGAGAAAGATATTGCACTACTTGGTGGACAGGATGGAACATTGATAACAGCATGGCATAAAACTCGAAAATATCATTCCAAAACTACTTCTAAAAATTCCTAAGATGCCGTAAAAGTATCTTAAAAACTAGTAAAAAAAAAATCAATTTTTGAGCATTGTGACGAACCTGATGGGAGGGGTCTTGACAACAGAGCCTCCTTGGCAACTGAGGCCCTTTCCACACGGGGGGCGGTGAAACAGGGGGAAACGGGGCAGCGCACGCGGGGACGGAGCTTACCTTGCAGCGGGAGGCTCCGTCCCCACGGGGAGCAGCGCACATTCGCTGCTCTAAATATCGGTGGCGGCCGGCAGTGGCCGGCGGCTTCTGGTGGCACTCTGCCAATCGGGGCAGTGCGCCAGCCGGAAGCCCACCCCCAGGCAGCTCTGCAGGGACGCGTTCTTAATGGGGCGCTGCGATGGGGTAGCGTGTGCAAGTTTTAAAAAGACCACTTGAAAAGTGGTCTTTATAAAACACGGAGCGCCACCCCTGCAGCCGCGCGAGGGCGGTTTGAGGTTTAGAACCTCACCTTTTTTCACTAGCGCACCCCGCGGTGTAGATGCCCTCCATGTGAGGTTGTCCCAGCGCGGGGATTTACCCCCGTGTGGAAATGGCCTGAGAGTGCTTAAGCTGATTGGCTGGTGAAATGGAACCTTGGATAGCCCAGGAGAGGGGCTGGTGGAAAGAGGAAAATAACGGATTTTAACTGATTGGAGCGTGTTTGAAGAGGAGGGTGATTTGTGGTGTGTTTGGGAGAGGGTGGAGAGTTGAAGAGCTCTATGGGAGAGAGAACTGAGAAACTGGGTGTACAAAAGACAGTGAATGTATTGAAAGAGAGAGAAGAATGGTGTGCTGTTTGTAAACATTTAGATACAAAACACATTTAAAGCAACAGTGTTACAATAAATGTTTGAAGTTCTGTGTTCCTTAAAACAGTGTCACAGAGTCTTATTTTGAATTCTGGCATATACACGCTACCAATAATATCATCTTGACCTTAGTGCCAACAGTACCACAGTCTTGGAAAATATAAATCGCGGTTGATCCTTACATCTGGGAGAAGGGCAGATTTAGGGAAGACAGTAAAGGGGGAGAGTCCTGAAAGGAAAACACTAAGGGGGGACAAGAGTGAGGAAGGGACTGCGTTCTCAGAGAGGGAGAACTGAGGCAGACCCGTTTGTCCTGGCCCTGGCTTGATTCAGAGATCTTCCTGGCTGTTCAGACCTGAACACAAAGAGATGTCAGGCTGGGCAGGCCTTGAGTGCGAGGCTTGAGTGCGCCTTTCGCACTCGGCACTGATGGGCGGTGGGTTTTTTTCTGTGCGTTTCACAAGCACATTGCTCCCACTTGTTAGTTGCTTTTGAGATGTAATTTAAGTGTGCCTTTATTATCTCCCTCAAATTAATAACTCATCACAAGTAACTACATTTCTGTTCTGTGTTAACTGCTATTTGCAATTCTATCCTAGTTAAACTAGCTACTAAAAGCATTCTGATCTTTCCCCACATTTTAAAATAAACAGTTTAAAAGCTGTTAAAAATATTTTTTACTGTTTCCTTATATTGTTGAAATCTCAGCAGTTAGCTCTGGATGAGAATCTTTGTCATTTTAAAGAAAGGCCTGTGTGCAACACTACAAGTCAAGCCTGAGGATGCAGATCTCAAATCCCTAAGAACGTCACATCCTGGAATTGGTAAAGAGGGAGTGATTTCCCCATCTTTCTAACAAGTATTGTCAATTCTCACTAGCTGTGAGCCTCCATGTTCTCTGGCAGCTTTTCGAAAAGTTATGTTTTTGGAAAACAGATCCTAGAATCTCCCAACCAGCATGGCTAGGAGGTTCCAAGCACTGTAATTATAAACAAATAAATAAACATAAGAAAACAATGCCCCCCACACCACTTTCCTAAGCTTCAATCTCAGGTGGAAGTCTTACCCAACAGTCCACTGTTTTTCACTATGGATGCCAGGGACTGAGCTTGGGGCCTTTGATGTGTAAAGTATGTGCTGAATGAATAAGCAGAATTTATTTATATATTTTATTCATTCATATCCCACTTGTTCCGCTACAATGAGATGTTTGTAGAGCTGTAAGGGGCTTCATGAAAGGAGATATGGTCTTTCAAATAACCTGGAGAAGTGTCCTAATGTTATTGATCAAACACAATGTTAACTTTTCAAAATGGTTTAATAAAGCCAGGGAATCTATGATATCATGTGTCATACTGCTATCTTAGATCAACTCCTCTGAAGACAGACAATTCCACTGTTTATCTTTAGAGAAGCTGGTCTAAGAGCAGAAGTGATAACATGCAATTTATATTACCACAAGCCTCCTTCAGTCTTTGGTGTGCAAGAAAAGTATAAGTAATGTAAGCCCTGATTACATTTTTACTGCACACCAAATGGGATGAGAGACCATAGAATTGCAGAGCTGGAAGAGACCAAGGGTCATTGAGTCCAACCCCCTGTCATGCAAGAATATACCATCAAAGCATTCCTGACAGATAGCCATCCAACTTCTGTTTTAAAACCTCAAAGCAGACTTCACCACACTCTGAGCAGTGCATTTTCCACTGTTGAACTGTTCTTACCATCAGACAGTTCTTCCCAGTTGCGTAGGGAATTGGGGCAGAGGGTGCGATTCGCCCCAGGCAGCAATGTTTCTGGAGCGTCCTGGCCCATAGCCACACCCCTGCATGCCCTAGCCACGCCCCTACACAGAGTGGCCATGCCCCTTGCACCGTAGTCCCGCTCCCTTCATGCTCCCCCTCCACACACTCCAACGTCTGCCACTTGTTCTTCCTAATGTTTAGATGGAATCTCTTTTCCTAAAGCTTGAGTCCATTGCTCTGTGTCCTAATCTCTGGAGCAGCAGAAAACAAGTTTACTCCATCCTCCATATGACACCGTTTCAAATATTTAAACATAGCTATCATGTTATCTCTTAACCTTCTTTTCTCCAGCCTAAACATACCCAGCTCCCTAAGCCATTCCTCATAGGGCATGGTTTTATCATTTTGGTCACCCTTCTCTGGACCCATTCTAGCTTATCAATATCCTTCCTGAACGGTGGTGCCCAGTGTATCCAAGGGATTCTAGGCTACGTTTCAGAGGAAGCAACTGGCAAAACCACCTATGTGTTCCTTGCCTAAGAAAACCCTAAGAAATTCATGGAGTTACTCTACATTGATAGGCACTTGAAGACTCATACACACACAAAAATGTATCACAATAGAAATTGTAAGCTTTTCCACTGAGATATTTAGCTACTATTGTAATGAAGGTCATTTGTACACATAAATTCTACTATACACTCTTGTGTTACACAGCATGGTTGGAGTTCTATTCCTTTTCTAAAATCAGCTAACAACAACATCAATGCAACAACAACAGTAATAGAAACACACTTTATTCTGTCACAGGGCACATTAGGATACAGTGCATGGTTGGTGTAATAAAATATTTCCATGTGCCAGCCTTCAGTGATTACTTGCAGATATTTACTTTAGTGTATGGCATATAGAACATTAAAAGCGTTTTGAAAATCCCACAGTTTTTCAACTTCTGAAGGATTATTAACTTCAAAGTCAGAAGAAATGTCGGCCTTCTATGTTTGGAAATGCCAGCAGCCTTTGCATATCCCCACCACAGTACCAAGCAACCCCCAGCAGAGAGGAACGATTACTGCCTTGGTGGCGAGAGGATGGCTTTTGATCTCCTAACATATTGGAAATTACTTAAAGGTAAGCCATCTGCTAGCTGAGGAACAAAAATAGATTACATCACACCCTGCTAGAAAGATTGTGTTAAATCCTGTGTATCAAGGCTTTTAATAATTCTATATTAAGTCAGCTAATAGGATTAGGGACACATTTTCCGTAGGCGTTTTTCACCAACTATTAACAAAAAAAGAGGGGGGGACCCAAATCATTTTTTCCCCTTTTGGTGATGATCTATAAAATTCAAGAGTGTTCCACTGTGAATGAAAAGAATTCTTTCAAGAATGAAGCACTTCTTTAGATCCCAATTGGTTTCTGAAAAGCATTTAATGTAGGAGAGTTTTTTCTGGATGGAATATGGAGATTAACACACTCAGTGTTCCCACTATTAATATTGTTATGTGAGAATGAACCACTGATGATGGAGGGTTGCACTGGCTTAACACAACTATAAAAACATTGAATAGGCTATTTTAGGTTCATTCTTTAACTCTTTCGCTTGCAGGATTAACAACCATGTGCTATTTCATTTCTTATTTCTTACTCTTGCTAGTTCTATTGCTTTGGAGAATGCTGATGTTCAGGACAGTCCAATTCCTAGTGGCATGAATAGCATTAAACTTCCCCACGCTCCACTTCCAGTGTTGTCCCAACACAGACTTGTGATTCTCTCATCTGTATAGGAGGTAAATCGATGAATAGTTTGGAATATTGGTGCACAGTACCATTTCACCTAGCTGGAAAGTTTTAAAGATAGTTCAAAGGTATGGTAAGAAAAAATGATTTGGATGCAGGAAACCACTGGTGGAAAAAACAAGTTGAGAGGTCTGCTGAATAGTGCAGGACAGATCACTGGGCATCCAAGGGGAAGACAAAATTGCCTAAGCCAGAAGCCTCTTCTATTAGCCCTAGATAGTACCAAATTAAGACTGTGATAAGTTGTTACCATACAGTTCTTGCTATTGCACCATTATCAAGATTCACAGTTTCAAAGATGGACCAGAGCATGGAAGCTTTAATGGAATGGGCGTCAGCTACTAATTTCTATCTATTTGATATTTATCTGAATTCACCTTCAAGGCATTAGATATGGGAACAGTATTCTCTGTCCTACCATCCCCATTAATTCTATAACTGTGGAAGTATTGATAGAAAACTTGCACTCAGCCATGGTATTGGTGTAAAGATGGAGTCTTTGCTGATCCAAGAGGCCTGTTTCAATGTATTAGACCAGCAGTCATTTCATTTGTAAGATCAATAGCATCTGCAGAAGGGTGAAATGATTGGACATGTAGATAATAAGAATTTGTTCTATGTTGGATTATTGATCCATCTAGCACAGTTCTGTTGATACGTCTAGCACAGTATGTTGATTCACAATGTCTCTCCAGAGTTTTCCAA
The DNA here is from genome assembly GCA_948472985.1 of Iguana delicatissima. Lineage (NCBI taxonomy): Eukaryota > Metazoa > Chordata > Lepidosauria > Squamata > Iguanidae > Iguana > Iguana delicatissima. The sequence goes on from CAOKZL010000729.1 coordinate 108,536, forward strand.
ACTAACTTGGAGATGCTTTGGATTGAACCAGTGACCTTTTGGATTTAAATCATGTGCTTTAGTACTGTGGAATGATCTTGTATGTTTCAGAATGTTTCAAAAGTAGAGTGAAATATAAAACATATTGGTATATATGAATGGAATAAAATTAAGAAAGGTTTCCATAAAGAGATTATACCACAGCTATGCATAATTGTAGAGTCATAGTCCACTAAATTATGTGGGACAATTAATGACAAGGGACATGATCCATTAGGCCAGTGGTTCTCAACCTGTGGGTCCCCAGATGTTCATGGACTTCAGCTCCCAGAAGCCCTGAGCATTGACCATAGTGGCTGGGCCTTCTGGGAGCTGAAGTCCACGAACATCTGGGGACCCACAGGTTGAGAACCACTGCATTAGGCACTACACCAGGGCTTTCCAAATGGTGTGTCACGATTCGTTAGTGTGTTGCCTGAAAGTTGTAGGTGTGAGAATGAGCTCCCCACTTAAGCCTTGGAAATATATGTTATATGTTATAAATAAATCATATATTTTTAAAAAATATAAATGAAAGACATTGTGTCCCCATACATTTCATTATTATAATTTATGTATGTGCCCAGATCTCTTATAAGAGGTTAGTTTAACCTCTGGTTTGCTAGTAAAACTGAATTACTGTGTCGTGAAATGATGCATGTCTAAAAAGTGTGTCACCAACATGAAAAGTTTGGAAAGTTCTGCACCACACCAACCCATTTCAATAGCATCCATAAAGAAAACTCTTATGTAAACTCTAATTAAATGAATAGAAGATAGTAATATATCTGACCAAAAGGGAACAAAGTCAATATGTCTTCTAGACTTGTGGGGAAGCACAGTAAGTGGATTCAAAGCAAGGTTAAATATCTGTGTGCAACTGTTTTACATGATAAGATGCAGGAGAACTTATACCAAGCTGTTCAAATTCAGAAAAAATCAAAATCAGGAAAAAAAATCAAGTCATTTGCACTACTTAAAGAATAACAGACTGCTACTAAATGTTCTTAGCTACAGTTTTTATGAGCTCTTTGTTACTAGAAAGAGCTGTAGATATATACAATTAATAACATTTATGTTTAAAACTACATTAATTCCTCCCTCTGTGGAGAATTAGGTTGAATAACAAATAAAGCATGACAACTCTTTCCCCCATCAAATCTAGTGGGAAATGTATTCTGTTCTGCAATTTATATGGCACTAAATTCCTGTTATTATTGCCTTCTACAACTTGTCTGCTTTGTCAAGGATGACATTCGTGTAGAAGAGCCATTTGGACAATTAATCCTTCCACATCCCTACTCCATTAAAGCAAAAAAAGTTAATTTGCTTATTAAATGACATTAATACCTTCTTGATGTCTATATAAAATGTATTTACTCAGAAACAATTGTATACGGTTCTGGAAGTAGAGCAGTATAGTGGAACTAGGGCTCACAAAGTCAAAGTTTGGGAATTTCTACATTAGAATGGATTAGGGATTTAATCTAACAACATCCTTTTCCCTTTCCAGGTTTCCCTATCCTTCTGAGTCGGGCCATTTCTGCACTAGCCTGTTATAGCGCTATTATTCCACTTTCAACATTCTATGGAATCCTGGGGTTTGCAGTTTAGGGGTCCCTGGAATACCATGTCTTTTTGGAATAGCCTCATGTCTTGTTTGTTCATTACTTGTGTTGTGTATGAGATGCAAGGTTGGAGAGGGACTGAGAATCTGTGAAATGGCAGGAATCCAGTCGTAGTGCTTGGTGCAAATCCATGCTGCCTGCCATTTCACAGATTCTCAGTCTTTCTATTTTTGCCACCAGCTACCTGCTTCCATCTTTAAGATGATGGCTATAGCTTTCCTACTTCTTCTGATTTGATCATCAGTCCCTCCATTTTCACTACCAGCTGCCCAATTCCGCCTTGTGGGCGACTGACAGCAAAAAGTTTCAGTTTTCAGATTTCTGGATAAAGAAAACTCAACCAGTACTTAATCTGTATATTGAATCCTACCACATATGAAAAACAATGACTGTGAATAGCTGTCTTCTCATTACACAATGCACATTAAATGTAGTGAATTATTGTATTGTGCATCTGCAACAGTTCCACACACAGAACTCTACTCCTGCCACCGTCAGCTGGGCACGCTAATTCCACATTCTCCAAAAAAATCACTCCACATGTATAGCATAACTTATGCACCCATATGTTACTAACAGGATTCTGGCCATTATCGGCAAAAGCTCAGATGAGTTTATGTATCATTATTTCCTTTGAAATTCATCCTTCTTACTATGGATGTTAAAAACAACTGACTAACAGTATTACTGAAAAAGACAGGTACAAATGAACATAACTGGGCCTGCCACCGCAATAATTTGTACTGCCTTTTCCCAGTCAACCTTGATTAATAATATAAACAGTACAATAGAACACATTCAAATTAAAATGCATTATCCTTATGTACCTGCAAACAATATATTAAAACAGTCAACAGCAGCACATCCTAAACTTGACCCTGAATCAATCAATATCCAGTAAGAGGAGACCAAAGGTAAGATGTCAGGTTCTGAATTGGCCACTATCTGAGTATAATGGAACTTGAATCTGAACCAGTGGGGCTCTTTGATTGTTCTGGTTCCAATGGCCAAAGAAGAGTTGTAAGATGAAGGAAGACAATTTAGCCAACAAGTTTTCCAATACATCTTTCTACTTTCACAGTGTCTTCTTAGAAGCACCTAAATTCTTCTGTTAAAACCAAATCATCTACCTTTAAGTTGTAAGGAATCAAATTAATATCATTTTTTTCTGTCCACAGACAGAAACTTGATTAATGTGCTATGGTTTGCCACACTGGCATTCTTACAGACACTTCTAAATGCTAACAAGGACGTTTTGCTTCCCATCTTGGGGCTGAATATAGATAGATGTCTATTAGATTTGCTGTCATCCAGTCTGCAAGTTCAGAGTGATTTTTTTCCATGCCTGGGACAAAGCAGCATATAAACCTCTGAAGCTCCCATGACTTTTGACCTCAGAAAGCTTTGTTCAGGCAACTCATCTTCACACAATACCCCCAAGCATGCATGGGACACTAGAAGCAGTGTACCAGAAATTCATGGCAGCCTTGAGTCACAGTGCCATAAGCTAAGAAGATGTGACATAAATTTCCATATCAAAACAGCAGAAACCTTTCTTTCCCCCTTCACCAATGCATAACATCCCAAAAGGGAAGAATGGCCTTCAGCTAACAGATCAATTTTCTTTCAGCTTCAATCACCATTTAATTACTGTTGACTTCTTTAACCTTTTTTTCCCACTTCCTTTATAGATTTAGCTTCCTTTATACTCTAATGCCATTTACTTTTTTTTTTCCTGTGACTTAATCAAACTTGAAATGGTATGATAAAAATTTCACATTTCCTTTCTTTCTTCCTGTTCTTTATGTTCCAGTTTCTTCAAAACACAGATTATTTCTTGGAGGAGGGGAAAAAAATAATTTTTAATGAACCACCTTTTAACTTTATCGTCCTACAGAATCTACACATTTCCTTTAACCAAGTAATTGCTTAGATGACTGGATGGTTGGCTGGATGAAAGTGTAGCATTTCACCTTTGGGCTTTCTGGCTGAAATAGCAATGTACCGAAATCCTTTGTGTGTGATGAATTATCATAACCCACCTCAGACTTCAACAAACACTGCGCATGTCACTGCCTGATTTTCCATGTCTGATTATTTATTTATTTTATTAGTATTTCTGCATCACCTTCCAGCCCACAAAAGCTCCTGAGGTGATGGACATATAGAAACCAATTAAAACAATACAAAGATAAAAACGTTTTAGAAACACATTAAAATACTCTTTAAAAACTCCTAAAAGCAATCTAAATTCTGCCAAGTTGGTATTTGTCCTCTAGATAAAACTTTTTTTCTCACTAGCAGTGGTATGGAAAAGTGGTGATATGTATCTCTGAATATCTGCTATTCTAACTAAATCAATCCAAGCACCAAAATACAGTCTTAAGAACATCTCTGCAGGATTAGAAGACTATGTAAAATTCAAGTTTGTGTTACTAAGCCTAATTGAGAGGAAACAAGAAGAATTCTGGACCTCAGTCAGTGACATTGTCAGGGGAGAATGCAAAAAGACATGTCTATAGCCAAAAGGAAAGAGAAACTTCATTAGATGAGAGAAACTTTTTTTTTGAATTCTTAACTTTGCAAGAAGCAGAAAGCAAATGATACCACAACACAACAGTTCGGTGAGTTGCGCATAGGGACAAAGAGAATTATTATAATGATTAGTGTAAAGAAATACAAGAGTGTAAAGTGTAAAGAGACAATGAAAAAGGTAGAACAGAATTAGGAATTAAAGGGAAGTTCAGACCAAGAGTAGGGAAGCTGTATGACCAACAGAGGAACATACTATGTGATCAAAATAAAATAAAAGACAATGAAAGCAAGAAACTGAGGAATTAAATAAATGAGGGAAAAGGATGATCAATTCTTTCAGAGAAGATGGTTTTTAGACAATTTTAGAAAGTGATATGGAAGAAGTCCTTTAAAAAGCACTTGGAAGAAATATATCACCAGAAGCAAGTGGGAAACCAATAGAGCTATTTTAAATTATAGAACAGGAATCAATCTCACTTCTAACAAAAATCTGCCAACAAATATGGAAAACAAAACAGTGGTTCATAGGTTGGAAACACTTGTGTCATTTCCACACTAGCGCTATTATTCCATTTTCAACATCCTACGGAATTCTGGGGTTTGCAGTTTAGAGAGGGACATTTGGAAGTCTTAGCCAGAGAGTTCTTTGGCCTCAGTAAACTACAAACCCCAAAATTCCACAGGGTATTGAAAGAGGAATAATAGTACTATAACAGTGTAGTGAGGAAATGGCCTCAGATATAAACATTTTAAAAACACATTAAAATGCTCTTTGAAAATAGTCGTAAAACAATCCTGCTTGGAATAACATAATTAATTAGAGCAGTATGATTCTAGTTTAAATTGCCATTGCAACATCTTACAAAATCCTAGGATTTGCAGTTTAGAGAGGAGTATTTAGAATTCTCAGCAAAACAGCTCCATTGCCTCCCCAAACTGCAAATCCCAGGATTCTATTGGCAGTGGGCAGTTAAAGTGAAACCATAGCACTATAATTGTATAGTGTGAAAGTGTCACATATGAAGTGAAATGAAGTATTTGTGTTGCATATTTATTGAGTACATAACTTTATTAAATTACAGCTTTGACTATGTAGGACTATATAGACACCAGGGATGGGAATCATGCAGTCCTCCAGAAGCTGTTGGGCCGCAGATCCCAGCAGACCTGGTTAGCAAACTGGAAGATGAAAAATGCTAAGAGCTGCAATCTAACGAGATCCAAAGGATGGCATAATTCTCATCCCTGGTCTACATTTTCACACACGGAACACTTTGTCCCAGTAATCTCTCAAAAGTGTTACAACACCATGAAGCTTTTGCAAGTTTTGTCTTTCATCGTCTGTAGACCACTTCATCAAATGAAATTTCCAAAATTGTATTGTTGAAGATGTCATTTTTTCTCCCTTGCAACAGAACAGACAAGGCGATTCCTAGATAATTTTTCAGTGGGTTTGCTATATAATTTTGTATGTTGGTGATGAAGTGGCAGTGTTTCTAGCCACTACAGGAGATGAAGGTGATTTAGCAATGCATAACACCTGACAAAACTCTACTAATTGAACTGATGATCCTTTAATAAAGCAATGGCTGACCCTCCCTGCTCAAAAAAGGGAGGGGGTTCAAGGGGTGGAGGGTGAAAAGAAGGGCCAAGAATACAAAATACCACCTGTTCTCATTAATTCAATAGCCGGAGTCAGCAGAGGCTTCTAATGAGAAGAATAGGAAGTGTAATTATCTTGCCTTAAACAAAATTTGTTGTGGAAAGAGAGTAAGATGGTAATGAGTAGCTAGCTTATTTTATACATGTTTGTGAAAGGTGATTTGCCTATAAATGAGCACCGAAGTAGTACAGTGGGTGAAGAAAATTGGTTTCCCAGTTTTACTTTTTCATCTGGAATTCACTGTAACAACTTGTGAATTGGCAATATAAATGATTAGACACAGGCTTGGATCCTCAGATACATCCATTTCAGTTAATGGGAGGAACTTTTTCTGTCTCATCCTTGCTCTAAAGCCACCTACACTAACCTATGGCCACTTGCACTCATTCTGAGCAGTGTAGGATGAAGTTGCAGAGAAAGGCAGAGATGTGAAACTTTCTATCTGAAGCCTATAGGCAGCAAATGCTAGGAGAGGTAAGCTCCAGTAGGCAAAGCACTTATAGGTAAATCAAGCCAGTCTGGCTCATACACAGATAATTAATGGAGTTTACAGAGGATGAAGGGAAGTGCAGTAGCAAGATCTCAACTACTTCAGAATCCATTACAAGAAACCAGCAGTCAAGAAAACCAAATAATAATAATAATAATAATAATAATAATAATAATAATAATATTATTTATTTCTATCCTGCCTCTCCACATGGATTGAGGCGGTGAACAACATGAAATACATGAAATACATTAAAAGACATTAAAAATATACCCAATCCTCCCCACCCACCAACCCACCTAACCCAACCCCTTAAAACACACAACAATTAACAGTCAATCAATTAACTATTAACAAAACAGCAAGACAATTGATGGGAGGCAATGGAAATGCTAGTCTTGGATGGCCTCTCGGAAGAGATCAGTCTTGACTGCTTTTTTAAAGCAGTCAAGACTGGTAATATGCCGGGTCTCCTCCGGCAGGCCATTCCATAACTTGGGAGCGATAGAAGAAAAGGTCCTCTGGGTAACCGCAGCCAACCTAGTTCTGACTGGCTGCAGTAAATTCCTCCCAGAGGACCTTAATGTGTGGGGCGGATTATATGGGTGAAGGCGATCCTGTAGGTAGGCTGGTCCCAAGCCATGAAGGGCTTTAAAGGTAATAACCAACACCTTGTACTGTGCCTGGAAACTAATAGGCAGCCAATGAAGAGACTTTAAAATTGGTTTTATATGGTCAGTTTTAGGTCTTTTAGTTTTAGTTTTAGGTTGCCATATTCTGGCTGCCATATTCTGAACTAATTGAAGTTTCCGGACTAAGCACAAGGGTAGCCCTATGTAGAGTGCATTGCAGAAGTCGAGCCATGAAGTTACCAGCGCATGCACCACTGTTTTTAGGTGTCCCAGCTCCAGAAAGGGGTGCAGCTGGCATATCAGCCGAAGCTGATAACAGGCACTCCTGGCTGCCACATCTGTTTGAGCTGTCATCTGAAGTGACGAGTCCAGAAGCACCCCCAAGCTGCGAACACAGTCTTTCAGAGGAAGTGTGACCCCACCAAGGACTGGTTGACAAACCTCCATGTCTGGCCTAGGGCCCCTAGCAGCGAGTACCTCCTCCTTATCTGGATTCAGCTTCAGTCTGTTTTTCCTTAACCAGTCCATTACTGCTTCAAGACATTCGTTCAGAGGCGAGATGCCACCCTTAGTTGATGCTATTATCCGAGGCATGGAGAGAGATATATCTGGGTGTCATCAGCGTACTGATAGCACCTTGCTCCATGCCTCCTGATGATCTCTCCCAGCGGTTTCATGTAGATGTTAAATAGCATTGGGGACAAGACAGTGCCCTGAGGGATGCCAGATTTAAGCTCCTTTTTCGAGGAGCAGCTGTCCCCAAGCATCACCATCTGGTATCTACCTGAGAGAAAGGACCGGAACCACTTAAGCGCAGTGCCCCTGATCCCTAACCTTCTCAGGCGTTCCAGAAGGATACCATGGTCTATGGTATCAAAAGCCACTGAGAGGTCCAAGAGTACCAGCAGGGTCACACTTCCCCTGCCGATACCTAGACGAAGATCATCCACTAAGGCAACCAAAGTCGCAAGAGAAAGAGAAAGAGACATACACCTTAAGTCAGTTCAGAGATCAGGAATCCAAATCAACGTAAGAGAGGAAACCACACAAAAGTCAGGGAGAATGAACAGCTGGAAACCACAAAAACTCCCAGGAGTTGCTGTGATATTTGAGACTTTGAGATGCCAGGTGCCTTATTGCTCAGTGTTTCTTGTCTAAGAGATGTTGGCATTGTCGCCACTGTTTGTTGTCCTGACAACATTTTACAAATGATGGATATGTCTCCTCAGTGTCCCTCAACACTGGTTGGGAATGGAGCCCAGTCTGCTGAAGTTCCTCATCAGCTACTAGCTGCTTAAATTTTGGGGATGGGGAGGATCATTCAGAGCCAGAGATCTTTCAGTATCAGACTGTACCGGATTCCTTAGGCTGTATGGGGTGAGCTATGACACTTTGTTTCATTGATTCTTCATTAGTAAGGTTGATCCATGCTTGATACTGGCCCATTCACCACTATCCTGGTAACCCTCTACATAAGGATGCCACGGAGCTGATCAGAAGGCACATAATTACTATTGTTGCTAAGTGTATGACCAAGTTTGTTGCTAAGTGTATGACCACGTTTGGATTGAACCCACTCTCTAGTTTCCCTGGAAAAGAGGAGTCCACTTAGATCCTGTCAGTTAGCCCCCTATTTCTCTGTATGCATTGAAGTATCATGAATCATGACAAGACATAGAATGTTTTAGGTATACAGTACACAGTCCCTACTATTTACATATGGCCCAAACAGGGGCTGTTTGACATTTTGGGGTGAAATGTTCCCTCTACTTGGACCATAGTATTTCCCTGTCTGTCCAGAGCACAGAATTGGAGCGGATGATCCATCTGGTTCCTACTAAAATCCACATTAGTTTCATGCTGATCTCCAAACTGACTATTGAAAAAAAATGGCCTGAACTGATTGGAGCAAATTACCTCTCAGTAGGCATCAAGCATGGTGTAGTGGTTTGAGTGTTGGACTACAGCCCTGGAGACTAGAGTTCACTTCCTCACTTGGCCATGGAAACCCACTGGGAGCCCTTGGGTGTATCGCACACTCTCAGCTCCAGAAGACCCCACGATAGGTTGGCCTTAGGGTCACCATAAATTGGAAATGACTTGAAGGCACACAACAACAACAAGGCCTCGACGGGAGAAACATCTCTCAGATCTACAGAAAGAAAAGAAAGAATAACTCAGTTTCAGAAATGATTGAAAATTGCAGCATTCATTTCTTTTGTAAGGTTCTGTCTTAGGAAGACCAACGCGATGATTTTACTCTTAACAGTTAGAGGAAAAGTAAGAATAAACTACTGCCAATCTCAGGGGAAAGGAATCCATTGTTGCTTGTTCATTTGCAGGCATTTTAAATTATTCACATTTTTTTTCCTCCTTAAAAATTCACCCCTTGGTTGTTAATTCACAATGGGTGCTGACTGTAGAGTTCTGAACATGACAACATCTGGGAAATCCCAGGAATGCTGAGCATGGCTATATGCACCTTTCAGGAGTCAGTGTGTTCCTTCCTCTTGCTAGCATTTTATAATTAAGGAAAATGTTGTAAATGGAGGAAGAAGCTCCAGAGGTTGGTGATAGTTGGGCTCTCTTTTTTTGACCTATTTATGCCAAGATGACTCTTTAATCACTAAAACCTTCATGTTGGGGGAGGGGTTGGTTCAGAAGCTTCATGTGCATTACTACATGAAGTCCTAAGACAGAATTGAATAATTCATTAATTGCTTTAATATGCTATTGTGCAGTTTTCTTTTCTGCAACTCACTTAATGAATTAGAACCATGGTTTTGAGCCATTTATAAAGTATATTTTATCAAACAGAAAAGGGGTAGGATATTAAGACATCCTATTAATGTTTACAGTTTCTTTTCATTGCCTTTAAATCCAAATTCCTGCACTGGTATATAATCAGTGCTTAATGCTGCATTTCTCATGTCTGTGTGACACTGATATTAAATCAAAATGAAACGTCCCGTAAACCTGTAACAAAGTTAGTTCTTTGTCCCAGCACTTTAGTTCTTTTTTCAGTTGAGCAGTTTCTGGTTTGTTTCCTAACACTAGAGCTGTGAATGTGATAACATCTGGGAAACCCCAAGAAATAATTCATTTTTTCCTCCATTTTATCCATGTAAAATCAGGACAATGGGGGTGTGTGTTTTTTTTGCAAGTAGCTTTGAAATTTTGGAAGAATAGTGCAATATGGTTGAATGAAAGGGTTGATTCAAGTTCTCCTTTGGTAGCTGAGATCACAAAGAGGTCAGTTCTCTGAGTAGTTGTACAAATCTACCTGTGTGACACCTGTATGTTAAAGGACTGGCTTCCTAGCTGAAGCATGCTGGGCATTTTGAAGTTGACCCAATAGGGGGTATCCAGAGGAGGCCTAATGGATTGACATTTTAATGCTTTCATGGCCTGAAAGTCCTGAAAACCAACCCAGAGGGAACTGTGTGTATCATAACTTCCCACAGACTGGAATAATAAACTTGAAGGACAGAACCAAAACCTCCAATTCCTTTGTTTAGGGAAAGAAGAAATCTAATTGCTGTCTGAGCTACCTGAATTGACCTACAAGACTTTTCAGGGGGCTAAAATGTTAGCACGGTATATTTTACACTTTCACATGAGGCCAAAAGTGCATGCCAGAGTTTTCAATATACAGTGTGTGTGTGTGTGTGTGTGTGCGTGTGTGCACGTGTGGTATCTATTTCACATGACGGAAAGAGGTGATTGGATAATAGTGATCTTTGTTACTCCAAGAATGAACCAGTAATTAAACCTTATTCAGGCTTCCTACGAGTGAGAACTAGGAGTGCTACAAAGGACTTCAGGACAGCACTTTGAAATGTAGTGGAGCCTCATTACTTGGGTGATACAAAATTATACTTTCTAGATGATCTTCTCCCAAAAGGAACAGGGCGGTCTCCAGCCATGATATCATGAAGCACAGGAGCTTCTAGCAGGTGACAATGTGAGAGTGGCTTCCCTAGCACTATGCTAGCTAACTTGAAGCTGAGTACCAGAAGAGTATAAGGAAAAAATTGCAGCAGTATAACTTGCAAAGGCTAAGAATGGCTGTGAGGCATCACAAATCACACCTCATGAAATAACACTTGCCTGTGGCCAGATGGCCTACAGATATAACTCTCCCACTATAGGGGGTAGGTGATTTGTAGCCCTCCAGATGCTATTGGATGCAACATCTCTCAGCCACCGCAGCATAGCCAATTATGAAAGATGATAGGATGTGTAGTCCAATCACAGCTGGCATCCTATTAAGCAGTTACAAATGCTCAGTATTCATGTTTATGACTGTGACACTGTTTCCATGATAACAAATGCCCCTCTCAACCTCCTTTAACAGCCAGCAGCTGCACTGAGCAACTTAGGTCTATTCTGCTGACTATTGGAGTACAGCAAGATGATGCTTCCAGCCACCTCCCACCATCAGTCTCTAGGGCAACAATCAGAATCAGGACCTCTTTCACAATTCCTAGTTGTAGAAGAGACCGTTGGCAGTAAGGGGCTGGAAAAATCATCCCACTGCACCCTGATAACCAGCAGAACAGACAATACGTAGCAGACAATACATAGTTATGTATTTGTAACTACATTTGTGATGTAGAATCTTGGCCAACTTCTGATGGACCACAAATTGCCCACCTGTTGTGTAAAGGGATATATGTGTGTGTGTGTGTGTGTGTGTGCGTGCGTGCGGACATCACCAAGGAAGGTAGAATCTGAAACATTTTGATGTTTTTTTATAAACACTTGCTTTCAACAATTTTATTAAATTTTCCAAAGTCTTCAATTTTATATTTGTTAACAGTCTCTCATCCAAGTGCTATCCAAAACTGACCCTGCTTAGTTTCCAAGATCAGATGGGATTTGAAGCCTTTAAAGGTATTTAGATCCTACTTTCAACACACACACACACACACACACATATGATATACTATTTATCATACAATCCAGCACAGTTAGTTATGCTTGAGCGCATGAGTGCTCAAAATGGAGTGGCACTATTTCAGTTTGATGTATAACTAGGAGGCTGAATCATGGACCAGGTTTAAAGGTGAGGGCTGGAATTAAAGATTGCACATAAAATGTATAACTTTGGCCATTTCCACCCTATACTGTTATAGTGCTATTATTCTACTTTCAACATCCTGTGGAATTCTGGGGTTTGTAGTTTATTGAGGCCAAAGAGCTCTCTGGCTGAGAATTCTAAATGCCCCTCCCTAAACTGCAAATCCCAGGATTCCATAGGATGTTGAATGTGGAATAATAGCACTATAACAGTGTACTGCGGACATGGCTCTAGAGTTATTTATTCATAACTGGTTTGTATTCACAATCCTTATGTACTCAATAGTGTAGGGAACATGTAGGGATTGTAAACATCTCCCAGTCCTGACTTACTGGGCAGCAGCTGCTGTAAGCAATGAGGGTCTGTTCTCATGTCATTTGGGATGCAGTAGACTGATATTTCCACCATCCTCCTGTGAAATATCTCCAGCATGAGAAGAAGTTGTGACAGGGATCGTGCTTTTGACTGTTGCACTGGAGATTGCTTGTCAGAGCGGGGTGGAAATGACAGCCTGCTGTGCCCTGGTCCACAGGGGAACATAGCCCCACTGCTCACAGCAGCTGCTGCCCAGTAAGTCAGGACTGAGAAGGTCAGGACAAGAGACATTACTTAGATATGCAGCTAAAGTAGTTACATAACAAAGTAGTGCATGTAGAATCTATTTGATGCATTAATAGAGAAGCAGGGTCAAGTTATACTGCACAGTACTGTTTTAGTTTGTAACAGGGTAGTAAGTTGCTGAAATGAGCCATGAGTTTCCTGAATTAAAATATACAGCTTGATACTTTTCAAGCAGCTGAACAGATCAGCTTAAACAATCATTTGTTAGAATTAATCTGGAGAGTGCCAAGAACAAATGAGTGAAATGGAAGAGCTTTATTCATTTATTTATTTGCTGCCTTTGTCTTGGCATGGGACTCAAAGTGGCTTACAAAGTCTAAAAAAAATAAGTTTTTTTTTTAAAAAACCCTGATGATCAAAGAGTTAAAACACAGTTAAACAAATCATGTCTGTTTATGTCACAATCCGATATAAATGTGCCACACTTGTGATACAATTAAATATTGGAAAAAGAGCATTCAAGAAAATCAATATCTTTTGCTATCATTGTCCCTATTTCTGCTTCCAATGCCCAGAAATAGAAAGCCCAAGAACTAAAAATGGGCTGGCATACTGTTGTGAATTTCAGTACTGTAAGTCTGACTCATGCCACTGCAGTTCACTTGCATAGTGGTTGCACAAAAAATGCCCTCAAAACTTGCTTTTTAAGCAGCACAGCCCTCTGCACGGATTGGCATTTCCATGTTGCCAGATTGATTGATTGGTTGGTTGGTTGGTTGATTGATTGATTGAGTTTATATGCCACATTTCTTCTGAGATGGAATTCAAGAGTAGGAGTGTGTGTTTGGTCGCTGGCCATATTGGTGGTAAACCCAGAAAGGAACTTCTTCATTCTCTATAGCTATGTCCCCTAACTGTTCTGCAGATCTAGTGGAGCAAATATATGTGCACACAGCTTTTAAGGCTGTGCTCTCACCCCTGGATTCCTCCTCCTCTCCCTGAGGACTGGAGGAAAAGGGGTTGTTCTTGTTATTGACTGTTGTCAAGTTGTCTTATGGCAACCCTGTGGATCAATCCCCGTGCTTAGGTCTTGCAGATACAGGAATATATCTTCCCTGATTGGGTCTATCCTTTTTTCCTACTGACTTCTACCTTAGCAAAAAATATTGTCTTCTCTAGTGAGTCATGTCTGCTTGTGATATGGCCAAAGTAAAACAGCCTCAGTTTAGCCAGTTTGATTTCTAGGGAAAATTTAGGCTTGATTTGCTCTAGGATCCATTAATTTGTCACTTTATCAACTTTCTTCACTGTCCAGCTTCCACAACCATACATAGAAATTGGAAATACAATGGCATGGACAGTCCTAACTTTAGCATTAAATGATCTATCATTGCACTTCAGGATATTGTCTAATTCCTTCATAGTTGCTCTTCCAATTCCCAGTCTTCTGATTTCTTGACTGCAGTTTCCATTCTGATTTGTTGCCCAACCCACAAAATAATGAAGAGACCACACCAGCTATTGCCTATTTAAACATGAACAGGAACTTGAACAGTGAATTATGTGACCCTGGAGGGGACTATACAAATGGGAGTTGCTGAAAGCCTTCAGCCCAAGACTTCTCCCTCAGCTTCCCTTGGGTGAGATACCGGGTCCTGAGGCAAACCCATGAGGCTGGGTTGTGACCTCACCCAGCCCTTTTCTGGAAGATGGGCCCAAAGGCCCAGTCCACCTTGTCTCAAGACCCGCAAAGTGAGGACAGAACACCATAGGCCCACCTCAAGGACCAACTTCTTCACCACCCTCTCCCTGTGTCTGGCAACAAGACAAGAGGGCTCTAGAGGCCTATCCTCCACCAAAGGATACCATGGGCACTCACCAAAGCCTTAAGACCACCCCCCCCCATTACCTGCCATTGGACACCTCTTTAAAGCACCTATTTAAGACATCCCTATAAGCAGCCAATTGTCCAGTCCCCTGGCACAGTGCAGGGTAGGAAAAAAAAAAAGCTGAAGGGAGGGGGAAAATTTCCTACCTGGCCCCAAAACGAGCAGCAAGCTTGCACTGCACCCCAGGGGCGAGAGAGTGGGTTGCACTGAGAGCCAAAAGAGGCCAAGGCATGGACAGTGCAGCCTAAAAAGGGGGCTCACTTGCTCTGCCCCCTCCTGGCCTACTGTGTCACGACCAGTCACACAGTGAACGCATAGTCGTCCCACACAGGAGGCCAGCAAAGGCGTCCCCCTGAAGCCACTGCTTGGCATGGATGGGGGGATACCAATTGTTGCCCAACCTGTGAAATGAAGAGACCACACCACAGGGCTTGGGTTAAACATGGGCAATTTTATTAAAACTATTGCCTATTTAAATATGAACTTGAACTGCAAATTATGTGACACTGGGGGCTATACAAATGGGAGTTGCTGAAGCAGGGGTCACCCCGAAACCTCTCCTCCAGCTTCCCTTGGGAGAGATACCAAGTCCCAAGGCGAACCCATGAGGCTGGGTTGCAACCTTGGCCGGCCCTTTTTCTGGAAGGTGGCCCCAAAGTCCCAGCCCACCTTGTCTCAAGCCCCCTGAAGTGAGGGCCAAATACCGTGGGCCTGCCACAAGGACCAACCCCTTCACTGCCCTTCCCCATGTGTCTGGTGACAAAATGAGAGGGCTCTATACTTCAACTATATTCTCTGTTACTCATCATTGAGAAAGTCATCTGGTTCTGTTTCAGTTCACAGAAGCATGGGTTACCTATCAGCAGTCACAAGGTTATTGATGTCAGCATCACAGTTGGGAGAGCTGGCTACTGCCATGTCCAGCACAGGACTCACACTTGCAGGACCAGATAACTATACAAAGATGTACATGTTACAAATGGTATATTGCCTCAAAAGCTGCAGTTGTGACTGCATCTACATGGTACTCTTCTCACTTCTCTTTCTGGTTATCACAGTCTTCCATTTTTTACTGTAATGAAAGAATCTGAAGGAATGCCTCATTGATGTGACTGATGTGGGAGGAAAAGTTACTAAATCAAACTGTATCTATTGATGGTTTCTTGCTTGTCACAGAAACATCCTTTGTTTTCTGTGCTACGTAGGTTGTATTATCTATTGTACTTTTAGCTCAACAGAGAACTCCACCATTGTTCAATATGGCATCTTTGCCCCAAGCTAGATATTTGTTAGGGCTTTCATTATATTTGGGACTTTTATTGCATTTATCTTATATATAAAAATCAATGTTTGTCTGTTTGTCTGTGTCAGGTGAAGACCTCATATGATTGGCTATGTCAGGCAAAGACCTCATATGATTGGCTGCCTAAGAAGATTCTATGAAATTCTGGGGTTTGCAGTTTAGGGAGGGGCCTTTAGAATTCTCAGCCAGAGAATAGACCTATTGCTATGGAGATGAGGCCTAGCAGCAAAAAGGAGGATGGCAGTGTATTCCTTCAGGAACCCAACCTCTGTATGTTAATAACTCTGAATACAGATTGGATTGGGGAACATGGGGAAAAGTTACAGGTACTAGACAAGACAGTTTGGGGAATTAGAGACACAGGATCTCAAATCTTTCCAACAACTATTACCTATGAGAAAATAAAATCCCGGGTGATGCCAGGTATATGTGCTAGTTCATTATAATTATCTCAGTTGTCCAAATGAACACAACTGCAGTTTTCAGAACTTTATTCTAAATGTCTGTGTTTGGGCTAAACTTTTGTTAATTGTAATAGACTAAATGCTTAAATCGTTTTAATTGCTTCCTATGTAAATTCTAGCGCCTGTAGCTGGAAATTAGAGATGAAAATGGATGAAACTGGGAGGAAAGTTGGGCTATGGCAAGTATCACTGTGCTCCCCAGACACCAGTTCCCCACAGTCAACCACTTATTATCTCATGGGTCATAGGTGCTGCTTATTTCATGCTTATTTCCTTCACAAAAGGAACTTAGAGCTGGATTGGGTTGGTGTCATGGGCAACGGTCCAACGAAAAGGCAGGAAACATGTCATCTGGAGTTAATTACACTTTCACAGACTTCGGTCTTGTGGGGCTTATAAGAAGGAACTGTGTAAGAGGAGAGGAGAGAAACGTCCCTTCCAGCAGGACAGATCTGCCTTCTAATGAGCAAGAAGCAGCTAGTAAAACGCAGCACACATCATGGAATGCGAGGGCAAAGTACTGCCTCTGTAATTATGCATCCCTGTGGCCTTGAGGATGTTTCCTCAGCTGAGAGAGCAGTGAATAGAAGACTTCATGATGTTTAGAATACTAAAACACCGTTCTGTTGCATTGCTATGGTAATAGATCTCTTCACTCATCGCCTGTACCATTTCCTGTCAAGTTATATCTCGCTCACTTCTGAGATGCAAGGTTCTCCATCTCCACTGATTGTGCTGAAATTTACCTTCATGTAATGATTTTAGTGTCACTTGGAGGAAAATTCCACTGGAGCTGATAGGTCTGTTTCCAAGGGAGTATTATTTAAGTTTCTTAACATACTGAGATCCCAAATATATTTGCGGGGGGGGGGGGAGACACTTAGCAAAATGGGAAGCACTTTGAAGTGCTTCTGTGCATGTAGAGGAATCAAGCTGTGGTCTTGTGAAAATATAAATAACAATACTGGTCATATGTCTCGGGGAGGGAATGATGAATCACTAGTATCAGAAGTGTTCTAATGCCTTGTGCAATCCATCTTTCAGAAGTTGAGGGGTCATTGGCCATAAAAGGGACAAGCCCCTTAACCTAAGACCCATGTGCTTTGGATCAGCATCAGGTAAGGGCAGTTGCCTTCATCCTCTTATAGCAGACTTCTCAGCAGGATTTTTTAGACCACAGCTCCTAGAATTCCCATACTGGATGGTGGATTCTGGAAACCATAGTCCAATACTTTATAACAGACAGTCTACAAAAACCATCAACCTCTGTAAGCTGGATGGAGATGTCAGATGAAGTAGCTGCCATTACATTAAAGACATACTTGTGGTTTGTTGTAGCAGCTTGCTCTGGCTTTGTATTGCTGGGGTACTAACAGTGATGCACAAACTGGATTAATTATTGGATGACTAGCTCCTTGATATATCTCATGGATGCTGAGAGGTCTTTTCACTGTTCATCAGCTACAGAACAGGTTGAAGATGCTTTGACTCAGGGACAAGAATGAAAGTAAATTGCTTGGAAACAACTGAGCATGCAACCATTGATGCAGAATTCAACAATGCATTTAAGATTGGTACTTCTGTTTTTTAAAATTTATTTTAACATGTTGTTCTTGTGTGCCTTCAAGTCATTTCCAACTTATGGCAACCCTAAGGAAAATCTATCATGAGGTTTTCTGGGGGCTGTGAGTGTGTGACATGCCCAAGGTCACTCATTGGGTTTCCATGGATGAGAGGGGACTTGAATCCTGATCTTCAGGGTCATAGCCCAACACTCAAATGACTATATCGTGGTGGCTCTAATTGCATCAGAGCACATACCCTTTTGGCAGAGACTATATAGTCTCTGCAGGGTCTAGTATATTGTGCCCTTAGCAAATGTATAGATATATTAGCTTCCAAGTTAGTGCATCAGGGAATCCACTCCAGCTTTTAGTTCAGACTATAAAGGAACTATCCAGGGTGTTCAATACTATCCACGAATAGGTTCAGTACCTTGGACAGATGCATTAAAATTCTCTCTAAAACCCAGAATGGCTTTACCAAGCTGCTGACATGGAAAACAAAAGCTGTCACTGATATTGGCGGCAGTGGTAGCAGAAGCAGCAATGCCTGCAGCTTATGAAAAGGAATTCAAATACATCTGGGACTCAATGATGATGATAAAATGCTTCAACAGAATAACTTCACAAAATACAGCTAACCTTTCCTGAAGAATGTGTCTTGAGAATATGCATCTTCAGAAATATGGAAGGATAAACTCACAATGTTTTTACAGCCCCTGCTGTTATGTGATAGAACTAAAATTTTAGAGCACAATCTTTCCAGATTTGGGAATGAACTAGTTCCCTAATCCATAAATCTATACATATTTTAAAACACATTTGCATAGAGCCCACTAACAGGTTTATTATCAAATTTTGTGATTAGAATTCTGTTTTAAAAGAAAGGCAATTACTATGCTTTTTAGGGAAACAAACTAATTCCTATGGATTTAATTCTATCTGCAGCTGACATTCTCTTTAATCAAAAACACTGCACAAACTCAAAGAAAACCCCATGGATTAGGGTGTGCCCCCCTCACTCTCACTCATGTTTTATCTCTCTTACTCATTTAACGAGCTGATTTATTTAGCTCTTAATTTGAAAACCACATGTCCATATTTTACAGATGCATGTAGGTATAGAATACATACATGAACATAGCTCTCTCTATATATCTTGATAGAGATCTTTCCTACTTTAGAAATATACACATTAACCACCAGCTGTGATCAGAACTGGTTTTTTTTTCAAATTGCTGCATTTCATGAGGCATTATGTTAGCATCCCACTTTTTATATATATCTATTTATACTAAGATCAGTAAAAGAATTATGTAAATAGAATAGCCAAGGCTGGTGAAGCAGCAATTAGATGTCTCTGTTTAGCAGCTGTGGGCTTCTACTCATGACAGATGATTAGCCAGAAGATTCTGTGCGTATTTGTTTAATGGAACATTTGGTGATTAAGTTAAGAAGCCGTTTATCTGGAAGCCATTAGGAAATTACAACTGCAAGATTTTAAAAACTAAGTTTACTATAACAATCTCTCCCTCACCCCTGCCAAATCCTGATGCTAAACTTTGCTAATTAAAATGTCTTTGGTTATCTTTTTTTTTGGTGAATTTACATTGGAGAGCAGCAGAGATTTAATATGGCATACAGCTGAGAGTTACACTGCTATCTCTTGCTCATTGTTATGTGTCAAGCTTATGGTGATCCCATCATAGTTTTCTTGGCATGATTTCTTCAGAAGAGATTTGCCATTGTCCTTCTCTTAGGCTGAGAGAGTGTGACTTGGCCAAAGTTAGCCAGTGGGTTTCATGGCTGAGTAGGGATTCAGATCCTTGTTTCCCAGAGTCTTAGTCTGAGATCATTACACCATGCTGTCTCTTTTGTTATTTATTAGTCCTGGGGGGGTGGGAATCCAAAAGAGCTATGGTTTTAGCCCTTAAGCAGGGTTCCTTTTTTTTTACTTGTCTATGAGTAGGATTTTCCTATTTAGATCACTGCCTTTTGAACCTATCTATGAATAAGCCCCTGAATAAATAAATAGATAGCTGGCTACAGTCAAACATTTTCAGTTCTCATTTGCATTGTAACACTTAATCCCCACTCCTTGAAATCTTGAAAGCTAAACATGTTTAGAGAACCAACATGGTGTAATAGTTTGAGCATTGGACTACAACCCCAGAGACCAGGGTTCAGTTCTCTTTTGGGCCATGGAAACCCATTGGATGATCTTGGGTATGTCTCACACACGTACCCTAGAAAACCCCATGATAGGCCTTAGGGTTGCCATAAGTCAGATATGACTTTGAAGGCACACAACAACAACAACAACAACAACAACAGTCATGCTTAACTTTAGCTGGATTATTCAGTCCCACTTTACACAAAGTGTGTGAAGCAGAAAATAATTTATTAAGAATTTGAGGAGTGTCACAAATATTTTTTGGTCCAATCATTTGGTATAGGTATAAGGGCCCAAACGCAGACATGGTGCACTCCTGCAAAGGTTCCCACACTTACTTCAGGGAAAGTACCTCCTGTCCTAAGGCATGAATCCCTTTATGCAAGCAGAGCTACTTGTCTTGTGAAAATGAATGTGTGAAAGGCCACTTATTCAAGATCTCCCTATGTCCATTGATAGGATTGTTCTGGTGGCAATGGAAATACAAGAGTCTCCAGACTTTTTAGGGTTCCATCAGATCAGCCAAAGCTTTCAAAAGAACAGAAACTACTAGTGTGAATAACTAAGTAACATTCTAAGCTACTCACATCGTTATTCAGTTTCTGAGATGGTGTGCTGAGGCAGACCTGGGAGGTGAAGCATGGCTTGCTCTCCCTGCAACTGGCATTATGGTGTCTCTGGCTGATGTCTTGGATATTCTCCTTTGTTCTCTGATCTCTTGAGGGTTTATGTAACTTCTTCATGGAAACATCTCAAAGATTCTCACCTTTCTCCCCGACTGGGCAACTACCGTGGCCTGCGATGCTGACCCCCAATAAAATGTAACCTAACCTTAGCAGTTCATTAACTCTTTCTGTGCCTGGAAGGGGAACTATCTCCTGTCAGCTCTGTTACCTGGATAATGGGAACCCCCATTATCACAGCGAGCACTAGGGTGGCCTTTGCAAAGGGCAATTGTCTATTTGAGGGTGCTGCCAGAGTGCAGTCTTGCTTGTGAAGCTGTCCTGTTTTTGAAGAACTGTCCAGCACAAGTCTGATGTAAAGATAAAAAAATACCCCGGGGGAAGGCAGGACCTTGAAGTTGCCCACTTATAATTACCACCTGTCAGCTGATTCAAGCACACAGGCCACCTGGTCACTGTCTTCCCAGCTGTGATGAGAGGTTTGCAATCCTGTTCAATTTTTTTAAAATCTAATTTTGTATCTGTACATATATATATGTGCATGTAGTTGTGTGCAGATTAGTGTCTTGTCCTCTTTTTTGTTGATGAGTGATAAGCAACAAGAAGGGGGCCCATGGGCAGAACACTCAGTATCCCAGCATTAGGACATACAGAAATTGTTAGAGATATGTTGAATTATAATTGTAATCACAATTACAATTGTAATGTAATATATGTAACAGAAGCATTTGGAGATGTTTGAAGAATGGAGAAGGATGAGGGGCTGGGGGTGCCACAACTTTATTTCTTAGGCAAGGTTCATATGTGCATTTTTATAACTTGATGATGCGGCTATGTGCCTTCAGGTCACGTCTGACTTCTGGTCACTGAAGCAAAACTGTCATGGGGTTTTCTTGCATGATTTGTTCAGAGGAAGTTTGCCATTGCCTTCCTCTGAGGCTGAGAGTATATAACTTGCCCAGGGTAACCCAATGGGTTTCTGCAGCCAAGTGGGAATTTGAACCCCAATCTCCATTGTCTTGGTTCAACACCAAAACCACTACACCAAGCTGACTGTCTTTATCACTTGATAACAGGCATTTATGAAGGGCACATCACAGCTATAACACCACACATTTTACTGATAGACAAGGCTTTTTAATGGAGGCAGTTACACATTCACTATCCTGTTTCTCAAGGTGACAAGTCATCAAATTGTGCATATTTACCTGCAAAGGATACCATTATTACTAGCGAAAATATACTAAAGAATAAATCCACTCCCTCCAGAAACAATGTGTGAATGATCTTTTATTGTTCAAACTTCTTTGGTTAGGGAGCTTTTGTAAAAAAAAAAAATCATATAGTGTCCTTGAGAAAATATATAAGATAGAAGAGAAAAGAAGAGAAGAGAAGAGAAGAGAAGGAAGGAGAAAGGTAAAAAGAAGAATTGTTATTAACTGAATATACTAAGTACAATACCACACAATATTTGAAAGGACAGAAATCAACTTATTGTTTGATAAAGCTGAAGCAAGAACAGTAATCAATTCCCTAGCAGTGAAAATTTTAAATTTAAAATAAGCTCCAACAAAGCCTTTGAACCTTCAAACGCTTTATCCTTAAGAAATTAATGGGTCCCTGAAGTAGTCTTATTTCCCTTTTCTGTTCCTATTTTATATATATACTTCAATTACATTAGCTAACAATGTAACAAAAGAACCAGTATAGCCCAGCTTCGTATGTTAAAGAAATGCTATATTACATTTCTCTTCTCTTTGAATCTGTGTGTGCATGAAAGAGATTGTTTAAATGCTGCAGAGCTAAGAACAAACTCATTGCCTGCCTGTTTGTTTGTTTTTTGAAAGTTCTCTTCTGATATGTCATCATGATATTTATTTCTTAGCCTTTCCCAGCTTGTCTCCTTCTAGGTCCATTCTGTTGATTGCAGCAATAGCTGCCGATAAAAGCATCGCTTTGCAAACGGGTTCGTTCTCTTGAACTTGGAATGGCCCTGAAGAGTCCTTCAGATGTTTCTTCCTTTTCAAGGCAATTGGGAACATTTTCTTTTCCCTCTTAGGAACAATTACTATCTACCATTGCAGTCCCCAAGCTACTGTGCCATCCTCTGCCTTTGGGCAAGAATGAATATAGTGGTGTGTGTGTGTGTTTTTCAAGTTCTACCACATCAAAACCTCCTAGAAATGACCTTCTGTGTAACAGGTATAGGTTGTGGCTGCCTTTATTGTCTCTTTTCTTAAATCCCATCATAGTTATAGTTTCAGACTGGCTTGGCTTTTCCTTAACATGAAAAGATGCTTCATGTGAACTGTTGACACTGTTTTCCCCTCTAGGTTGCTTTGCTCTCTCTATCAACCACTGGTCTAAAAATAAATGCTTCGGGGTTTTTAATAGACTTTTCCTCACTTTAGTTGGTAGCCTTCTATCAAGGACAAGCAAGGGTCTGGCTTTCATTATACACACACAAACACATATATATGAGTAGAGAAAGTATAAGTAGAGATAGATAGGTATAGTATAATATTACTTGTAATAACTGTACAGTCTTACACATGTCTCCTCTAGAGTAAGCACCACCAAATTTAACAACACATAGTTCCAGATAAGTGCATAGGACACTGGAGTGTAAACGTATCTGCATAAAAAAACTGATTGATTCATTCTAGCTTGCAGGTAGAACAATATGTACACCAATATGCTGTAAATAAATCATTCTGGAATCATTCAGCATTTGTTTTAGTATCTTATTTGTGATATTTATTTTGCGGTAATATCTCCATATAAAAAGCTAGATATATTTTTGTACGTATGAGTTTGCTGTTCATTTATTATATTCCTGTTCCACTTTTTCACCAAGAGGTTCAGTTTATCATACCTCTAATGCCATTTTTTCTTCACAGCAATCCTGTGTGGTTACTTAGGCTTCCCATTTGCTGGCTTTCAGTTTGCTTCTGAGCTCAGTTCAAGTTGCTGGTTTTGACCTTGTTGTTGTGTGATTTCAAGTCATTTCCATCTTATGGTGACCCTAAGGCAAACCTACTATGAGGTTTGCTGAGGACGAGAGTGTGTGATGCACGCAAGGTCACCAATTGGGTTTTCACGGCTGAGCATCAAATCAAACCCTGGTCTCCAGGGTCATAATCCAATGTTCAAACCATCACATCATGCTCACTCTCTGACTTTGACCAACAAAGCTCAAAATGGCTTGGGAACAAGATATTCGAAAGACTAGTTCCTCCCATATGAGCCCACCCAAAATCTGAGATCCTCAGATCTCTGTAGCTGTATGCACATAACTGTATGCTAGTGATCTCATTGACCAAGGGAGTAATGTAACTTGTAGGCCTCCTCTGCTTGCTCCTAGCCAATAGTTTAACCATTTAACCACATGGCTTCTTCCATGAAGTTAGGGCCTCTGAACTCAAGCTTATGAATTCAAGGATTATATGACAATCTGCTGCCCAAACGATGTGTAGTGCCCCCAGTTTAATTTTACAAGGCCTCTAAAAGTGGTTAGTTAGGTTTCTGCAACACTGAGACATCCACACCCCAGCAGTCCTTTAGGTGATGGGAAGGAAGAGAAAGAGCAAGCAAGATACGAAAAAGAAAAGAAAAAAAGGAGAGAGAAAGAGAGAGAGAAAGAAACAGAGTGGCAGTGGAAACAGAGAATAAAAGTGGCAAGCTCACCTACTTTCTGCTTCAGCCTCACTTAACATTGGCATACAGCCCCTGACAGATTATACTTGAAAGGCAACCTATGGTTTTAAAAAAGTTGCCTAACTTGGATTCCTATCAATGGCATTACTTTTCTATGATGGTGAGCCTGCATGCTTCTGTGAGGTAAGAGGTTATGCTGATGGCAGCAGTGTTAGAATTTTGCTGAGAAGCCAGACAAAATATGCCAAACAACTACTGGGCAGCAGCACTAGTTGAGTGGTGACACTGGCAGAAGATCTATCAGAGACAATAGTAGTGGCACAATGGCTAAAAATTGTTACTACTGTGCAGCAAGAGACACAGTAAACCCCTGTTGAGTGTCTTTTACCACAAAAACTCTATGATGGGACAATCTAAAATGAAACAAAGGATAGTGCTGGAAAATGTAACTCCCAAGTTGGATAACACTCAGTGAACTGCTGGGTTACAGCAGAGGACAACTATGAGTAGAACTGTGGCTAATGACACAACTGGACTCAAGCCAAAAGGTTGTTCCTCTGTTGACAGGCTCAGAGGTGGAAGCAAAGTCCAAAGCTGCACAACACATAGGAACACAGAATGTGAGAGGCATGAACCAGGGGAAGCTAGACATAGTAAAACCAGAAATGGAATGTATAAACATTGCCATACTTGGGATGAGTGAGCCACAGTGGACAGGAATGGGAGATTTTGAGCCAGATAGTTACATAGCATTTTACTCAGGAAATGGAAGTCAAAGAAGAAATGAGAAAGTATTAATAGTGAACAGAGATGTAGCAAAAGCAGTCAAAGGATATAATGTAAAGTGTGACCAAATAACATCAATGAGATTTCAGGGAAAACCCATCAATATAATCATAATCCAAATTTATGCTCTAACTACAGAGGCAGAAAAAGAAGAAGAAATTGAAAGTCTCTGCTCTGGAGTCCAAGAGGAAATGGATCACAGACCAAAACAAGACTTCTTGTTAATCATAGGTGACTGGAATGCAAAAGTGGGAAACAGAGCAGAACCAAAGATTGTAGGAAAATTTGGCCTAGGATCAAGAAGTGAAGCAGAAGAGTGGCCAACTGAATTTTGTGAGGCCAACAATTTGTTCATAGCAAATACATTCTTGAAATAATCAAGGAGACAATTGTATACAAGGACATAATCTGCTCAGTGGTGGAGGTTGGAGTGTATGGGGGGGGCGAAGGTGCGGGGGCATGGCTATAGTGGGGATGGGGCTACAGGGATGGGGCTATGGTGCATGGGGTGGAGCTACAACAGACAGGGCAGGGCTATGACGCGCAGGGGGACGGGGATATGGCACATGTGGGACGACAAGCAAGGAGCCACAGACCCCCCGAAAACTGCTACTGGGGGCAAACGGCCACCATCGCACCCCCACCCCTACAAGACTGCACCTGCTGGCCAATATAAAAATCAATTAGACTGCATAATTGGAAGCAGAAGATGGAGAAGTTCCATTTTCTCTGCAAAAACAAGTCCAGCAGCAAATTGTGACACAGACCACGAACTACTAATAGCAGAAATTAAAGTAAAACGAAAGAAGAACACTGTGCCAAAATACAACCTGAAGAATATCCCTGTGGAATTTAAAGATAATGTAAAAAGAAAAGATGTGTACTATTAAACCCAACTGAGCAGGAGCCAGAAGAACTCTGGCCTGAAGCAAAGGACATTGTCAGGTAGGAAGGAAAAAAAGACATTATCTGTAACCAACAATGTTTGGCAAGGTAGAAGGGAGTAGGAAAAGAAGAAGGCTGCATTACAGATGGACAGATTCCATCAAGAAAGCCACAGCCCTGAGTCTGCAAGACCTCAGCAGGGCTGTGGATGATGAGGTACCTTGCAGGTCTCTCATGCATAGAGTCTTCACAAGTCAAAGTCTACTTTATGGTAGTTAACAACAACAAACCTGGATTATATGCACATGAGAATTTTTTTTTTTTTTTTAAAAAGAGGCCAGTTAAACTTACTGCTGCTTTCATTATGCCATGTATGCATTGATCCCTTAATGTCTTAGCAGGGGAGGTCACCCAGTTAGGTTTTGCCGCTCTAAACCATTGCATTACACTGGCTCTCTCTGATCAGAGCTTACTGCATCAATGGTACCAACACTAACACAAAGGGGGGGGGGAGAATGAACCTTTGGATTTGTTTGATTTGCGTGCTATGAAAATTAGCACAATAGGTAAATTAGGGACTTGGATTTGAGGAACTGGAACATGGCAGCCCTATTTACATTGTAACCTTGAGGGCCGAGACCCCCCCGCTCACCTTTTAAATTGCTCTTTTAACTTTTAAAAATTGCTCTTTTAACTTCACTGAAATCATTCTTGGTAGAAGAGTAGGGTGAAAGTGCGCTAAACAAATGTCTAATCAGAAATAAGTGGTACTGAATTTAATAGAGTTTAGCCCTAGTACTCCTTGGAGTACTGTACATCTGTTCTTAGGGTTTGTGCCACTGGCTGCTTTTGCTCACTTTTCCTTTTCCTTTCTTTTTTCCTCACTTTGCTAGGTCTGGCTTGTGTGCATGCACTCGCTTTACCCCCTCTCCACACACACCTATGTTCTCTGGATTTTCATGCTTCTGCAATGCACACACTCTGACTATTTCCACACTACACTGTTATAGTGCTATTATTCCACTTTCAATATCCTGTGGAATTAGCAGTTTACTGAGACCAAAGAGCTCTCTGGCTTAGAATTCTAAATGCTCCTCCCTAAATTGCAAATCCCAGGATTCCACAGGATGTTGGAAGTATAATAATAACAACACTATAACAGTGTTGTGCGGAAATGGCCTCTGTCCTGACATTGGTTAGTGAAGGAAGGAGACAAATGGGCCCAGGTTTTCAAGAAG
This sequence comes from Iguana delicatissima, assembly GCA_948472985.1. Taxonomy (NCBI): domain Eukaryota; kingdom Metazoa; phylum Chordata; class Lepidosauria; order Squamata; family Iguanidae; genus Iguana; species Iguana delicatissima. The sequence goes on from CAOKZL010000729.1 coordinate 135,786, forward strand.
TCCTAGCATCATTACATAAAGTGTCATCAGAACATCAGTGCCACATTTTGCCTAATATGCCAATCTCTATGAGGACTAGAAGGTTGTGCTGAATAAAACATGAAAGTCTGGAATCCAGGCCAACTAATGATGCAAATGGATACCAGTGCCTTAACTTATTCTGCAGAACATCCAGCCACTCAGGAAATATGGAGATCTAAGATGGGGAAAAAGAGGGTTTAGGCACCATTTGTAGTCCATTCTGGGAAGGGATGGTGGAATTTGTAATTCAACACATCTGCAAGGAACCATGCTATGGAAATCTTATGAGGCTGTAAACACTCAGCACCCCCGAAAACACGGAAGCAGATTTACTTTTGAGTAAACATGAATTGGATTGGATTTTTAAGTAAGTGCAGCTTCCTGTGCTTATCAGGCATTCTAAGGAGCAAACCTTACTCTCGGATCCCTGTCCTTGGTATCTGTCCCTGTTCTCCTTCAGTATCTTTATCTCTGTCCTTTTTTTTTTTTTTTGAATTGCAAAGGTCATCTTTCTTCAGGGTTCAGTTCCTTCTCCAGGGTCTCTAGAAGTTATATTTCTGATTGGGGAATGGACGCCTTTCATTTTTAGTGCAAATATAAGGAAATTTATGTGCATGAACATTAAGGCACCATGCAGCGTGCAGCCTGCCATTTCACACACAGCAATCTTCAGATCTGTTGATCACTTGCTATAGAGCAACTAAGTTTCTGAGGTTATCCTTAACCAAAGGAACCTAGAGAAAGATGTGCTGATTCTAATCAAAGTCCTATCAAGTCCACTGCTGAATCATATTGGTGGCTTATGCAGAGGTCACACCAGTTTAAATACTTTGGGCATTGCAGAAGGAAGTATCCAGCAAACACATAGGGGTACAGGGAGGCTTCCTGCCACAATTGCACAGTCCCCACTACTGATTGGCCACTGGCATGTCAAGCTGCCTTTGGCTACCTAGGGGAAAAAGTGCCAGCCGCCTTTGTACTGGAGATTTACAATCGACCAGCAGATAAATCTTGGCCTTTTTGTTACAAGGATCAGCCAGACACACCCATTGTAAAGGTACCTCCACAGCAAGATAGTAAATTGCCACAATAATCCTAACCTTTTGTGTTCCTCAGCAACTGCTCTTCCGTTACTTTTAGTTTACCTCTGGGCTATCATAAATAGCACTAAACTGGAATCCCTGCTACTGCCATTTTATCACCCCCTTTGGAGGTAGTTGTGGTGTTGGTGAAATCGGACTGTTGCAGATCACTTTGCAAGAGACCACAGTATTATGAACACAGCAGGCTGAAAGGGCCCTTCAGCCATTTCTAATTGCATTGGGGTACAGCTTCAGATAGACTAAATAGTATAAAGGTCCCATCTGATCATGGAAGCCAAGCGGGGTCAGCTCTGGTTAGTATTTGGATGAGAGACCACCAATAAATACCACATCCTGTAGGCTATATTTCAGAGGAATGAACTGGCAAAACTATCTCTGAGCCTAAGAAAACCTTGCCTAAGAAAATGCTATGAAATTCATGAGATCACCATAAGTCAACATACAACTTGAAGGCACATACAGAGAACTTCAGACAGCATGATATAGTTTAAATGGTGAGAATTCCCACTCAGCCAAGGAAATTCATAGAGTGACTTTAAAGTGACACTGTCAACCTCAGAGGAAGGCAATGGCAAACATTCTCTAAATAAATCTTGCCAAAAAAACTCTAGGCTAGGGTCACCACCAAAGCCAGAGACAACTTGAAAGCAGATAACAACAACAAAGGGTTTAGTGACACTTTTGGGGCTGAAGTTCAGTCCCATGAACAATGCTTTTTATTGTAATAAGCTTGTACATAGGGTGTCAGGTAAAATAAAGGACAGGGCTCCTGTCCCTTTAATAGTTGTGTAAAAGAGGGAATTTTATCAGGTATTCCTTCTCATGTAAGCAACACCTGCTGAGATTCCCCCTTCTACACTGCCATCAAAAGTTCAAGAGCTCTGTCCCACATTTGGGGCAATGGACTACTCTAGCAGTCCGCCATATTCATTGAGCAAAAGCATTCTGAAGAAATGAAAACACCTAGAGTCTAAGCCAACAGGTTCTCTCTTTGCAATGCAGGCATCCTTGTTTTCATCCCTGTGAATATTGGAAGGTGTGGCACATCTCCATGCTGTTAAAAGCTTTACCTATCTAGGCTTTGCCTGCTGAAGGCATACGGGCAGAAACAGTGAAAAGTTAAGTTGTAACACTGAAGGGGTACCTTGGCAATTTTGAAATATTTAATAACAATTGCCACCTATTTGTATCCCATTAACCTTTGACAGTCATTATTTCCGCCATTGTTGTTGTGTGTCTTCAGGTCATTCTCTGACTCCTGGTAACCCTAAGACAAACATATCATGGGGTTTTCTGAGGCTGAGAAAGTGTGATGCATCCAAGGTCAAAATTACTTTAATTTCTAAGAATTTTGTTGATTATGTATGAACATACTTTCATATTTCTCCATTACTACAATGCTGTGTCCAATCAGTCTTTTAAATCTTCTTCTGATATTGCTTGATAAGAAATTACATAAGCAAGTTGGCTTGCAGTTTGTGGCTTGAAATGCTTTCTTTTTTAATAAAATCAGATATGAGCTAAATATGATTACATGGATTAGAAATAATTAATACAGATTTGTGGTGGGAATTAGGATGTGCTGTATCAAGAGAGCTAATAAAATTACTGTCAGCTCCATTTATACTGTATATCACTCAAAGCAGATGTTTGCTTAAGTTGGGTTACAAAAAAACACAACCTCCTTTTTCAAAAATATCAAGCCAATTACATGTGTCAGACAAGAAAAGGGAAGACAGTATCGTGTTCTAGGTCTCTATGATTATGGGGAGGGGGGTGAGCCTCAAGTGAATATCCCCAGAAGTGGAATTAGATCATCTTGTGAGCCAAGTCAGCTTGAATCTGCAGTGGTCTGAGCTGAAACAAGTGATGTCCAAGGCGTTGGATCCAACTCAGAGCTTTGGAAGTACGTAATTTTTTTGTCCAATTTGATATTTTTTAAATGTCCACCAAGATCTCCATAAATAGCAGACAAGAGCAGGAACACAGATAAAGGAATGTTATGTTGTGACTTACAACTCTCAGTTCCAATCACATTTTGGATCCACTTGAGGCTTTGGATCCACAACACAGCCTTTTCAGTTTATGCCTGGTGAATCACCATGTTTGTTGTCACATGCTATCAAATGGGCTTTGATTTGTGGTGACCCTAAAAATAAGAGGCATCCAAGAGATGGTGTTTTTAACATACCTGCTCAGGTCTTGCAGACTCAGCATCTTGGCATCCTTGTTGAGTTTACCCACCTATAATACAGTCTGCCTACCTGCCACCTCCTGCTTTACCAAGCATTATCATCTTTTTTAATAAGTCATGTAGGCTCATGATATGCCCAAGGTATGCTATCCTCAGTTTAGTTATTTTTGGTCTCTAGTGAGAATTCAGGCTTGATTTGCTCACAGACTCATTTATTTGTCTTTTTGGCAGTCTGTGGTACCCACAGAACGCATCTCCAGCACTACAGTTCAATGAGTTGGTTTTCTTGCTGCCTGCTTCCTTCGCTATCCAGCTTTCAAATCAGAAATACTACGGCACAAATGATTCTGACTTTGGTATGTAACGATATATCTTTATACTTTAGGATCTTATCTAGTTTCTTCATGACTGCCCTTCCAAGTCTTAGTCTTCTGATTTCTTGACTACAGTATCTCTTTTGATGGATGACTTGAGCCAACAATAGATAAATCCAATTGATTCAGTGGCCCTGCTCTAGAGGGAAAATAACAATTCTGTGTTCAGAAGCATTCAGAAACATCAAGGTACATCAGTTTGCATATTTCTAATTTTTAAACATGTCTGTTATGTTTGGAGACTTATGATTGATATAATCTAAGATCATATCATCAGTTCTATACACTAAATTAATGAATCTTTTATCATTTTACTCACACATATATACACAGTTCTCTATTCATACTCACTTTTGTCAGCCCCCCCCCACATAAGACTTACTTTATCCATTAAGAAGTAACACTAAAAAGCTAGGCAATACCTTTAACTTGTGAGTATATACAGGTGCTTGTACATTAAATTGTTATGTAATCTTGCATAGCAGCTTGAATTCAAGCATACCTAAAAGCAGAAGTGGCTGGTGGCTCCCATGTTAGTGGTGTTGGCAAATCAGCTCCAGGTTTTAGCCTGAATTTTAAATATTTGAATGACAAGGTTCAGCACCTTGGGTAGGTCATTTAAAATCTGGACTAAAACCCAGATGAGATTCACTGCCTCGTTGGTGTAGAAGCTACCAGTTGCCACTGCTTGAATGGCCTGTCGCTGAAAAATGGGCTACTCATCTCCAGTGACACAATAATATCTCTGTGCTTGCAGAGTTTGGGTTTGGAAACATGACCTCTTCTTTACTACAACTACCTGAACCCTCCAGGTGGAGAGTTAAAATTTCTCTGCTAAGTGATGGAAAGCGATGCTCTTGAGAAAGTACTTGGGCCAAACCAATGGCCTTAAGATGCACTGAACTGAATGGATTGTGGACCCTCTCCAGTAATGGCCAGACTAAGAGGACAGAATGTCCTTTGTGTAGTGGAGCACAGGCTCAAAAGACTAGGCACAGAAACCTAGCTGGAAGCTGTATGTATTTTGCCCATATGATGTGGATGCTGACCTAGTAAATCCACTTCTGTTTTGTAGAATGCATACTGTAAGAAAGAGCAAGTTTTAAAAATAATTTTTGCAAAGGTTACATCTGGTAGGAGATAAAAACAATACAGATATAATAAAACCAGCCTCAATGATACATATTTCACAGCTGAACCTGTAACAGAAAATGGATTCTGGAGTTAAGCTTTGGCTGAGACTAACCTTTCAGAGACAACCAGCCTGAATATTAACATCCTTCCTCAACACCTTTTATTTTTACCCATAATTTTTAGAACAGTTTTTTTTAAAAAAAAAAATTCCAAGTAAAAATGAAAAAAATAAAGATGACACAATGTTCAGAGAGGCTTCTATATAAACTGAAAGGTCAGAAGCAGCTATACAGACTCTTTATTTGAACAATGTCCTCATTTGAGATCTGAAATAAGGTAGAGAAATGTCCCATGAAAAACATTCAAGTGTTAGAAACAAGGATTTCAGTGTTTCGGGCTCAAAGGCTTTTCTTCTTCCTCAAAGCATGTGCTCATCCCTAATGTAAATGTACTGCATTGTCCTCTCATTGTCCTGGATTTATGAATAAATCATTAGTCTTATTTAATTAATGAGGTCTGGCTAATAATATTCCCAAACTGTCTGCACTTTCATATCCTTCAGTACCCAGATACGTTCCTGACTGGTGTGTGTGTGTGTGTGTGTACGTACATGTAAGTGTAGGGATTGGGGGGAAGAAACAGAGAGGGAGAGGGAAAGGGAAAGAGAGATTGTGAGGGAGAGAAAGAGAGACTGTTCATAATTCAGCAGTGCTTAGAAACTTCAGTGACAGAATGTGTACAAACCATCTTAGCTTGGAGCTATGCAAACCAGAAAGGAAATCAAATTCGAGTTATGCTAATTTTTTTTTTAAGTTAAAAAACTGTCAGTATAAGGTTGCCAGATGTCTCTGCATTTTAACACACTTGCATCCCTTGTCAAGGAGCACTGCAGGTCTGCAAAACAGAAGAGGTATTTCCTAATCATGTCCATAATATACACTGTGTTGTAAGACTTTCAAGTATATTTATGTTTTAAGGTTACCATATTTTAGTCCCTCAAATCCAGGCAGGTTTATTTGCATATTATGCAAATTATGTGCTCATTACAGAAATCATTCTGGACCAGCTCCCCCCTCCTCACCTGTGTTAATTTCTCACTCAGAAATCTTTCTTTTCTAAGTTGCTTTATAGGCAGGAAACAGAAGGTGATTTGTTGTTAGATGCTTTGCTTGTCCAATTTGTTTTGGGTGACCCTCACTCCAGCAATGCAATGTTCCTCACTGGGCTCCTGTGCCCTTAACAGAAGATACAGATATTCATCAGATATAGTTCTGGTAAGAATGAGCACTTCCCTCACTCAATACAGTATCCTGCTTGAAATGTCAAATTAAAGCTCCTGGTGAAGTCATAAGTAGTGCCCCCCAAGAATACAAGGATGACAGACAGTTTTAATTATGATTTTTAGTTATTCTTTAGTTTAATTTAGTTATTCTTTAGTTATTCTTAACTACCAGTGACAACTATGGCATTGTTCACTCATTCTAAAAAATCAAAATAATGATGCTCGAATCTAAATAATGATTTCTAGTGGTCTGATTCTGCTCAATTTTTTTCCCTCAGGAAAAGAAGTCTTTCTTCTTGTGGTTACTTTTACTTTGGCTTCATGATGTCCAGCTGAGTCCTCCCCCCCCATTGCAACACTTCAAAATATCGACATGGACAGAACCTTGGCTCAGACTGCTTCTAACTACTCCATTTTGGTTTTGTTTTTCTGCCCTCGTTTGACTACTAGGGCAACCAAATTAGCCGCCATATTAAAAACTACTCCATCTCACTTCCTTATTTGTGCAGGCTAAAGGCCAGTATTTTCTTCCTACTAGTAAATATGAATCTTAATAGCAGAAGTTCAGCATCTAATTCTAATGGTAAGAATCTGCCTAACATATATTACTATCAAACACTGGTAGCTATATGTGCTAGCATATAGCAGAAGACTAATTATGCATCTCTTTAATTAAAATAGATTAAAAATTCCACAGTAGCATCATGGGATGAAACAGAACACAGATATCATAATGAACCAAGTAAGAGAAATGTGGCAGGGAAAAATATCTTGGCTGCAGAGAAAAACACAGCCGTGATCCATGCCTTTCTTGTGCAAGAATTTGTTGCTGCCTGAAAATACCAAAGGGACTTTCAGTGAAGATGGAATTGTAGTGTTCTTCACATATCACTCATCCTTACAGACTTCTAAGAGTAAGAGAAAGGAGAAAGAGGAGCAGAGCTCCTATACTGTTGTACAGGGTGGATATATACATATTTAGGCTGTAGCAATGACAAGGAGTTATTAAGCACAATCCATCTTACATCACCATAAACAAGCACTCCAAAAAGGAATTAATGCAACACAGTGGGATGGACCTGTCTTGCTTGCTACATATAAGGTGTCACACAGTGAAGGCAGGTTACTGGCCAGCCTCTTTTCAGGTGTACTGAAACCAGGCTACTTGATTTTGATGGATGTGAAATGAGCAGCAATGAGAAAAGTCATTTAACTCAGGACAGAAGTGGATGAAGCTGGGAGAGATGGCCACTTGCAAAGATACTCACTTTTTCTTCTAGCACAGCTAGGTGGAATGTTAACATGCCTTTTCTTGAGATAGATTGCACACCCATAATACTCAGTTCAACAGTATATACTACAAAGAGTATAGATGGGCATTACTTTTGGATGGGTGTCTTAGACAGGTAGCTTTCTTTAGCTCAACAACACAGGGAATAGAAACTCTCTCTTTAGATACAACTGCTGTCTATGATCTTTGAGGTTTGAGGGATTTGAAACTAGGCTATTTGAAAGATCATATTCGTCCATTTTGCCTGGATTTTACAGTCTTTTAAGTGATGACTTTTTCTGTGTTCTGCTACCATAGGAAGCAAAAAAATTCGAGAATATAAGAGAAGGCCTTCTTGGTGGCTGCTCCCAGGCTCTGAAACCGCCTGCCATGGGAAGCCAGGGTTGATTTATCTTTGTTGTTCTTCTTCCGGCAAATAAAGACATTTTTCTTCAGATGTTTGATTTTTAAACTGATTGGGATGGTCAAATAGGTTTGAATTGCTAGGTTTTTTTATTTCTTTGTTATTTACGTGTTTGAGTATTTTTAATTGCTTTAATATTTTCAGTATCATTTTGTATGCCATCTGTATTTTATTATTATTAGTTGCCTGTGTTGTTGTTGTTGTTGTTGTTTGTGGAAGGATAGGCTAAACATCTAATGCATACGTGTATAGCTTTCCGTGTAAATTACAGTGTTTCTCTGTTTTGATTATTAAAGAATAACTTTGCTGCTGCAGTAAATAAAGGGGAAAAATCATTGTCTGGTGCCATGGAATTCTTGCACTTGCTCTGAATGTTGTTGTTTTAATATTTAAAATGGTGGGGTTATACTGTGCAGCCAGGGGAAACAAGAACTTCACTTTTTAAATATTTCATACCTTGACAGACTCCAGCAGCAAGCCCATTACAGTGGGAAGGATTTGTGCTAGCCACTGAATGTGCTAGAATTGTTATACATGGCAGGAATGTGTTAAACACCAAATGGATTATTTATGGCTCACTTATAGATGGAGAACAAATGTGTTATGTTTTGCTACCCAGTGGGCCAGGTTAAAGGGTATGAAGGCATACCCTCCGGTTGTCCTGATTTACCAGGAACATCTTCTGTCATCTTTTTTCAATTGCGTTTCAAATGTTCCAGTTTCTCTCTCCCTCCTCCAACTTTCTTCTCTTGTCCTCAACTTGCTTCAATTGCTGCTGTCTGAATCCAAAGCGCAAAAGTAGTGTGTACTCAATTAATTAAGCACCGGGGAGCAGATAAAAGGGGGTGAATTTTGTTCTTCCCCTTAGACTCAGGCAAACCAAATAGCTGCAGCCTCTCCTAACCTGTGTATTCCTTCTTCATTAATATTTTTTGCCATCTTGACCACACCCTGATGTTGCTTGGGCCATTTCTGCACTAGACCATAATAGTGCTACTATTCCACTTTCAACATCCTATGGAATCCTGGGGTTTGCAGTTTAGGGAGGGGCCTAAGGCTGTCCCCAAACAGTTTCAGGTACTGGTTTCCCTTATAATGAATTAAGATTTTTTGTTCTGATCTCAGCTCAGATGTATTCCATTTATTTATAACAATCTCACTGCTCCTGCCCCAAAGATTAGTTACTGCTGAAGTACTGACTAACTTATTTATTGTAATCTGTAATTGCTAGCTTCTCAATACCTGTGATGGGCAGCTATTTCAGGCTGACATTTGTAAAAAGACCAATCACATTGCCGTTTAATACTTTGAATAAATTATAAATACTTGCTGTGCAATTGCATTGTTGCCATTCATTTCAATGGAAGCTATGCAAGAGAACATCTGGGTGGACTATGCTTAGCATTTAAAAAACTAGTGTCAAACACACATGAGAGATCATCTATACTGTGAAATTGTGTTTATTATACTGTTATACAATTGGACTGTGACTACTGGGAATTATCCACAGTTTCGTTAGACTCCTTCAGCCATGTGTATCCCTGAACATGTAAAGATTTCTTCCTTAAATAATCCTCTTTTCTGCAGAAACCACAGAAATCAATATGCCTTGGCCCGGCTTATCTGGAAGCCCATGTCCATAAGGCATTTGTCATAAGAGTGAAGTAGCTGGTGCTATTTCTGTTTGGTTTGATACTGTAGATAAATGACAAACTGCTTAATGAGAAACCATTGATTTTTTTTTTTAAAGGTACAGGTAGTCACATACACATACATACATCTAAGAACATTCAGTGAAAACAACAACAACATAGAGTGAGATGGTAGTTATGAACACAGCTATGTAGCAAGCTTTCATCTAACCAGCACGTGGATACTGAATGCAATGTTTCTTACTTTAAGCCCCATATACTATATTAGAGCGCACAGCATTTGAAATGACTGTATAGAGTCTTTTGATCTTTAGCACATGGATGCCTGGACTACAAATGTTTGCCACCTCCATGGTATTTTGTTATTCTAAAAGGTCTGCATTGCTGAAACTTATTTTTTATCCATGCTTGGCTTTAGGAGTGCAACCAGGCTACCTTCCTTGTTGCTTTTACCAATTGCCATTAGGCAGTCATAATAATTAATGTGTGCCTGGTCTAGGCTCCAGACAATTTTGTTATTCCTAGTACACACTACAAGTTGTACATATGTTTGTCAGTTCAGATAGAGCAATAAACTGTGGTTTCATGCCGCATGAATGAGCAGCAGCAAACTCTGGCTTGTGTACTTCATCTTCCTTTTCCTCTTTCATTGCTACAAGGAGATGATTACAAGTTTTCCTATTTGTTTTAAAACTAATCAAAGACCATCAATATATCCAAACCTGGGGAACAAATGGTTTGTTTTAATCCTTTTCAGTGAACAAGCCAGGATCAGAAACCATGGTTTGAGCCTGGGGCCCTTTTTGCATGCCATTTCTCATGTGAAAGGGCCTCTGGAGCGTTGCACGATTGTGAGGACTGTTCCACATGATGTCCTCGCAATTGCGTGACTCTGTCGGGGCCAGGAGGCACCGATCATGCAATATATCATTTTCGTCTTCTTGCCAAAAATGATGCGCAATTGCGCATCGCTCCGGGGTCCCACACGCACTTACCTTGGGCTTCCTCCCCCAGCGCAGCCTGGGAAAGTACCCGACTGCACTGTGGAAGGAAAAGCGGAGCCCTCACGCTTCCTGCCAGCCAGCAGGGAACTGCTGCGGAGAAGAAGCAGAGGGGACGTGAGTGTCTCTCACAAGAGACTGCTCGCGTAATCCCTACATGCCCACGCCAGAATCAGGTAAGCTGCGGAAAGGGCCCAGGTTTTGTTTTGTTTTTTTACCTCCTCATTGGCTTAAGTTTAAACACATCACAGTTTCCTAAATTCTTGAAGAATTATAGTTCACTCAAAATCAGAAGTGAATGCTTTCTTCTCTGACATGCAACAACCAAGGTTGAATAGAAGGCAGCACACATATCCTAGGATTATGTCAAACAGTAGGCAGGTTTTTAACCTCTAGATTTTGATATTTTGGGTTTCTGGAACAGAACCACAAGAAAGGCTTGTGACACAGTGCTCAGGAGATCTTTGTGGCCCCTCCCGAAACTGCAAACCCCAGGATCCCATAGGATGTTGAAAGTGGAATAATAGCACTATAACAGTCTAGTGTGGAAATGGCCTCAGTCTTAGGCCCTTCCTGCACCGGGCTATTAAAATGGTGCAGAGCGACCTCCAACGGAGATCTTCTGCACCATGGAGTGGACTGGGGCAAACTACTTTTCATAGTTCCACACTTCAGTCCGGTTCGGAGCGACCGGAACTGGTCGCGCAGTGTGCTTTTTAAAAACCTCTTTTAAGAGGTTTTTAAAAAGCATGGAGTGCGCGACTCCATGTTGCTCCATCGCCGCGCTCCGGTGCAGGTTTACAGGCGCGCACTAGTGTGTGCCTGCAGATCTGCCGGGGGCAAGCTTTAGGCTGGTGAGCTTCTCAGGTTGGTGGAGAGCCTCCACCAACTGGAAGCTGCCATTTTGGACGCCGGAGCAGTGCGGAGCGACAAGCTCACATTGCTCCTCATCCCGACAGACTCAACCAGACGGCAAAGAAATCCGGTGAGTCCCGTTTTCACGCGGTTCCTTCCCCACATGCGGAAAGGGCCTTAGTCCCAGAAAACCCCATGCTAGGTTCGTCATAGATCAGAAATGACTTGAAATGACTTAAGTCAGAAACAACTTGAGGGAAAACAACAACAATGTATCTGTGTGACCACCTTCTGGCAATTGCGTGTCCCTGTATTCAAGTCACCAGCAGTAGCAGTATATACCAGTAGTCAAAGAATTCATCTTTTTTTGTATATTCATTAAAGATGTGGGAAGTGAACAATTAACATGATTTTGATCTACTTTGTTTTTTGTTATTTCTGTTGCTTTTAGATGTAACCAATTTTGAAAACCATACATAGGAAAAGGTAGTATATAGAATGACCAACTATATAAAAGTCAAAGTTTGTGAGTGAGCTTGTCTGTTTGTCTGTATCAGGTAGGCAAAGATCTCATATGAGTGGCTGTGTGAGGAGAGAACACATCATATGATTGGCTGGCTATGAAGATTCTATGGAATCCTGGGGGTGGCAGTTCAGGAAGGGGCCTTTAGAATTCTCAGCAAGAGAGCTCAGACCGGTTGCTATGGAGATGAGGCCTAGCAGCAAGAAGGAGAGCAGTCTATTCCCTGAGGAACTCAACCTCTGCATGTTAATAACTCTGAATACAGATTGGATTGGGGATGCTGGGGAAAAGTTACACATACTGGACACACAGGATCTGAATCTGTGTATTTCAACCACATCTAATTCCTGAGGTAAGGCAAGGTAATTCCTAAGGTATTTCCAACAAGTGTTACCTATGAGAAAATAAAATCCCAAGTAACACCGGGTATATACGCTAGTATTAAATAAAATTAAAATGACTCAGCCAAAGCTAGACTGTAATCTAACACATGCCTATGTATGAGTAAGCCCTTAGAGCTACAGGACTGTGCGTCTGAACTCAGTGGATCATTTCTAAAGACCCATTTCTTTCAGTGGCAACATGATAGAACTAATGTTAAGTGCAATGCTAGGCATATCTTCTCCAGAGTAAGCGGCACTGAGTTCAGTGGTTAAGCAATTACGTTGGCATTTGTTTTCTGCAGAAGTCAGCTTTTATAGTTCAGCGCTATTCACAGGCCGTGCACAGTACTAAAATCACACTGCATACATGTGCAAAGACCATGCATAAAGATTACAATAATCAAACATCCTCTGCATGACTGGCCCCATTATTAATAAATCAGGTTGCTGAAGCATTTCCTCATAACAATAAAATGTAATTCTTTACTTGCCAAAGTCAGCTATGACTCTCTTACAACGTTTTCATAAGGAAATTATTTCACTGACTTGTAGGTGTGCAGTACTGGGCCAAGATCCTGTTCAATAGTTTACAGCATAATTAACAACACTATGCCTGCTCTGAAATTATGCTGTAGGGGGTGTGTAACAGATTGTACTGTTGCACCACATAATGGGTGATAATGCCTCAAGCTCCATAGTTGTGCAATATTTAGGCTACTTGTGAAACCTTGATTAGGACATCACCATTGCACAACCTCCTAGGAAATGCAGCTACTTGCATAAAAGCATTTACACTAGTGTAAGTCACCTAGGAAGGCAGTGTGGTATAATGGTTTGAATGCTCTGGTGGGGATCTGGAAGACCCGAGTTTGAATTTCTACCCTACATGGAAACCCACCGGGTGACTTTGGGCAAGTCACACTCTCTCAGCCTCAGAGGAAAGCAAGTGAAAATTCATTCTGAACAAATCTTGCCAAGGAAACACCATAAGTTCACCTTAGGGTGGCCGTAAGTCAGAAATGACTTGAACGCACACAACAGCAATAACAGAATCCTAGACCTGGAATGTTTCTACACTAGACCTAGGCAGTTTGATCCCACTTCTAACTATCACAATTACATCCTACAGAGTCATGGGATTTGCAGTTTAGTGAGGTACTTAGAGTTCTCTGCTAGAGAGCACTAGTGCTGTAGTTCAGGGGTGTGGATGAGAACAGTTTAGTATCTCTACAGACTACAAGCACCTGGCCCCCCACAGTTGCCAAACTCTGATATAAATCAAGCAGCTTTGAACTTGAAAGCAGAAGTAGTGAAACCATCTACAGTACCAATGAGGTTCCTACAAAGAAATCAAAGATAAACAGTTGAGGAAGCCTAACTGACTCAAGTTGCAAGTGTACAACACTGAGAGACCAACTCAGATAAGAGCCAACAGAAGGCCAGTTCTTACCAAAGATTCAACTCAAGATCTAAGCATCCAGTCTTTTCTAGCACAGTGAAGCCATTGTGAGTTGAACTTTTCTTGTTGTTATTGCATGGTGTGGCTCTATTCCCAACGTTCTACACAAAGTGCATCAGAGGAGCAGCTGGTGGGACCTCCTTCTTTGGAAAAGATGTCAAAACACTGTGAAATGGGTATCTATTGAGAGTGATTTTCCTATAGAATGGGGGACTCAACTACAGGGCCAAATCCAACTTCAGGTGCTGGTGGTAACTGTTTGGTCCCTACTACATCTTGTCAAGCCAGATTCAAGCCAGAAGAAAATGTGTTGTTGCTTGTAGAGAGAACAGTAGCTGTCTGCCTTGTCAATCAGGTATTCAAGGGCTGACAAAGGAATGGCTTTGGTCAATCATATCCCACCAGGATCCACCATGGTCCATTCCTACTCAAAATCAGTTGAAACAAGTCTAATTTTGGACAACTGTGTTCTTTCCAACTTGAATTCATACTAAATGTCCTTCCGAGTTTTAAAAAAGTGAAATTTTTTCACAGAAAAGAGTGCTGTGTTCCACATTATTTTCTTTGGATCACTTCATGATTCACACCACACACAGTAAGAAATTTCCAAATGGTTCTGCAATGATTACATGTCAACAGATATTGATTTGACAAAATCTCATTATATGAGAACCATCTCAATACAGATTGTCTAGCAGTGATCCGTAAGAGAACGGTATTCTCTATTCATGAATGCACACCCTCATATACGTCTTTGCCTGATGGCTGCCTTAACCGTAATGGGTAAGTGACATGAACAGACACCTTTGCAAAGTTCAGACTGTTTCTCACTGTCTAGGTTAGCTTGAGTAATAAAAGCATGCTGACTTCCGCTGTACAGGAATCATAGCTATGCATGGCATGAAACAATAACACCTAGCAGGGAAAAATGAAACAAAGACATCTGTAATGACTTTCTGTACAGATGATATGACCTTGTTAACACTGGAATATTCTATAATCTCTTCATACTCTCAGGCATGATAAATAAATGTACAATGATTTCACAGATACTAGATTTGACATATAGATTGTTTTGTTTAAAAATAATTAGTTTAGTTCACTAGGAATTGCTTTTGCTGTTAACCAAAACTTACTAGGAACTGTCTAGCAGAAAATCAAAATGTATTTTTATGGCTTCATTCAGATTTCAGATATGGTTACTGACACACACAGGCTCAGCTCAGACCTTGCGAAACTAGACTTTAAGTCCCACAACTTCCTAAAAGATTCTGGGAGCTATAGTTCAAAAAAGCAACTTTTCCAAGCATTGCTCAGGTCATGGTCTTCAGGATCTGTTGACCACTTTGATACGTTCCCAAGGCTACCAAATTCATGGTTAAAGATGCTATCAAAAATGATCAGAGGTTACTATTTGGTGGATTTCCCTAAATCCTATTCAAAACTGACTTCTGATTGTCACAGAATAACTATAGCTGACTGGGGTTCACGAAAACCTGCTTTATTTCAAAGTAGGCCATCTAGAGAAATCCTAATGGTACATGCTATGCTGTTATATATTCAGTATTGAATTAAATAAGTGGAGTGAAATAAAATGTTAGAATATTAAATAAAATGTTAAATCCTGAGAGCCAGCATAGTGTAGTGGTTTTAGCATTGGGCTAGGACTCTTGAGAGCAGAGTTCAAATCCTTGCTTGGCCATGGATACCCACTGGGGGGGGTACTTACTTTGTTAGCTACTTCTTGCAGTTTTTGTTTTGCAGTTAGGGAAAAGATCTGAGGACTGGGAATGGACTGGGCGACTGAACAACTTGAGCAACTTGCTTGTCTGCTTCTCATAGATAATGGGGTGAAAATGTTTGCACACTTTGATTTTCTTTGTTGGCATCTGCGCTATATAATCTTTGGGAATCCATCTTCTATTTGCCTCACCTGGCAGGGAAGAATCCACACCAGCTCATGGATTAGATAGCTAGCCATGAGATATTGAAATGCTGGTCATGGGACAGTAAGGGTGCAATTAGTTGTTTAGGGGCCCAGTTCTACCTCTGGCTGTGAAGACCTGATAGGCTCCATCAGCAAAAGGCTGGAAAGTTTCTCTGATATATACCGTATATATCATCTGCTACATCAATTACGACCAATAAAGCTTTTAGCAGTAGTGTATATCAGTGTTTGGCATTGAACAAAGTTCTAACTCAGAACAGAACACCTACCACTGGGACAAGCATTACACTGAGAAGCACATTTTCTAATTTTGGATATCTTTCAAGCAAGGCTGTGCAGCAGACATTGGATGAAGCAAAATGGTCATTGTGGAAGCTTTTGCAGAAATGCCCATGTATTGCAAATGATATATATTAAGACAGAAGTCTCCCAGTCCAGGTCCCAGCATGATAACTGTTCTATGCGCATAAAATCATGCACATGTTCTTCTGCAGACTTTTGCTCATCTGTAAGAGTGGAGGCAACTCTTATGGGGACAATTTCTCTCTGTTTTCTTCAAAAGTGCATCTTAGCTTTGCACAGCAGCTAAAGGTCAGGAAAGTACCATTTCTGTAACAGAGGGAAGTTATATGTTGAGAACAGCTAGTGACAAAAAAATGTACCGTATCTGTGACAAACACCGTTAATAATACTGACCCTAATGAAAATGCTTACTAACTCAACTATATTGCCTTTATTTAATTCCTCTTTTCTCAAAAAACTCAAAAGTTTTCCTTCTGTCCTATTTTTTAACTTCTGGATCAAATGAGGATACAAATGAAAATTAACATTGAGACTAGAGCTATTTACTATGTACTGCATCTGATTGTCCTCTCTTCCACACAAATATTTCTCTTCCACACAATAAACCCAGAAGAATGATCAGAGCCATGCCTGTCACTGGGCAGAAAACAAATCTATCACAGGGTTTTGTTGACAAGATTTGTTCAGAGAGGCTTTGCCATTGCTTTCCTTTGAGGCTGAGAGAATGTGCTTTGACCAAGGTCACCCAGTAGGTTTCCATACCTAAGCAGTGATTTGAACTCTGGTCTCCAGAATCATAGTCCAGCTCTCAAACCACTACAGCATGCTGGTTCAAAGAGAGACTTATAGACCAGTAATTGCAACTGAGAACCATTGTCATCGGCAACAATAACAAGGGAACGAAACTCAGATTCTTAGGTGGCTCTCCAGTGCTCATTTTATCAGTATCACAGCCTTCCCTGTTGCAAAGAAGCACCCTGCCGCTTATCAAAGGAGGTAAGGTCAATGACACCACACAAATTCAAACTAAGCTTGAAAAAAGTCCTGCTGGCTTATGCGAAATCGCTAAACATAATGTCACTGAACCTCAAAAACTACGTTTTGTCTATGCTAGGAAGAGCCTGGTATCTTTCTCAGTGATATCTCTTCCTTGTTGAAAGAGCAAATATCAGCAGATTGCACAAGAAATTAATTTGTTCATCTCACTAGCTAAATGGAAGATTTTACCAAATAAAAACAAAATAGTCTAAACAATAACTTGTTTCCATGTATCTTGGTTAAACCTTATGAGGAGCACAAAAAACATTCTCTACTGTAATGTACAAATCTCAAATCAGGACTGATTTGAAAATATCACTTGAGTCCTGTTTCTTTTTCTTTTTTTGCCACATTTCCATGTCACAATCCTACATCAAGGAATATTTAAAGCAACTAATAAAGTACATATTTACAGTGCGAAATTGAACCTGCAGTCAACCAGATATGTTTGACCCGCTCTCACAAACTCTTCCACTAGCATAGGAAATGTTTTAACTAAATCAAATTATGATTAATATTGGCTTGTGAGGCTGTTACAGTGAGCAAATGCTGCTTCAAAAATCAATTAGACTAAGGCCATTTCCACATGGGCATATTGCCCACGCTAGTGCGACCTCTCTTGGAGGTCTTCTTCACTGCAGGGTGCGTTAGCGCAGTTAAAAAAAGTGAGGCTCTAGACCTCAAACTGCTCTAGTGTAGCCGCGGGGGTGGCGCTGAGAGTTTTATAAAAACCACCATCGCAAGTGGTTTTTACAAAACTCACCAGCGCTGCCCCGTGGCAGCCCCCAGTGAAGAACTGCAGAGACGCGGTAGCGCATCCCTGCAGATCTGCCCGGGGGCGGGCGTCCGGCTGGCGCGCTGTCCTGCTTGGCAGAGCACCACCGGAAGCCGCCACCACCATTTTGGGCGCCGCCAAGTGCTGCTGAGCGCCGCCAAGTGCCACCTAGAACGGTGGATCCGTGCTCTCCGCAGGGATGGAGCAACCTGCTCACAGGTAAGCTCTGCCCCTGCGTGCGCGGCCCCGTTTCGCCCCCCCCCGTGAGGAAAGGGCCTAACATTTGCTCACCACATTTTTATTCCACAAATAGAAAATACTCCTTTTGGGTTTAAAACAAAAAGTTATGGCTGGAACAATCAATCTCTTCCATTGTGTTATTCTATGAAATGACCTGTACCTTGATAGTACTATATAAATAAATGATAATTATTACCCTGCCCCTAATCGAAAAATTGAGACTATAGATCAATCTCCCATGCTAGTTCAGAACAAGGGCACATGGATGCACTGTTCCTGCATTTTAACTTCCACGCCAAGTAAACATTACAACATAATCCTAAACATCTCGGTCTACATAGTGTAGCCATCATACAAATTCCCCCTTTCTTCATCATGAAAACCTGATGGCATACCGCTATCTATTTTGGCCACAACCAGACATGCTTAGCTGCAGCCACGGTGGCTACATCATGTACTCATACTGTTTCTGGCTCTAATACAATTATGGTGTTATGACATTTCTATCAGAAGCCATTGTCATATGCTCCAACTGAACTGATTTGTCAGGGACAGGCCTGATCAATCATTGGTTGTCCTACCTTTTCAGCTGCTCATCCATACATCCGTTTTTCTTTCCTCCTCCCACTTTTCCCCTCTGTCCTAAGCTCACTTCAGTTGCCGCAAACAGAGTTCAAAGTGCAGAAGTGGTTTGTACTTAATCAACTCAGCAGGGGGAGAAGATAGAAGATTGCCCTTCCCATTAGGCTCAGGCAGAAACAAGCTTCTACGGCCTCTCCTAGTTTGTGTGTCCTTCCTCGTTAATAACCTTTGCCATCATGACCACACTCTGATGTTGCTTGGTTTTCATTTGTGAAATGTAGGAGGGTATGCATCTTCACTATTTGTGTGATGATGCTATGAGTGCAAGAGTGAACAAAGTGCAGTCCTGGAGTCTTGTCAAAACCCCAAGTTTTTTGTCAAAACCCCAAGTTGCAGCCCTTGGCCTCTCCACACTCTGCAAATCACCCTTTTTATTGCCAGTCAAAGAGGGGAATGGGTAAAACATTTCTAAAAGGTGCCAGTTGCAGCAATTCACCTTACAAAAAGATCAGAAGGCTCCTCACATAGTTTCACATTAAAATGCCCATTTCTCAAAACACAGAGGTGGAATTTTGGTCGCTTTTGATTTGAAGTTTGTGTTGATTTAGGGCAGTGGTTCTCAACCTGTGGGTCCCCAGATGTTCAGCTCCCAGAAGCCCCAGCCACTATGGTCAATGCTCAGGGCTTCTGGGAGCTGAAGTCCACAAACGTCTGGGGACCCACAGGTTGAGAACCACTGATTTAGGGGGCTTTTTGAAAGTCCACATGGCCCCCAGAGGGCACCATAGGCAATAAATTGGCCCCAACTCTGGGCATTGTTGCTCCTTCTTCTATTAATGCTGTGTGAGTTTATTATTAGTATTGCTGTTGCTGTCTCAGCAGAAGCACCATTATTTGAAAGCAAGTTCCATTGACTACTTTCCTTCTCTCATACACATGCGTATATAATGAAGCAATGCGGATGAGCATCACAGCAACCGTAGTATTAAGAATAAACCCAGCCAACACACATATTTCATATGTGTTCTGAAGATAAGCAACAGCAAGAGCACAGTACCTTCACACACATAGCAGAAAGATTGTTAAGAACCTGAAGAAAAGGCAAAGGGATGGATGCAAGGTAGTTTTAAAAAGTCCACTATATGCAAAGGCTGTTTGCGAGTGACAGGCAAAAGGCATGTCTGGAACCAAGATACCCATAGCTTAGCAGATAATGCAACATCCCTTGAGGGCATTGAATCTAAGTGAATCTGTATTTATAGCTGCCTATGCAGTTGTGCTGAATTGGCTGTTTTATTATACAGTGATAGTGCTGAATAAGGATTCTAAGTTATGGCTCCAAGCATTTGCAGGTGCCTAACAGTTTATACAACAACCAGTAAATACATAATGCATACTAATGATAATGTTTGATTTGGACAAAAGGATCAGTGATGCACACTCATGCAGGGCTTCCTAGCAAATAGGCCTATTCCCACTCAGAATTACTGTGGCTTTGAGAGACTGGAAAATTAGTCAGAGGGATTAATTTTAATACACAATGTAAGCTCAGCCATCTTTTCCTTCCATAGGCATACTTGTCCTCTTGTTTCCATTTACTCACTTCCCATTCATTTCAGCAGAGAGTTTACAGGAGATATTCTTTGTCCATTTTGTCTCCTGTATCTTGGCATCCTTCACTGTATTTTTTTTTTTAAAAAAACTGAATATTTCATGGGAACAATTCCACTTTACAGCCTAAGGATCTAATAACTCTTTTATTGGCACCTGGGCATTTGGAAGTCACCCAGCATGGGAAGTCTTTGGAAGGTCTTTCTCTGAATAGAGGAAGGAGCAGAATATGGACAATGATTCTATCTAAACCCATCTAGAAAAGACTAAACATTTTATTCCAATATAGTATATATTTAATTTGTTTGCATTGCACTTGAAAAGTCATGCTGAAGCCCATCCACAAAAGAGGTTAATTTCTGGAGAAATTGGTTCTAATGCATTTTGGAAATGCTGACTGTTAATGCTTATATTCTTACATGACTTTTAAATAATTTTTTCTTCTCTTTTCAATTAAAAAAAAAAAACCATGAAACCTATAAAAATGGGAGGGAAAAGAAACTTTTCACTCTAAATCTGTTGTCAGGTGACTAATTTAATTTAAATATGGGTCACATGTTTTTTATCTCAAGGCATGGTTGTCCTCACTGGCCCACTGTGCCCCCTATACACAAATCCTCCCCCTAAATTAAAATTAAAATAACTTCCAAAGTTATAAAATTTACCCCCATTTTTCTTATCAATGTATGAATAATGTGGTTTGGAAAATATTATGCAACAATTTCCTAGAATCAACAAAACAAGCTGCAACATTATGACCGACTTGTATGATTTGAATTTGCCAAAATTTGGAAGTGTTTGGATGAATACTTACCATTCCCCCCCAAATGCAGCTCAAATGTCTTATTGCTAAAAACTTCTTTGTGATGCATCTAAAAGTACACTGAGTCTTATGGTCCCAAAGTTCTGTGCCCTCTTCCATTTCTTTCTTGTCACACCTCAATATCACCATCCTGTTCTTTGTTGTCAAGAAATATAAGTCACACTCTGAGGAGGATTACAAGTCACACAACATTTCCGCACGACAGTCTTAGAGCGCGATGATTCTACTTTCAACCTCCTATGGAATCCTGGGGTTTGCAGTTCTGGGAGGGGCCGGCTGGCCCCTCCCGGAACTGCAAACCCTAGGATTCCATAGGAGGTTGAAAGTGGAATCATTGCGCTATAAGAGTGTCGTGCGGAAATGGTCACAGTTGGGAAGCAAGAAGTACTTTCAATTGGATTATATATCATTCAGGCCATAGCCTATTATCATGTCACTTTCACAACCATGATTTGTTCACCAAATGCAGTTTGGGTATCCATCTCTCTAAAAGAATGGTTGATTTAAGAAACAAGAGGGAGAATCATATTTCTGTTCCCCAGCCTGATTCAACCTGTTCTATTCATGAAGATTTTAATGGATTATGTAAGATCAAGTCAAGCAAATTCACATGCCATCACATTAATGCTGTAAGATGTGCTTTGGCAGCTTATCTTTGTCTGCAGGACTGTCAAGATGCAGGGCTGTCCAGCTGCAAATATGATCAGAGAACAATGAGAAAACTTCAGAAATCCAAAAAGGAAAGGGGAGTTAGAAAGAGAACTGCTGTAGTTGTAATTTGTGGAGTATAGGGCTACCTTATCCTTAATCAAGATCCTGAACTGTAGAATCTCAGGCCATTTCCGCACTACACTGTTATAGTGCTATTATTTCACTTTCAACATACGGTGGAATTCTGGGGTTTGTAGTTTACTGAGGCCCAAGAGTTCTCTGGCTGAGAATTCTAAAGGTCGCTCTCTAAACTGCAAACCCCAGGATTCCATAGGAGGTTGAAAGTAGAATAATAGCACTATAACAGGGTAGTATGGAAATCACCTTAGAGTTGGAAGGGGCCACAAGGGATACCCAGTCCAACTCTTTACCATGCAGGAATACAAACTAAAGCACTCCTGAAAGATGTCCATCCAACCTCTGCTTAAAGACCTCCAAAGACGGAGATTCCCTGCCCCCCACCCCCTGGGCAGTCTACTCTACAGTAGAACATTGTTAAAGACCTGCTTCTAAACATTTAGGTGGATTCTTTTTTCATATAGTCTGAAACCATTTGTTTATGTTCTAGTCTCTGGAGCAGCAGCAAACAAGCTCATTCCATTTTCTACATGACATGCCTTCAGATATTTAAAGATAGCTATCATATCACCTCTTAGTCTTCTCTTCTGTTGCTGTTGTTGGTTGTTGTTGGTGTGTCTTAAAGTTGTTTCTGACTTATGGCAACCTTAAGGTGAACCTATCGTGAGGTTTCATTGGCAAGATTTGTTCAGAATGGGTTTTCCTTTGCCTTCCTCTGATGCTGAGAGAGTGTGACTTGCCCAAAGTCAGCTAGTGGGTTTCCATGGTAGAGCAGAAATTCAAACCCTGGGCTCCCAGATTCCCCATCCAGCATTCAAACCACTATACCATGCTGGCTCCCTAGGTGATATACAGGCCATTTCCGCACGAGGCTGTTGTAGCGCTATGATTCCACTTTCAACATCCTATGGAATCCTGGGGTTTGCGGTTTTGGGAGGGGCCGGCTGGCCCCTTCCATAGGATGTTGATAGTGGAATCATAGTGCTATGACAGCCTCGTGTGGAAATCCGAACACTGATGTAAATGCCTTTATGCAAGGAATTATGGAGAACGTAGTCCAAAAGAGATAGAGGCCAAAATTATCCCATCTCACTACTGAGCTTATTCAGTACAAGAACACTGTTGTTTCATGCCTTCAAATCATTTCTGACTTAACGGCAACCTGAAGGTGAAGCTATCACAGGCTTTTCTGAGGACTGAGAGTATGTGAGGCACCCATGGTCACCCAGTGGGTTTCCATTGCTGAGCAGGGAACTGAACTGTAGTCTCCAGGGTCGTAGTCCAGGGCTCAAACCACTACCCCATGCTGGTTCTCAGTCTTTTCTACTTCAAGCTAAATATACCCAGTTCCCTCAGTCATTCCTCATACAGCTCCACACCTTTTATCACTTTGGTTGCCATTCTATGGACGTAGTCCAGCTTGTCAATATCTTTCTTGAACTGTGGTGACTCTGTGGATTAAATTCCAGTTTAAAGTAAACTGTTCCTATGGTATAGTGAACATAATTGCTTTATCTGTCTATCATTTATTTTATGACATGGAGGTTAGTGCAAGGCATGTACTATATAAAAGTCAAAGTTTGCCTGTTTGTCTGTGTCAGGCAAAGACCTCATATGATTGGATGTCTAAGAAGATTCTGTGGAATCCTGGGATTTGCAGTTTAGGGAGGGGCCTTTAGAATTCTCAGCCAGAGAGCTCTTGGGCCTCAGTCAACTGAGTCTCTCCTGAATAGGCCGGTTGCTAAGGAGACAAGGCCTAGCAGCAAAGAGGAGGCTGGTGTATTTCCCTCAGGAAACCAAC
Organism: Iguana delicatissima; assembly: GCA_948472985.1. Classification (NCBI taxonomy): domain Eukaryota; kingdom Metazoa; phylum Chordata; class Lepidosauria; order Squamata; family Iguanidae; genus Iguana; species Iguana delicatissima. Next base: position 159,371 of record CAOKZL010000729.1, read on the forward strand.
CTCTGTATGTTAATAACTCTAAATACAGATTGGATAGGAAAATATGGGGAAAAGCTACAGGTACTGGAGAAGACAGTTTGGGGAATTATAGACATAGGCTCTCAAATCTTGCTAACAAGTATTACCTTGTAACATAAAATCCCAGACAATGCCAGGTATATATGTTAGTGTAATTATAATTGTAAATGTGACAATGTTGCTGACCCTGGTGGCTGAGCAGTATCCAAAGACACACATTCAAGTCGCATTCACTGTTTTCAATACCATCATTCATATCTATGAAAACTTTACATCCTAGTCATACCTCAGCATAACCAAAGCATGGGCACATATATGGCATTGGAACTGGGTAACTCTGGGCCTTTCCGCCCTACGCTGTTATAGTGCTATTATTCCACTTTCAACATCCTGTGGAATTCTGGGGTTTATAGTTTACTGAGGCCAAAGAGCTCTCTGGCTAAGAATTCTAAATGCCCCTCCCTAAACTGCAAACCCCAGGATTCCATTGGATGTTCAAAGTGGAGTAACAGAACTATAACAGTGTAGTGTGGAAAGGCCCTCTGATGTCAGTAAAATAGTAAACCCACACTGGATTTTAGTCCAAACTTTGAAGAGGCTACCTATGGAGAGGATGAGGTAGCTCCTTTAAAGTTCAGATTAAAAGCTGGAGTCAATTCACCAATCCACTGACATCTAGAAAGCCACAGACCATTCCTTCCCTGTTTAGTTAATTTTAATCTTTTCCCCCTGCTTTTCTAGTGAGAAACTAACCAAAGATCTAATCTTAGATATATGAACTTGGGAATAAGTCTCAATGAACTCAGTGGGCCTTGCATCTGAAAAAGCATGCATAGGATTGTGCTGTGACTCAGCTAACAAAAATCCACTCATATCTGAATGACTGTGATGCACATGTACTCTAAATGAGACTTCCTGAAAACTAAAGCCAGTGCAAAATGTGGCAATCAGATTATTATTGGACACATACTTTGGACTGGCTTCCAGGTTGTTTCCAAGTTCAGTTCAAGATACAGCTGGTTCTTTTGTATAAAGCCCAAAGTAGCAAGATACCCCAAACCATCTCATAAGAATTTGCCCACAATCACTGGTCCTCACTGAAACACACGACCAAACTTCTAAGCAGGCGAGGTTAGTCGGCATGTGAGACAGTGACACAACAAAGCTGTGAAGGGGAAAGAAAGCAAGATAACAAACATCGTAAGGGCAAAAGTACAGTTGTCCGTCCACATTCGCTAGGGTTAGGGGCACAGGACCCCCATGAAAGTGAAAAAAACGTGAATAACTCTGGGCCCTCCCAAACCATGTTTAACACACCCTAACACACCCTAACACACACAAAAAGTATGATCACCATATTCAACCCACTGTGGATTCCTTTGAGGCATCAGGGTTCCTTTACAAGGCAGAAGCGGGTGGCTGGTGGGGCTTATTGCCACCGCCACTGCTTCCTTACACCACTTCTAATAGGGACTTACAAGGCTCATTTGCAGTTTCTCAGTCTCATGAGGCTTGTGGTCCCTTTTAAAAATGCCATAGGGAAGCAGCAGAGGTGACAGCAAATAATCTGTGAATAATCAAATCCGCAAAAGTGAAACGCGCAAATGTGGAGGGCTGCTTGTAATGGGAAAAGATGATAGCTTCTTTAAATGTGGGCAAATGCAGTTATTCCTGCTTAAGATTAATATTACTTCCATTGAATTTAGCACATACTTTTTTCCTCAGGATCTTGGACCTCATTCCTTATATCTTTGTCTCTAATTTAGCCATTCAAAAATGCCAGACTTTTACCCCACTTGTCATAAAAATACTTCCACTGAATGTCATTATAACTAATGAGCTTTGGCATTACACTACCCGTAAAGTATGCACCGACCAGCTAACGGATTAAGGGTCAGGCATGAATTGTGCTTCTATGCAATCTCCCAGACTCTTTTCGTCTGAAACTGGCATCATAAGGTGATTTTCAGAGTATCTGCCCCCAAAAATAATAATGTGAAATTGTTACCCACAGTGCCATTTAAAAGCGATAATATATTTTCAAGTTACAAAGGGCTTTGCTCAGATTTCCTGAGAAGACTGAATAAAGATAGGTATTTCAATTTTTTATGAGTTTTTTTTTAAAAAACTCCTGACTTTAAGCCAGCAGCATGCAGGCTCTCGTCGGCTAGTGAAATATGGGCAAGTCTGGAATGGAAGCAAAGCAGCCAATCTTCTCTAAAGTAAATAAACCTAAGTTACTTTTCTGCAAAGCTTATCAATGTCAGGCATGCCAAGGATGAGAAATAGACAGGTGGTTGCAGAGTTTTTTTTCCTTATCCTTAAAAAGAAAGAGAAGTTAGAAGCAAATACACCTGCCCTTTTGACAATGAAAGAAAGGGGGGAAATGTCTGTATGGCCAAATGAAATAAATATATATCTACTTGATAAATATAAGGAGTAAAGTCACAACATGGAGCTAATGTTTCTGCTACAAGCTGCTGGGTCAGTCACCTGTCAGCTCTGGAATTCAAGAAATGGAAGGAGGATTCTGATATGATACCTCTCTACATGTGTTTTGGACAGTCTATGGCCACAGATGGAATATCTTTTAAAGTCTGAATGGATCACATCTTGGTCTATTAGTCCTAAGAACCTTGGAATAAAAGTTCACATCCATCTGGAGTGATATATGCAATGACAGTATTGCCAGGTCTTGAACACTGGGCTGGTTCCAAAACAAGCTTCCATCCCCACACCAGAAATAAAGAGCTTTCTGAGATCGGAGACAAAAGATACTTGAATTTTGGTACAGCTATACTGTGGTCCTTTTTTGCGCCTTTCAGTTTTGCCTTATGGTGACACTATCTTAGGGTTTCCTTTGTAAGATTTATTCAGAGGATGTTTTCCATTGTCTTCCCCTGAGGCTGAGAGAGTGCAATTTGCCCAAGATCACCCAGTGAGTTTCCATGGCTGTGAGGAGATTTGAACTCTGGTTATCTGGAGTCCTAGTCCAACAGTTAACATCAATCAATCAATCAATCAATCAATCAATCAACATCCCACTTTTCTCCCAACGAGACTCAAGACAGCAAACAGTATATTTAAAAACAATACAGACTGAAACGATACAAAACAATTTTGAAAAGTATAATTAGAAGAGTTATTTAAAAAGTGATTAAACAATTTATAAAGTCAAAATATTAAACATTAAAAAGCATTAGAGCTTATTAAAGGAATATATACAAATTTTTAAAAAGCATTGCACAGCATTAAAACCCCACCCCAGTCAGTTCTTTAAAGCCTGATGGGACAACAATGTTTGACCTTTGATGGAAGGACAGCAAGGACAAGACCATCCTAGCTTTCCTAGGGAGGGAGTTCCAAAGTCTGTGAGCAGCCACCAAGAAGGCCTTCATCCTTGTTCCTGCTAAAAAAGCCTGCGAAGGTAGTGGAACAAAGAAAAGGGACTCTCCAGAAGATCTTACAGCTTTAAGATGCTCATAAAGGGAAATACACTCCTTGAAACAACCTGAACCCAAGCCATACAGCAATTTATAAGTCAAAACCAGCACTTTGACTTGTTCCAGGAAACAGACTGGCAGCCAGTGGGGCTGTTGGCAACAAGGGAATTAGTCCCTGTAGCCAGCCCCAGTTGACAATCTGGCTCCAGCTCTTAGAACCAACTGAAGTTTCTGAGCACTTTTCAAAGGCAGCCCCACACAGAGCACATCAAAGTAGTTCAAATGGGCTGTAACCAGGGATGTACAACCGTGGCCAGGTCCAGCTTCTCCAGGAACAGGCACAGTTGGCACACGAGCTTTAGCTGTGCAAATGACTGCTGAAACCGGGGCCTCTGGCTTAGAGCTGAATCAAGAAGTATGTCCAAACTGCAAACCTTCATTTTAAGAAGAACGTAACCCCATCTAACGCAGGCTGAATCCCTATTCCCAGATTAGTCTTTCAATTGACCAGGAACAGTTATGTCTTGTCTGCATTAAGCTTTAACTTGTTTGCCTTCATCCAGTCCATTACAGCTGCCATGCACTGGTTTAGCATAGGAACAGTTTCTTGGAATTAGGTAGAAAAGAGTAATAGAGCTATGTATCATCAGCATACTGGTAACACCTGATGTCAAAACTCTGGACAACCTCTCCCATCAGTTTAATGCATAAGTTAAATAGCATAGGGGACAAGACAGAATCCCGAGGGACTTTGCAGGCTAATGGCCAAGAAGTTGAGCGGAAGTCTGCCAGCACCACCCTCTGAGAGTGCCCCTCTAGTAAATAACAGAGTGACTGTAGAACAGTATCTCCAAGTCCCATCTCAGAAAGGAGACTCAAAAGGATACCATAGTTAATGATACTGAAAGCTTTCAAGAGGTCCAGCACCATTCCCTTTTCCTAAAATTCACCCTCCACAAGAACTGGCAGAGAAAGGCACATAATGGACAGATGTTCTTTGGGCCTTCACCAAGTCATAAATGTCACCAATAGGAAAAGCTCAGTACAAAAAAAAAACCCCTTCATATTGTTATTCTGGGCCTTTATCACAGAAAAAGAGAGGATCAACAACTGGTGCTATATAGAAAATATTCTTTGTGGGAGTAGCTGATGCATTTTGGGAAAGAACTCCTCTTTTTCTTAAGCTAGGCCTCTCAAAAAGCAATGGGTAGAGTTTATTCCTTGCTATCTAACTATCTGGTTTAAGAAAGTCCTGAGAAGTCAACCTCTTCTTCATGTACACTCTTGCTTCTGGTGGTGATGGTAGGTACATTTGGGAGAAAGAAAAGAGGAGAAGAGCTTGCAACAGAATGGATGAGGGAAAAAGTGTGAGAAAGGAGATGTGACTGCTGTAAAGAATGAATGCTGCTAAAGTGTTACGGAAGGCACAGAAGACAAATCAGTCAGAATACTAAAAAAATGTTATTATCACAGTTACAAACAAAATACACAGAGAATTGCTGACTGAGCCAAGGTACAATTAAACCTACTGTCAACAGCTCTGTTTAGGCATTCATCCTTACAAAATTACAGTCAAATGAAGAGAGTAGGGCTGTGTTCTCTGGCCCTTTCTCCTCTGTTGTGTCAGCCAAGTCTTGCTTTTTGAAGTAAATCAGCATAAATGTAGGTGTCAAATGAATAGTGGAAGGGGAAACGGGGAGCTAGATAGCTCCTGCACTTTCTCTCTTTCCTTAAATCTATGAACTTAAGTACGCCCTTTCTCTCAGTCCTACCTGTTGAGACAGCCTCCTACTTTCCTGAGGAAGATCACCAATTCTCTTTGTCTGAGATAGGGCTCCAAACCAAAGAATGCTTGCTACTTCCACAGATAAGAGACAGCTTTAGGGACTTTTGTAAACAAGTACTGCTGAACTCTGAGTTTAACTCCCTTCCTTTCCTTGGACAGATTTCTTATAGCATTATTATTCCACTTTCAACATCCTGTGGAATCCTGAGGTTTTAGTTTTGAGAGGGGCCCTGAGCCCTTGTTATAGCACTATAACAGTCTAGTGCGGAAATGGTCTTTATACAATCCACGTAAGTTTTCTTTTTACTTGCTGGAGCATCCAGAACAATTACTTCTATTTGTACCATAAGATCAGTTGCACCACCTTGTTGCATTCTGCTTAGTATAAATGCCAAATGTTCCCACACTACTATCTCTGCTATCGGAGGATGGGAAGTAAAGGACCGAAGCAGGAAGAAGACTCTACATGTCAAGTTTTCTATCAGGACAAGCCCTGCCAACAAGGAAAGCGAAGTGGTTGTTTCAGATGGCAGGTACTAGATGTGTGGATGGGGCAGCAGCAATGATCTATTTTTCCTCCTGTTAGAGGACAGAAAGCTGCTTTGAATCCCCAAAACCAACACTGCCTTCAGTTGCCCAGTGTCGAAGTAAAATATAAATGACAGTCCAATCACCATTTCCTGGTGGAATTGTGGAGAAAGAGGGAGTCATCATTTTGATCTCTGGCAAAAAAAAATACATTCCACCACCAATGTTCCCTATCTGATTTAGAACAATGCATAATTATCTTCAGACCTTTCCTCCTCCAATGTGTGGAAGACAGCAGGACTGTATCAAGAGGGATACAGCAGAGGGAGGAAGATCTACTCTTCCCCTTATAATTGTGAACACAGGAACAGGGCTCTAGTGACTTTGAAAAAGACCATGATGTTCCACACAAGGAAGAATTACACTTTGGAAATTCCCTGGAGAATGCCCAAATTTATTCTGGTAATTTTCCTTAAAAGCTTGGAAGGAATGAACTTAAAATAAGTTGAAATGGAAAGAGCTAGATTTTTAATGGATGTATCCAAGGTGCTGAAAGGACATGTTTGGGGATGAGCTTCAGCATGTTGTGTAGCTCTAAAGTTTGGACTAAAACTCTGAGTGGATTCATCATTCCACTAACATGGACACCACTAGCTGCCACTGGCTTGAATCAGCTGAATTTTCTTCAACAAAAAGGTAGGACCTGCATCTATACAGAGACATCATGGATCAAAAGCTCTCATGGTAAAGAATGTGATAGAGGAAGAGCATGAGGGGCACATGCCATGCCTTTTCCTCTACCACAGGAAGTAAGTCTGAAAGTGATCCAGATTATGAAATTAAAATTCAGACGTTACATAGGCCTTTGAGATCCTTGGGGTTCTTGGTACAAAACTCTTACAAGCTCTATAATCCCATCTATGTCCCACTAATTCACAAAGATTGAAACTTTTTTTTTCCTCTAAAGAGAGAATATAAGTCTACCACCCTCAGTTCAAATCTCACCTCCACTGTGGCTGATTCATGGTGGCTCAAGCTTTGTATGCTATTGCTGTGTGTCTTCAAGTCATTTCCAAAGCGAGCCTATCACAGGTTTTTTTTTTTTTGGCAAGGTTTGTTCAGAGGGAGCTCACCTTTAGTTCTCTCTGAGGCTGAGATAGTATAACTTGCCCAAGGTCACCCAGTGGGTTTCCATGGTTGAGTGGGGATTCAAACCCTGGTCCCTAGAGTTCAACAATCAGACCACCCAGGCTTTGCCATCCAATATTTTCTCAGAAATATTAAGAGTTCAGTGGGATACATTTAATAGGAACTGTACATATAGAGTTGCAGCCATGAGCACTATGACTAAATTAACAACTCAGAATCTTCTGAAAAGAAGATTGATATTTACAGGAAATGCAAGCAGAGTAGCATTGGAGAATTTAAGGATAATGAGGGATAGTCAAAAAAAAAAGCCATGAAGGATTTAAACAATGGAGTTTTATTACTCTTCCATCTTGCAGAGATGTGTAACTTTTGTTCTTTTCTGGTCACTTTACTACATTACATGCTTTTTCAAATCCACAGGCATTTTCAAACCAATAGGTTGAAATATAAATCTAGGAGTGGCAATTAGTTTTTACATATTATACTGACACTAATTGTCTTCTGACATATTAGAAGGACTTTGGAAAGCTATATTTAAAGTAAAGTCTTAAGTTTCTAGGGCTCAATTTTTCTTTTTAATATTATTTTGTAAGGTGCTCTGTGTATCAGAGAGATTTCCAGTGCTTGCTTAAGTCTTTTAATTGACTTATTAGTCAGGTGATGGACAGAAAAGTCTTTTGTTTGTTTGTTTGTTTAAACCTAGGTTTTGGGGATAAATCTTAACTCTTTGATCTCCTTCATCAACCAACATATGGCTATCTTTGCTTGATTGAGGAGTTCTTTTGTCCATGTTAAAAATCTGGTTACAGAAAGGAGAGTTAGTCCTCCAACATAAGTAAGAATGACCAGACCTTAAGTGGCAGCTTCAGAGTGAAGTAGAGACAGAAATGCCTTAGGAGAGTTGATCCAAGACAGTAAACCCTTGAAAGGATAAAAGGAGAGGTCCTCTGAGCAGGAGGCTAAATAATTTTTCCCCCTAAAAGGTTTTTTAAAATGTAATTTGAACTCCATCTGCCAATCCTACTCCTCCAGCTACAACTGCAGGGAGAAGATACTGAGTTCATTATCGTGAGCCCAAGTGGGCTGTCAGACTTCGTGGTTTAGGCTCCGTGTCTTATAGTTGTGACTGAGCCAAACCCCGCACTGCCAGAGATGTCCTGCTGTTAAGTAAATAAGACAGGAGACACATAACCTTGCTTTTGGACACTCAGACTTCCTGCACGTCCTCTATCTCTGCCACATTTCTGTTTCCTGCCTCTATATTAGCTTCCTACCTGGAGAGATTTAATTAATGTTGGTAAAGATTCCTGACACCTTCAAATGAATAGTACTTGAAAAACCTAATGGCTGGACTGTTATCTATGTTCAAATAATGTCCTGCAGCGAGGAGCATATGCTTGCAAGTAAGTTCTATCAGTGGGACTTAATGTCATGTAAATGAGTTCATGAGTAAATTGTTAATCCTAAATCTCTGAACCAAAAACAATATATTATGGAGAGTTTGGAAAAGCAAATTTTGAGGACTGTAACACCCTAGCCAACACGGTCACTGGCTTGGGGGTTTCAGAGCAGGATTCCCAGATCTCAGCATATGCTCTGAGCTACTGTGGTTGATGTGGTGTTCAGGCTTAATGACATCAGCAGGGACCACCCCCAGTTCTCAGGTTTTGCCCATTAAACATCAGAGCCTGGGATGCTCTAGATCTGGCATTTCCATTTTTAGGAGTTGTAGTACAAGGTAGCACGAGCCAGTGTAGTGTAGTGGTTAGAATATTGGACTACGACTCTGGAGACCAGGCTGCAATTCTTGGTCATGGAAAAATACTAGGTGATCTTGGGCAAGTCATACACTCTCAGCTCCAGAAACCTCTGTGATAGGTTCACCTTAGGGTTGCCATAAGTCAGAAACAACTTGAAGGCACATTGCAGCAGCAACAGTAACAACAGTGTAAGTTTAAATATAATTGTTAACCCCAACTAGGCAGACCCACTGAATTAACAGAATTTATATAAGTTCTTTTGTATAAGTTCTTAATGGAATTTATATAAGTTCCTTTTGATTCAATGGCTCCACTCCATTTGGAACTTATAATTAGGCCCTTTCCGCATGTGGAGGGGGAATGCCTGAAAACGGAGCTTACCAGCGTTGTTTTCCAGCCGGGCGAGTCCGTCGTCATGAGGAGTAGCGCAAGTTCGCTGCTCCGCAGTCCTCCGGCATCCCAAATGGCGGCTTCCAGTTGGTGGAGCCTCTCCACCAACCGGAGAAGCTCACCAGCCGAAAGCCTGCCCCCGGAAGATCTGCAGGCACGCACTTGCACGCACCTGCAAATCTGCTTCTGAGCTGGGCAACGGAGCAGCACGGCACTGCACACTCCATGCTATTTAAAAACCTCTAAAAAGAGGTTTTTAAAAAACACACCGTGCGGCTAGGTCTGGTCACTCCTGCATGGATTGAGGTGTGGAACTACAAAAAGTAGTCCACCCCAGTCCACTCTACGGTGCAGAAGATCTCCGCTGGAGGTCACTCTGCACCATTTTAAATTTCCAGTGCGGAAATGGCCGTAGATTCAAGTCCCTTCTTCCCAAAGGGAACATTCCTAGGATGTGCTTAAAATAAGCACACACGTGCACACAATCTGTTTCAGTCAGTCTTAGTGCTGTTCATGAGACCTATAGGTAATTTGAATTAATCTGCAGAGTGGACCATTCGATGCCTTTGTAGAGTGCTATTAGCTTCATGGGTATAAATGCTGTATCACAGAAGATACAGTGTTTCTTTCTTTATGATCTTATAAATGACCCTGCCCCTTGCAGCCCTCCAGCAATGATAACATGGCTGTATATCAAGACGTGCTCTGGAGCTTGGAGGGGTGTAATATTTTTGGCTCCTTCAGAGTTCCAGAAGACCACAACTGTATTATTACAGTTGCGATTTTGATGACTGGAGGCAACATTGTGTCACTTCCAACAGCCTTTGGGGCTATTTGGCAAGGAGCGTCTTATTCTTCCAGGGTGAGGAACTGCCCAAAACAGTGTGTAATTAATTTACAGCATATGTTTACAGCAAATTTATAGCAAATTACAGCACAATTTATACAAAACACTATGAGATTGGGCTGAAAAATGTTTTAGGGGTGCTGGGGATTTAGAACAGGCAATGAGAGTCTTAAGAGTCACACTGGATCTCCAAATGGCATTTTATTTCCACTGCAACTCTATGTCCTATTCTGTTACACCGTTACACAATTAAATGTGTACCACGAAACCGTCTAAATAGTGACCTCTAAAAACATATATTAAGGAAGTGTATGAAAAGAGGAAGATCACATTAGAATCATAGAATCATAGAAATGTAGAGGTGGAAGAGACCACACGGGCCATCCAGTCCAACTCCCTGCCATGCAGGAACACCCTCAAAGCACTCCCGACAGATGACCATCTAGCTTCTGCTTAAAAACCTCCAAGGAAGGAGACTCCACTACACACCGAGGCAGCGTATTCCACTGCCGGACAGCCCTGACTGTCAGGAAGTTCTTCCTGAGGTTCAGGTGGAATCCCCTTTCCTGCAGCTTGAATCCATTGCTCCTTGTCCTAGTCTCTGGAGCAGCAGAAAACAAGCCCTCTCCATTAAGGATGGCTAGACTCAATCAAGACAGTCCCTGAATCTGCAAGATCTGAGCAGGGTGGTTGATGATAAAGTAGCTTGGAAGTGTCCCATTCTTAGGGTCGCCATAAATCAAGGTCGACTTGATGGCAGTTAACAACAATATGCTGTTGTGTATGTTTCTGCAGCATATCCATATCAAACAAAATAAAACATTAACAAAAATCCAGTGAGAGAATTCTGGACAAGTAACTGTAAGGCTTTATGTGCAACATATATTTTCAAAAGAACCAGGACGGAAGCCATGTCATGGTATTTTATGAACAGAAATCTGTTTTATTTCCTTTCTGGCTCAATATCAAAAATGAGTATTTGGCTTAATAATCTTATGCAAAAAGTTTGCATAGAGGACACATCATTGGACAAATTACTTAACAGTAACTTGGCCAAAGTGGGAACAGTGTGCCAATAAAACCATTTTTAGCAGTTGTGTATGAAGGCATGGGTCATTGCTGATTTTCAAACACAAAAGGCATTCAAGACTGTTGTGTTTTCCAGTCTGAAACTCTTTATCTGTTATGTTTCACATCTTCAATCACATATTTGTGGTGGATGGTTGACACCCTCTGCCATGCCCAAATATACCCTCTCCACTGATGACAGATTCTGGAGTAACTACTGGATACACAGCCTAAATTAAATATTTTCAAAGGAGAACTGAGGCACATAACCATTTACACTATAGTTTGTTTAATTTACTCTTCTTCCACAGAGTCTGCTCCATGTGCATGTCTGCAACCTAATGTTATCACCAACGAATTTGCAAGTATTAAGTAATTTTATAAACTTAGTAGAACCATTTCCCAAAGAAACAAAGATACAATCTAAAGTGTCAGAGGTTGCATGACAGTATAATCCACAGCAAAGAATATAATTCAATTTATTATTCTTGTGCAATTAAATAAAAAAATTGCCCTTTCATAGAAAATTAGAATAGTACATAAACATCCTCCTTTTTTTTTTTTTTTTTGAGAAGATTGGGTTTAAAATATTTATTTAGTTCTGCCTGGTAATCAGTTTTCCCAAAGGAACTTCGTAGCACAGCATATTTTTAACAATCTATTCTAAATATGTCCAGAAGGAAGAAAAATCCTATATTTTGTACAGTAAAACTCACAGAAAAGCAGGAATTTAGTCTCCAAATACAAAACTGCCCTCAAGTTATGGGTGCCTGAATATTCAAACCATACAATATGGTAACTTCAATGAATTATAAATGATTATAAATGTTCTTGGACTTATTTTTCCAGCACAAAATTATGGTCTAATATAGATACTTTAGTAGTTTAAAAATTATACTGATACTATTAACCAGTGATAATTTGTGTGAATGCAAAGTATAGATGAATACACTGTGGCATGATTAAGATTACTAAATTCTACATGTGCACAATGGTTAAGATTACTAAATCCTACAGGGGCACAGCCAGCTAGCATGGTATAATGATTTGAATGTTGGACTAAGACTCCAGGAGACCAGGATTCAAATCCCTGGGCAAACATGGATGCTTGAGCAAGTCACACTGTCTCAGCCTCAGAGGAAGGCAATGGCAAACCCCCTCTGGATAAGTCTTGCCAAAGTCCCCCATGATAAGTTCACCTTAGGATCACCATAAGTCAGACATAAAGATATGCAACAACAGCATGTGCATAACACTGCAGTACCTAAGACGTTAACAGAGCTTATGGACAAACTGAACACATGAATGCCTCTTTGGTACTGAGCCATACCTATCCTTCCGGGAAATACACTGCAACTTCCTTGGATGGGTCTGTGAACAGACACTTTGGCCCAGTTCAGCTGCTTACTCAGCTGAGGATTCTATTTTTATTATGGAATGGGTTTGCATACCCACAATATAACGGTGCCATCAGTGCAGGTCTTTTGGGACCCATTCAGCAGAACGAGCAGGACACGCTTCAAACACAAAAGTATTGGCTTATCGCATTTTGACTAAAGGGAAAGGATACACATTGCTATCTATAAGAAGGGAGGTCCATTGAGCCTAGAATCTAAAATTATCCAACTACACTGCTGATGCAACACCCTCCACCATGGTTATAAAACACTGTGTGGTGGTAATTCTTATTGGTATGGAAACACAGGTTGTATAATTCTTCCACCTCAAGAAAGTGGATAGGCACTGGCAGTGGGTCCTAACAATTACCTGCATGACATATTAATGGAATGCTTGCTGTGAGAATCCAACAAGCTATCAAATCTTTACTACCATTTCCATCACTACTGTGAAGCAGGATTATCAGCGTAACACACAAACACCCTGTCCCCGAACAGAAGAACAGTATGAAATAAGCCAAGCCTACTATGCCAGAATAAGATGTTTGCAGGTCAAGATGACCCCATCATGAAAGATTAATAGGTACAAAATTGAGGCCGGGAATTTACAGACTCACTTATATGGTCTAATTTAAGCACCACTCTTTCAGATTAACCCATTATACCAGTTTCCCAAAGTCGCTATAAACCTTTTGGATTAACTCATTGTAAAGGCTTCTCAGCTAGGCCCATCTCTGCTATGATTTTTGGATTGTATTTAGACAAAACCGTGTCTAAAGCGTATGTTTCACATTAATATACCAACCTCATTCCTCATTTTTGACTCCTCTGCCACTGTATTCCTTTTGTACTCCAGTGCCCAAAGATACACACCTGCTCTGCAAATACATCTTACCAGTTTATTTGGAATCCATATGACTTCATTGGTCCTACAAGATCCATTTAAGAGTGCTACATATTCTAACATGCCATCTACTGGCTGATTTTATATTCATTGTTTACTGAACACCCGCTTCTAATACTCCTGCAAACCAACTAATAGTTCTGTTTATGTACTAGCAAGAATTCACCTTAATGTTAATGCTACTTCTGTCTAGATTTTTAAGGTTCATTTGTTGTATAAAAATTCTGACCTATAACCTTACGTAACCTTACATAACTGCTGGATTTATTCTCATTGATTTCCAGACTAAATGAAAAATACACAGTGCAGACGCTAAGCAGCTGTACTCCACAAGTCTTCTCTGTCTACCATCCAGAATGACCTCTTGCATAGCAGTGTGATTTCTCCTCTGAAGAATCACATCAATTGGGCTTCTGCTACCACTGGATAGCATGGAAAACCCCTTCACATTGCAGATTATTTTCATGGTACTGGACAGATGTGATTCCTCTGTTACATTATCTCAGTGCTGAGCATATGTAGTATGTATGATTCCAATGATTAAAAAACTGTCACTGAAGCAGTCTACTCATGTGAGTGGTGTAAATGTCAGAGCTATAAACTCACAGATTAAAGCTCCTCTCTCACTAGTGAGAAAAATCACCTGTTTTGATTTTAACAGTTCACAAAAGAGATACAACTAGAGGGGCCTTAGCTCAAGAGCAGAGCACATGCTTTGCACGGAGAAGATTCTAAACTCACTGGCATTGCTCCTTAAAAGGAATCAAGTAGCAGATGATAAGAGAGGCCCTTGAGTGCTGTTGCCAATTGGAACAGATTACCCCAGGAAAGATAGTTGTCTGACTTGATATAAGGACCTTCCCATAAGTTAATAACATATGTGATACCTTGAGTGTATCTGCACTGCACAGTTTCAGTGGTGTCCTCTGGCCCTTTCCATTTGATGCAACCAACCTGCCATGGGGACAGGAGAAGGACAGGGCCACTTATGCATGATGTCATCCCAGTCCCATCCTTCTTCCATCCCCAGGTGGAGCAATCATGCCACAAATCATTGACAGTTTCTCCCATCAATGACCAGTGATGAAGTTGCCCTCCTGCTGCACATCTGCACTCACCTTGTCTGCAGACCCTGGAAGTGCAATGGCTGTGCTTCCTGCTGCAGTGCAGCCTGGGATAGTACCCTGCTGTGCTGTGGCAGGAAAGGCATGGTCATCACGCTTCCCGGTTCATGGAGGCAGCCAATGCAGAGGGGAGCACTCCATTCCCTCCTGAGAAAGCCACTGCCACCATCACCATTGGATGCTACTGGGACAAGGGTAAGCTGCAGAAAGGGCCTCTGTCTTCAGCTCATCCTGTTGCCTGTGGCTTCTACCATTATTCTGCCTCAAGGACCATGTGCTAAGTCTCCTCTTGTCCCATCTCTGCTTAAACCTTCTAGTGCTGGGGTTTGGAGCCTGCCTGAAGCACAACATGGCTTCCTACCCCCCTCAGCCACCAGTTCTGGTATCAAGATCTTCCAGCAACTTCCTGCTTCATCTCTGAATTCTCTGTTCAGCCACCATCTCCCTTCCAACCAACCACACCAGCCTTCTCCAATGGTCTTCAGTAGATTTTTCCTGACCCTTCTCAAAAGTCCTCTGACCAGTTATGGTCTTGCAGGACTTTTAAATCTTCTGAACAGTCAAAGGCAGCTTCACCTCCCAATCATTTTCAATCTGTAAGTTTAAATTCTCTCTTACATAGCAACTGTAACCAAGGCTGCCAGTCATGGCCAATACAGATCAGTCAATATACAGTAGGAAAGCTGAGCTTCTGGCTGCTCCCTTACATTATAAAGTAACTCAAAGAATTCAGATGCTCAAATTATGACTGGACAATTCCCTCTTCATATGTACCCAATCAACAAAAATGCTTAAAAATAATAAAAAATATAAAGTTAAAAAAAGACAGGGGAAAAATCCATATAGTCTAAGGAAAATTTAGCACGCCCAGTGGGCTGGGAATGTTGGCTATTGGTAGGTGGAAAACTAAAAAGGTAAAGGGTGAATAAACGATGTGGCAACAACTCTAAACAAAAGAATTCCACACAGTAATATTTTGTTGAAGGACTCCGGTTGTTTAATCAATTATTTGCAAATCATCTCACTTAGCAGCTTTGATCAGATGACGGGCGTTTGAGTTTATTTCTAATTTCGAAATGATGACAGTATCTCAGATGCAAATATTTACATCTCAAAGACAAGTCTTGACAAATATAACAAGCAAGAACATCTTAAGAATTCTTTTAGCCTAATATATTTTTCCCCTTTTCTTTAAATTTACATGAATGTTTGTGACAATAAAAGGTTTCCACGTGGTAACAGTTTCCTGCAGTTTCTCTTTGAAGATTCGTTGTGAGTGAGCCATCATGTAATCAGATATAAGTTTAGCCTTTGAAAGAGTTAAACATATATTTGGCCCACTGCAAGAATTTTTAAAAATCTGAATGCCTTCTTGTGAATCTCTGAGAACTGAAAAAGATAGGATTTTGAATGACTGAAGCTGGAAGCACAGGTGAATATGAAGGCATCATGTGATCAGATATGGCTATGCCTCATCTGTGTTTTTCAGTACTTCTTTAGTAGAAAATTTGGTATCAGAGGCAGAAATAACACACAAAGGCCATTTCCACACTCTGCTATTATAGTACTGTTATTCTACTTTCAACTGTGGAATTCTGGGGTTTGTAGTTTACTGAAGCCAAAGAGCTCTCTGGCTGAGAATTCTAAATGCCCCTCCCTAAACTGCAAGTCCCAGGATTCCACTGAGAGTGGAGTAATAGCACTGTAACAGTGTAGTGCAGAAAATGGCCAAAGACTAGTGATAGTTTCCTACATTACAAAAAAGAAAAACAGTTCAAAATGTTTCAGCAAACTTTTTATCCAAACGTAACAGTACAGTGGTTCCTCTTTACCATGACCTCTGCATACATGTATGTGAGGATGTGTGAAGTGGTGCATCCCATTGTAATCAAAGGATGCAGCAGACATGCATCCGTGCTGCTGCGGGCACACACGTATCATATGCATTGACTATAATGGGACCGGACACTTTGTATTTTTTATTTTATGCAAGGGTTGCTGGAATGGAACCCCTTCATATCTGGAAGGCACACTGTATGTACCTGTGAAATGAAACAACCAGATAAGGTAAGTCTTGTGTAAGTAAACAAAAAACATCTGAAAGACCACCTGAAATCTCTTTCTAAAATGCATCCAGAGATGACTCCCCCCTCCACCTGCCTCTACTTTTTTTATGATTTCCATTCTGGTGGCCAAATGTGTAGATTTATTTATATGTTGTGGGGAACTGATGGACCAGATTTCTCTATCTCCCCTTTTCTCTCCATTTTGCTGTTGATGCATGTTCAGTAAAGGATATTAGGGACAACACATGGCTATCAGAGGATCAGCTAGAGGAGAACCTATTGTTTCCCAGCTCAAGTTTTATTGTGTTTTTTCCTGTAGATATGCTACTGCAACCCAACACCAAAGCTGCCCATCACCATTCCTCCATTTTTTAAAAAGTCTAGCTGTCATGCTCTGCTTCCAGAACGTGGAATCTGACTCAGAGTCTGAACCAGGGGGCATGGCAGGACCTACTGTACAGGAGGAGGTTACAGTACCACAAACAGAACAGGGTGCAGTGTCAGCTCCAGCAGAGACTCCTGTCCCTTCTGAAGATAACTTACCTATATACATTTTTGCCAAGCACAGACAGCAAAGAGAGGACTTGCATTGATCTCAGAGGATTTATAGCTGACAGCAATTAGTCAGGCACCAGCTGTTTTAAGCTGCTGACCTATATAGGTGCTGCCTTTCACCTGCAGGAGTTTTCAGAGTTTATCTGACTTTTCACCCTGCTGGATATCTTGCTTAGCTCCATGTTTGACTCTGGATTACTCTGCCTGATTTTGGACTCACTTTGCCTTAGAATTCTATTGTACTTTATTTATGACTTTGTACTTATTTCCTAAAAGTCAGTAGTGTTTGTTTTGTTTGAGTTAGCAGCTGAGCTGTTCTGACTGAGATAGGAAACCAGCTAAGTAGAAGACTGTATATATTAGCCCTTTTTTGAGGGTTTGATGAAAAATGTGAATGCCTTCTTGTGAATCTCTAATAATTTAAAAGGATAGGATTTTGAAGATCTTAGTTGGAGAGTTAAGTAAATATGAAGATTAAACTGTAATTAGGGAAGAAAAGTCCACACTCATTTTTTAAAAGATACACAGTCAAGCAACAGAGCTTAAAATGGAAGAGAATGTAGCACTGCAGAGACCAACTGTCTTGGTTTTAGGTTGTGTTTACTCAACTAGATTACATGAATTAACGCCCAGCCAAATTTTCCTTTCTTCTGTATGCCATTATGTTTGTTAAATTTTCTTTCTCTTTTTATTTATATTGTAATTTATTAACATGCTGGCTCCCCGCCTCCACAAATATTTCTGCTCTTGCTTGATGGTATGATTTGTCTATTCCCGTTTTGATATGACTGATCATATAGGTACCTATATTCTGGGCATACATGACTCATTTATTTCAACTTACAGTCTTTTTAGTCTGTGTGGTGGTTTGAGGGCTGGACCAGACTAGAGGTTTGGACAGCTGGGTTCAAATCTGAGCTTGGGCATGAAACCTATTGGATGAATTTAGACAAGTTACAAACTCTCACCCTCAGAGGAACGCACTTACAAACCTTCTCTGAACAAAAAAATAAATAAAAAAAAATAGGCCTGTCTTGTTGCTGTGCGCCTTCAAGTCATTTCCAGCTTATGGCTACCCTAAGGATGGAGTCTTTGTTGTGGGCCATTTCCAGATGAGACTGTTGTAGCGCTATTATTTCACTTTATTCCAGCTATTATTCCAGCTGGCCCCTCCCGAAACTGCAAACCTCAGGATTCCATAGGATGTCAAAAGTGAAATAATAGCTCTATAACAGTCTCGTGTGGAAATCACTGTAGAGTCACCATAATTTGGAAATGACTTGAGGACACACAAACATAGTTAGTTCATGGTATTTCCTGTCATTGGTGTTCCCTTGCTGTGGCTTTTGGTGTTTGAGACCTTTCCCTTGCGTTTGGGTGTTGGTTTCATATTGGGCATGACACGAAACACCTCTGATTTTTGTTTTCTTGAGTTCCCTGGCTCTGTGGGTTTCTAAATAAATAGAGTCACTAGCAATCAAACAGGCAAGCAAAAAATGACAAGTGTTTTGACAGCAGTCATAACTTTGAGGTATTTTTAGCATATTTCTGAGTCGTATTAGCTTAACCTGTAATAGAATATAAATGAGCCCATATGGCGGAGATGTAATTATGTTCCATGTGAGAAATCCCTGTGGTAGATTTTTTTTTTTTTTTTGCGAGAGGGGGGAACTCCCTACATGTGCTTTCTTGAGGGCACGATTTACACATGATTACCTACTCATTTGCATCAAGAAGAATAATACAGTGCTAACAACACGGTAATGAAAAGGGCAAGCAAAAGACTGGAGATCCCCGGGGCTGCGAATCCTTCTGACAGACATCCAGTTAAGAACAGAGAAATTTGTCCCCTTAGGGAGTACATTTTATGAAGCAATCTTTGATTATGCAGGCTCAGTAATCATGAGTCTTAATTATTATTACTGCAAGTGAATGGGCTACAAATCTCTAGGGAGCATCTCTGTCACAGATACTTTGCGGGCATAGGCTGGAGGGGAAAAAAATGAATGTTTTCCCAAGGATCATTTTCATTCCAACCTGATAGTTAGCTGAAGTTTCTCTGACTACCAGTCATGAAACATTAAATATAGATTAGAGGCAGGGAGATGTTGAAGTTGAAATTCACCGGAGGTGCACACCCTGTGTACTTGAGAGACAGCCCCAAATGTTGTCCAGATGTTGTAGCAACATGATGGAAGGCTCCCAAACTGAAACACAGCCACAACAGAAGAGAAAGTAAATGTTTAGAATTCCACAGGCCTTCTGTTTAGCCTACTTCTAGTGTATTCATTTAACCAAAAGTCCTAACAGCTTGTTAGTGGTGGATGTTACAAAGTACACGGTACCCTGAAAGAATGAACAAACTCTTGCACAGAGGAGGAGGAGAGGAAGAAGGGGGAAGAGATTGCTTCAGACCATATAATTGATTTTCCACATTTTCAGGTGGCAATAAGGCTTAAAGCTTTAGCTGCAGCAAAGTATGTTTGCTGAGGGAGTTTTTTGCAATATGCATGCACCCAACCTACAGAACCTATCAAATTAACAACCAAAATACAGTTGGCCCTCCACAGTTGCAGATTTAACTTTCATGGATACGATTATTGGAGAGTTTCTTCAACCCCTGCCCCTCACCACCTCAGGCATTTCTTTTCTGAGGGAACCTTTCATCTTGGCAGCCCCACTCAGACTGCCCAGCCTTTTGAAAGCCGGCCTCTGGTCCTCCTCCTCCTCTTCCTCCACCACTGCTGCTGCCTGACCAGCAAAGGATGGCACTGTAAGCCCTCTCCTGATGCCCAACCACACCCAAGGAAGGAGACTGGTGTGTGAGAGAGAAAGTATAGGGCACCCATGCAGACTCACTCTTTCCCTCTCCTCTCTCTGACCTGGTTTGAACCTTGGATGCCCATTCTCCCCACCATGCCTCAGCCCCCTTCCCCTGCCACACTCATCAATATTTGTGATATTTCCACTTTTGTGAGGATCCTGTGCCCCTAACCCTAGCAAATGTGGACTGTCAACTGTATTAACTTTATGTGAGCAGTTGCTGAACATAAAAATGTTTTTGAAAGATTTGATGGTGAGCACTGCTTCTTGGGAAAAGGGGTGCAAGATGTTCTCAATGACTTGAATGCAGTATTATTTATTCTGAGGGAGAGAAAAATGCTTCCAACCAGAACCATTTTGTCATCTCTACTCCTGGGCATAACACAGTACAGAGGTCTAGCAAGTTTTGGCTTAAGAGTGGAGCTTTGAAGAGCTACACTTTTTGGACCATTCCTTCCAGTATCACCCAGCCATCATGGCCCCAGGTGGCCCCAAAAATGTAACTTTCCCAAGCTCAGCTTAAGAGTTATGTTAGAAGTTTAGATCAAAAGTAAGGTATCCATCACCCTTAACATATTAGTGAACACCTCCCACCATTCTTGAACTTTGGCCATAGTGACTACAGTTGGTGGGGCTGGACTCCAGCAATATCTCGGGGGTCATGGATTCTCCACCCATGAGATCTTCTGAGGAAGCTCTTCTGGTACATTTGGTGGTAACAAGGGAGAGACCCTTTTCAGTGGCTACCCAGAGAGCTTGGACTGGCACCCTCCTTGCTATCTTTTAACTTTTCACAAGTGAAGACCTTTTTGTCTCAGCAGGTCTTCAAAGAATAATTGCTTAAAATATAATGGGTTAGAGTCTCTATTTGTTGTTTTCTTCTTAATGGTGTATGTTTTTAACACTTTTAATTTTTCTGATAACGTAATTGTATTTTTAACTTTTGATGCTGTGCATTTTAGCTTTGTTTGTTTTAACCATTACAAGTTGCCTTGACTTGTGAACAGAAATGCACCTACTCCTTGTTATCTCACACATTCCACGCTGTGTTCACTGTATATTGCAATGGATCCGTTGTTGTTCTTGTTGTTTTGTTGTTGTTGTGCACCTTCAAGTCATTTCTGACATAGTTTCATCTTAGAGTTGCCATATCATGAAACTTTCCTGGCAGGATTTATCAGACTGGAGGTTGCCCTTGCCTTCCTCTGAAGATGAGTGTGTGTGACTTGTTCAAGGCCACCCAGCAGGTTTCCATAATGGAGCAGGGAATTGAGCCCTGCTCTTCCATTTTCCTAGTCCAACACTCAGTTCACTATATCATGCTGGCTTTTCATCCTTCCACCCAATATACAATGCAAACCACAAGATCCCTGATATGCAGGGACATACAGTCTGGGGGGAAAAACAGTAATAACAGAATCATTTTTTTTACTTGCTTGGTACTAGTTAAAGGTCTGCATATTTTTCTATACCAACAAAGGCTGGCTGTCCAATCATTCTGTGATACATTCCTTTGGAAACAGAGAGGGATGATTAGTCTGAGCTTTGGAATGAATGAAAGAAAAATAGGAAGTAGATTTTTCCTTTTCAGTTGAAGTCAGCTTGGTGGTTATTGTTGTTTTGAAGCAATGAGGTAATTGAATATCCACTGCACTGAAAAGCTGATCCAGTTCTCATAATTTATGAATTATATCTGTATTTCCCATTAACGTACCCTCCAACATTTCATAGATGAAAACTGGGATGTATATGGCCAAACAATATCAGAGTGTGGTCAAGGTGGCAAAGGTTTGTTACCTTAAAAGGTGGGGCAATGCAATGCCAGCATCTCCCTTAGAATTTGGGGATTATAGCTCGAAGGAGGTTTATGAGAGGAAGGTAATGGCAGGATCTTTTACCTATGTATACCAGTACTAACTGTAGAGAGAACACCAGTTAAAAGTTAAACAGAGTATGTTATTTGGAATTAACAGACACATAAGAAATCAGATACTCTTAAGAGGCTATTGGAAAGTGGGGCAATGATAGAAAGAGATATTGATAGTTATCAGTCTTGAAGCAGAAGGTCAGAGCAGTGTGGCTCAGACAGCACGTCTGAGGGTAGCATCGAGTAACGGGAGTTTGAGGGATACCGTGTGCAGCATGATATGCCCAATGTACTACCACATACTACAATTTACTGGTGCTGGAGCTGCCTTTTTTATGCCCTATTTCCTACACTGAAGGAGAGTGTGGTAATAGCTTTCTCACAGGATTGACAAAGGAGTCTGGAATGGCCTGATTGTCTTAACTCTAGGTGACAAAACATTGATGGGACTCATGACAATCTCTTAATGATTGGTTGGATAGGGGGTCTAGGAGAGATTTCCACAGGGTGACTTCTTTGGATGGTCTTTGATTGCTTTACCTTGGCAGTTTCTCCTTCCATTGTTCTCCGGAGTCTTGTGGCTTGCAGTTTTGAAAGGATTACCATGACCCCATTAACATTGGGCTTTCCCACCTAATCCTCTCTGAATCTATGACCTGGCCATAGAATCATAGAATCATAGAGTTGGAAGAGACCCCAGGGGCCATCGAGTCCAACCCCCTGCAATGCAGGAACATCCATCAAAGCATTCCCAACAGATGGCCATCCAACCTCTACTTAAAAACTTCCAAAGAAGGAGACTCAACCACATTCCGAGGCAGCATATTCCACTACCAGAGAGCTCTGACCATCAGGAAGTTCTTCCTGAGGTTCAAGTGGAATCTCCTTTCCTGCAGCTTGAATCCATTGCTCCTTGTCCTAGTCTCTGGAGCAGCAGAAAACAAGCCCACTCCCTCCTCAACATGACATCCCTTCAAATATTTAAACATGGCTATCATGTCCCCTCTTAACCTTCTCTTCTGCAGACTAAATATTCCCAGCTCCCAAAGCCGTTCCTCATAGGGCATGGCTTCCAGACCCTTCACCATTTTGGTCGCCCTCCTCTGGACACATTCCAGCTTGTCGATGCCCTTCTTGAATTGAGGTGCCCAGAACTGGACACAGTATTCCAAATGAGACCTAACCAATGCAGAATAGAGTGGTACCATTACCTCCCTCAATCTAGACACCACTCCTATTGACACAATCAAGAATCATGTTGACTGTCTTGGCTGTGTCTGAGGTTTTCCTGACCCAGCAACATGCTCACAGCCAGCACACTTTCAAACATGTGTTTCAGTCATAAATATGTCCAGTTATGACAGTAGCACATCCCGCAGAGTGGGGGTGTATGGTGTGTCAACAGGTTATTAACAAGGAAGGACACATGAGCTACAGGAGGCTGCAGCAATTTGCTTTGCCTGGGTCTGTTGATGAAAAGCAAGATTCCACCCTTCTTTCTTCTCGCTTGCTGAGTTGAGTGCAAACTATTTCTGCACTTTGTATTCAGTTTGCAGCAACTGAAGTAATGGGGAAAGTAGAAGAGAGAGAGAGAAAAATGGGACACTTTAAAAGCAGTTGAAAAAGTGAGACAACAAAGTCAGGATTGCCCCTGCCAAATCTGGACATGCATCAACCAGAATTGCATCCTGGATGAGAAACGTTTAACAAACTGCACGCAATGCAATGGTCACAGTTCTTCATAGTCAGCGTCTCTTTGAGGAACATCATGCTTGAATCTGAAGTCCTGGCAAAGCAATATGAAGTCACCGATGGACCATATCTATCCCTGGAAAGAGACTACTCTGAAAGATTTATTCTGCATGTTTTCCTATCCAGATTACTTCTTGCCCAGAATCATCTTTGTTTTTGTCCTCCTCAAATTCATGAGCTCTGAGGTAGTCCAATAAGCAACATATAGCTATCAACACCGCAGGCAGCATACAAACAAGATAAAGCCCCGGAATGCAGCAACAAAATTAATATCCCAAGTAGCACCTCCTCTCATCCCCTTTAGCAATACATGCTTGACTTCAATAAAATGCTAACGCTTCAGAGAAAGGCTATTTACAGAACCACTGTGGAAGGGGAGAAAGAGCTTTGAAAGAGTATTCAGATGTATTTTAATAATGGCTTTGCAACATATGATGGAAGGATATTTACACTCACACCAGTCGTTAGGGAGTTGTGCAGGAACAAAAGTGGCTTCATTCAGAAACAGATCTGACAGGTTTGCTTTAGAATTTGAAATACAAGCTGAGTGTGGGTGGGCTCATTCACACAATGTTTCATGGAAGTTATTTTATGATGACTCTGAAAAAGGAAAAATTCAGCTGGCTGTACAAAACAATTTTGATCTTTTCTCCCTCTGTGCAGTTTTGGATTTACACACAAGCTAAATAAGTGATAGTTTAGGGCCTAGAATTATGGGTGGCCTCAGACTATGAGGCTGAGTTAGCTTTTGTTCTTAAACAAGCTTGACACAATTACCAATATAATACACATTTTATTCATATTGATTTCTGGAACAGAATACAAGTCGAATTGTGGTTGGAGTTGTTTCACCTTCCAGGTAAACTCTAATGATCCTTTAAAATTAGCCATGCTGGCAAGAAGTTTCAAGACTGAAGTCCAAAACGTCTGGAGACTCTGTTGCTCGCCATCTGAGTTAAATATTGCAGGGGATTTGGGCATAATGAAGAATCCATGTCAAGTCCATGGTGTTATTCTCTGGCACACAACCTACATCTCAGAGGTACTTCAAGAGTGAGCAAGCTATGAACATGACAAGTGCCAGAGCATTTAGAAAACATTCACACATGTGAGAAGTCACAACAGCATTCAACAGTCTGCGTTGAGGTATAGCAATTTCATACCTTCCAAATGTTTGGGACTACAACTCTCATTGGTTGATAATAGTATGGCCTATGCTCAGGAATTTTGTGGAAGTTATAGACTGAAGGGAAGCAGGTTGTCTTCTTCTGGTCTTCGTGTATATTTTTTCTACATTGCCATGTAGGAAAAACATATCTGTTAAAGAATCTTTCAAGGTTCCTCAGCAAGTAGATTGTTTAGCTTTGTGTGTCACATCACATCAAAACCCTTTTGGACTTGATTATTTATTATTTGAATGCACTTTGACCCATATTTGGATCTGGCTTTGGGACAGATATCAAGCAGGACTGTAGGATGATCTATATGGAGACAGAAACCAAAGGAGTATGACATCTGTGATTGTTTCTGAACTTCTCACAGGTTGAGAAATCACAGAAAGCTAATTTTTTCTGGACCACATATGAGTACGATGTTGTGAGTACTGCTGTTGTATTAATTCATTGTATTAATCTTGTTGGCACATGACATAACCAGCATAGCTTGTGGAAGAAGGTGGAGCGAAAAGCAGCTGGCACAATGTCCACGAAAGAAGTAAGTCACTGGGGATACAGGCTGATTGAAGTCTGCAGATTTTGTCTGGCTTCACTTGCCACCACTACACAACCCTGGAAAAATACAGTTCCTGGCGTTGTGCACCAACAAACCATAGCGTTACTGATCTACCCTATGGAAATTTTCCTGCAGGATGCTGCAGTGGTCAATGTAGTCTTCAATGTTTTCCAACATGCTTATGATGTTACTGAATGAAGCAGAAGTTTGGCAATGAATCAGAAATTTGGAACAAGGAGCCATCAGCTAGGCTGATTATGCTTGCACAAGCCAGAAGAAGTGGTAGAACTCCTGGACAGGTGATTTTATTGCCTGGATATAAATGAACCACTGGAAACATGAGCTATTCAAAATTATTATGTAGTGTATCTAGAGATAGATAGCTGATCCCTAAATATATCAACAGAATGGTCCTCCTACTTTGGCAGTCTGCAGATCAGGTTGTAAAAAATAGGGGGGGATATTTGAGCCCAGCCTTTTATTCTTGCTACTGTATTTATTGTACTCTACTGGTTTATAAGACACTAATGGGGTGCAGTGGCAGCCAGTTCTCAATCCTGTGGGACCTCAGAGAAATGCATAGTCCAGGGCAGGAAAAGGTCACCTTCTGTAAGCAGCAACTGAGGATCTGAAGGACCAGAACTAGGTAAGATCGTCCAAGGCATACACGAGGTCAAGTTCCATAAAGCAGCAGCTGAAGTTCAAAAGGGGCAGAAGCACACAGAATAATCCAAGGCAGGCAGGAACTCTACTTCTAATTGCAGTAATGGAGGATGATGGGAGCAAGCCAAATCCACTTTAGTCAGATTTCTCAGACTGAGGATCACATTTTCTGAGGCTTCATAGAGCCAGATAGGTCACTAGCATCCCAAGCAGAGCTTGGACAATTACTTTTAAAAAGTAATTCACTGCACATTGCTTTGGAAAAGTAAGGCATTGGACTTGCTTGCTCCATAAGATTTTCCTTTTATCATAATATCCCACTTTTTAGTTACTTGTAATATGTTACTTCTAAGCAGCCCTTAACCCAGCAAGTCAGCTAACTAAATTCTGCCGCAACCTACAGGACACAATTACATGTAAACTTGGTGGTACAGAAACCAGGGGTTGGTTGGTTTCTGCGGGGCTGGATTCAGAACAGCACTCCAAATGCCTTAGGAGCTCACTGATAAGGAGGAAGGGAGCAAGGCAACCCAGGTTTGGCTTATTTCATCTGCAGGTAATAAGAAAGGTCTACAATTCCAATCAAGTAAAAGGTGTAGTTGGCATCAACTGTGCTAGATTTGGTGGATTATCAATTGGTTAAACTAGTGCCTTTGCTCCAGACCCATATTGGCTAAAGGCCTAATGATGCAGAAAAAGCCATGCCTTGCTTTCTCTGCTTCCCTACATCATTTCCACACTAGTCTGTTATAGTGCTATTATTCCACTTTCAACATCCTATGAAGGGCTCTTTGCTAAACTGCAAATCCCAGGATTCCATAGGATGTTGAAAGTGGAATAACAGGACTATAACAGGCTAGTGCGGAAATGGCCCTAGTTTCTTCTGGAATCTTCCAATGTTTCTGCTATCATCAACATTTTGTGTGTTACTTGACAAATTGAGTACAACTACATAGTGCTATTACTATAACTACATGTCATGTTGAGGAGGGAGCAGGCTTGTTTTCTGTTGCTCCAGAGACTAGGACAAGGAGCAATGGATTCAAGCTGCAGGAAAGGAGATTCCACCTGAACCTCAGGAAGAACTTCCTGACAGTCAGAGCTGTCCAGCAGTGGAATATGCTGTCTCGGAGTGTGGTTGAGTCTCCTTCTTTGGAGGTTTTTAAGTAGAGGCTGGATGGCCATCTGTTGGGAATGCTTTGATGGGTGTTCCTGCATTGCAGGGAGTTGGACTTGATGGCCCCTGGGGTCTCTTCCAAATCTATGATTCTATGATTCTAGTAGGAGGCTGTTAGTCTCATCCAAGTTGCTGGGCTGCAAATGGCTTTGTGCATGAAGATTTTTGCCTTGTTGTCCAGAGGACTATTTAATTTCTATGTCACTACTCCTAGTTCACACACATGCACAAAAAAGGCATATTTGAAGAAGTCCTCCAGGGACCTAAACAACTTAATCTGACCGTTGGTATCAAATATATTTGTTAGAGTGAATTGGTTGATAGATGTGTGTCAGCCATTCACATGAACGGGAAAGCTGGAAAGATGGAAGTCACAATCATGAAAGTGGCTTCCACAGGGCTGCAGTCCTACTACTTTGGGGGTACCTGAAGCTCCCTGGCAGTTTCACAAAGCCCTCCAACACTCTAAACATCTTTTTCAGAAAGAATTTAAAGGTGACTTTGGCTTAAAAATAAAATACCCAGAAAGGCTCCCAAACACAATAAAATGCACAAAATACCTCTATTTGGTATTCTTCTCAAAATGGTGACCAGAAGTGACAGAATATCACTTCCAGATGTCATTTTGAAGGAGAGCCTGAAGAAAACCAGAGATATTCTGGTACACAATGGAACTATCCCTGTAGGTTAATGCAAAACTTTGTCTACTTGGTTATGCATCTCAGTGCTCATTTGTGGGATGAAAGTAAGCATGCCCTGGTGGTGTGAACAGACCCAAAAGAGGCACATGGTTTAAAAAGTATTTTTTAAAAAAACCCAGTTGTTTAAAATAACTAGTAAAACTATACTAATTACTGGTAATTTTCTAAACACCATAGTGTATTAAAGGATCTTTTCTAATATTTTAACCAGTTGAGAAAATAGATGTAGTTCAGTTTCACCTTGAAAAAGCACATACTGTCTGCTTCCTACAGCAGTGTTTACTTGAGGGTAGATTACAGACAAAAACACTCTCTAGTTAGCCAAGGACAAAAAATTTTTATAGATGTCTTCCCCCTCTTCCTAATCTGAAATCATTCCATAAAGAGCTGCTGCTTTATCAGTAATACTTAGCACTATTTGACTCTGAGCAACTGGATAATCTCTGTTTGCTTATACTATACTGATTAGCATTAACTCAAGATCAGCTGTTTATAGGATTGTGTATGCTAGCAAGTGACTGGTGCAATCAAAGTACTTTTTCCTAGAGGGCAGCTCTGCACATGTGCTTAATATAACATCATTCCCCCCCCTTTTTTTTGAGGTGTTTCATGGGCAAAGCATGTAACCATAGTAACAACGTTTCCAGTATGTATGTGTCAAAATCTGTGTTGGGACCAGTACCATTTCATTTGTTCATAAATAAATCACATTGCACTTGTAAGATGCTACCATATTTGGACTACTGCATACAGCTCCAGTCATACTATGTCAAAAAGTAGATCATTGTTAGAAGCCTGCTGACCTTTTACACATGTGTAAGTTTCCTTACAGAACCAAAATGTCTGCATTTCAGTTTAAGGTTGTGGAAGGAGAGCTGTAGATGTGTTGCCACTGTACATGCAAATGTGCTCCAGGTTGCATAGTCAGTTGCACAATCTTGGCATTCAACATAAGGTTTGCACAGCGCAATCATGCAAAGATTTATGCTGCACAGCTCCAGTATAGGATCTTAATCCATATCTGTAGAAAAAGTACAAACCCAGCAATGAATGTAACCAAACTCATGATAACCAGAGTGCTTTCCCTGCAATGAGAATCTAAAACAGTTTTAAATTAGAAGAGAATTGACTATGAGGAAAGTAAAGTGCTGTGCTTGCTTTAAAG
Organism: Iguana delicatissima; assembly: GCA_948472985.1. Classification (NCBI taxonomy): domain Eukaryota; kingdom Metazoa; phylum Chordata; class Lepidosauria; order Squamata; family Iguanidae; genus Iguana; species Iguana delicatissima. The sequence goes on from CAOKZL010000729.1 coordinate 188,285, forward strand.
AAAATTGAAAGAAGTGTTGTCTAATTCTAGAACTGGTGGACACCTAGTGAAGTTACCAAGAAGCAGAATTGGGACAGACAAAAGCCAAATATTCCATGATGATGGTTTGTGCCTTCAAGTCATTTCCAACTTATGGAGACTAGGGCCATTTCCACACTGGACTGTTAGAATGCTATTATTCCACTTTCAACATCCTAAAAATGGAATAATAGCACTCTAACAGTCCAGTGTGGAAATGACCCAGGATTTTCTGGGGCTTAGAATGTGTGACGCTCCCATGGTCACCGTGTGGGTTCATATAATACATATTTAACTGAATTCGTTGCCACAGAATATGGTGATGCCTGCAGGATCTAGGAGGCCAATAAGTGGAGGACCCAGTCTAGAAATGACCATTAACAATAATGATTATATGCAGCCTCTCTTTATGCTTTATGAAGCAGTAAGTGACTAAACACCAGTTCACAGCATAGCAAAACTTCTGTCATCATGTCCTGGTTGTGAGTTTCTCGGGGGCAACTCATTAGCCATAGTAGGGAACAAGGATGGAGTCTTCAGCTGCTCTGGCAGGACCCTTCTTAGGGTCAAGAGGTGTTTGTACATTTCTGTGACCGTTTAGCTGGCCTAACAAAGATACTACATCAAGGCGTGGGGAGTGTCTCATCTTCTAGCTGTTGATGTACAACCACTTTCATTCAGCTGCAGAGAGCATAGCCAATTGTGAGAGACAGTGGATGCTGAAGTTCAACAACATTCTGAAAGCCGCATGTTCCCCATCTCTGCACAAACATGGATTCTGATATAAAGACGTTATCGTGGTATTTATGAAACTGGCTTGGAATGGATCTCATTTATTCAGCTTGATTCAGTTTACAATTGTCTATTACTTTATAATTCTCTGCTACACACAGAGAACTTATAGAGAAGGTACAGACCACTGAGCCATTTAGTGTGGCAGACCATGTGTGTTCAAGGCCCTGTGGAATTCTCCCACTATGAAATTTGATATGTGAGGTGAATATATCCAGATATTATGTGGATAGAGAGGAAGGCTCAATATGTCTGTATCCATGACAGCTTGAAAAAGTCACTGTTTTGGATTACATCTCAAAAGAATCTCCAAGCCAGCTTGCCCAGTGCTTCTTATTGAGGGGGTCTTGAGAAATGTAACCCAAAACAGTAATTTTCCAAGTTGTGATATCTTATGCACAATTCAAAGTGCTGGTGATGATCTATAAAGGAGAACAGGGTTTGACTCCCTGCTTGGCCATGGAAATCCACTGGGTGATCATGGGTGCATCACACACTCTCAGCCCCAGAAAACCCCATGATAGGTTTGCCTTAGAGCTGCCATAAGTGGCAAATGACTGGAAGGCACACAACAACAGCAACAGCAGCTCTCTTTATGAGCCCATTAGAGCTCTTAAGATCTTCAGGAGAAGCCTTTCTCTCTGGCCCACCACCTTTTCAGAATTTTTTTTTTTTTTTTTGGTGGAAACAAGGCAGAGGCAGAGCAGAGATGTATCTAGGGTGGGGCAAATAGGATACATGCCACAGGTGCCAAGGGGGCACAAAAAAGCCTATGCATGTAGGGGTGGGAGGTGGAGTAGGGGTCAGAAAGTAGGGACACAACTTCCATGCTTGCCGTAGGTGCTGCTTACGCTAGATACACCACTGGGGAGAGGACTTTATTTGCAGCTGCTCCCAGACTTTGGAACTCCCTCCTTGGAGAGGCTAGAATGCTTCCTTCCTTGCTTTGTTTCTGCTGGCAAGTCAAAACATTCTTATACCACTCAGGCTTTTAGAAATGACCCTGATGGCCTTTTAATGATGTACTATGCTGTTTTAGGGTTGTATCCAGTTCTTTAATGGTTTTTAAGGTTTTTATCTTTAGAAATTGTTCGTCTTTTAAATAACCTTTATATTTATACCGTCACTGAAGTTTTTGTATAGTTTCTAATCTGTAATGGTTCTAATATGTTGTAAGCCACCTCAAGTCCCATTATTAGGAGAAAGGTGAAATATAAATGAATAAAATAAATAGTAATTATTATGTGCACCCATCAGCATGCGACACACCACTCACTGCTGCAGGCTGGATGGCAGTAATACGGAACAACTCTTCAAGGTCTTAGACCACTTTTTGCAACTGGAAACCCTTTACCAGATGATGAACTGGGAACTATGGGATGAATGCATGAAGAGCTTTGCCAAATCACTGAGATATTACACGGCACAGTTTTAATGAATGCAGTTCAATAGAAAAAAAAAATGAGAGGAATAAAAGAAACAGAAAGTGCTGCAGCTGAAATGGAATCTACCTCAGGGTTTCAGAACAGCTTAACTGCAAGAGAGTGCTTTTTAAATATCTTTGCCAGAACATCTCTGTGGAATTCTGCAAAAATGTGTTTTAACCTTGGTCTCCTTGATGTGAATCATAAAGTCACTCTTAAGAGGTTATGAGATCATGGTAACATGTAAACTGCACATGATTTGTTAACACTATCAAGATCTTGAGAGAAGGGAGAGGAAATACCAGTCACAAAAGCTGATAGAGTCCATCAAGCATTTTTCCAAAGGCGTTGTTCGCAGGAAGATAGCTGTTCCCATTCATAATTATAACAACTACATAGACCTTGCTGCTGGGTTTTATCACTAATTACTGTAGCTCTTTGGTATAATGTTAATGCTTTTTGTTTCCTTTAAACTGACCATGCTGGACAAAAATTATTTTGAATTTTCTATGTCTGAAACTATGTTTAGGTCACCAGCCTCTCTCCTTTTTTTTTCTTCTATGACAAAGTAGATTTTTGTTTTATTTTTTCAGTCACATGATTTGCCTTTGAAAGAGGCCAAATTACTTTGGTTTAAGCCAGTCTTTATTTGTGAGCAAACACTGTGCAAAGCCTCTTTTCAAAAGATGGCAGTACATGCTGCATCAATGAAGGAAGTGTTCAGAAATGAACTAAATGACACATATTTTCATTAATAGAACACTCATATATTTCCTACTAGTCTGGCAGGGTGCAAACTTCAGCCCTTTTCCTAAATTCACGCTCCTCAAAATTATGCTGAAATAGAAGTCTTTTCATGATGGTGAATTGATACTTTATGGTCCAACTGTTAAATGGCAGCAAGGGGAGGTTGTTCTAGCTTCCAAAGAAACAAAGGTTGTAATCCTGCATACTGTTAGGCAACCTAAACCCCACTGAGGTCAATGAGATTTAAGCAAGCTTTGCACAGATTGCACCCCGAGAGTCCAAGGAAGTTGCCATTATTGATTTGCTTATGCAAGGTTATCATGTACCAGTTGATTAGAACCCAGAGTCACAGCATCAGCAATATTGCCACCAGCTCAAATGCTGAACTTGAAAACAACGCTTCCTAGCTTCAAGCTTCAAAAATTTCAAGCAGTTAGGCTGCAAGCATACATGCACTTACCTGGGAGTATGTCCCATGGAATCAAACAAGACTTACTTTTCAGTAAGTATGTACAGGATGTCAGGGTTGAAGCAGGAATAAATCGATCAATAGGTTTCAGAATAGGCTCTGTTTCAGTTAATTTCAATGAACCATGCTGCAGCTATTATTCTTATTAAACATCAAGGCCTCATTAGGAGTCAAGAACTAAAAAAAAAAAGCTTTTGCCCTACTAATTTTTCAACCACACCCATCATCGTATTTTCTAAATTGTAAACACTGGGCTGAAATCTCTTGCAGTCTGATTATGAAAGGGCTTTCCATTTCCTTCATGTAGGTCATGTGAATGTAGAATGGGCTTCATGAGATTATTAATGCTCCTATCACTGCAAAGGTGCCAGAATAATTCGCAGCATTTAATTATTACTTACTTAAGGGAAACACTGACATGTTGCATATAGCAAAGAACTTCAAATTGGACCTTGTGAGCATCATATGTTTCCGTCATGACCTAAGCATTACAAACTCAAACATTTTTCCTCCAGTTGAGTATAAGCCTTTCCTCTTTATTTCCCTGTGGAAGTGCAAAAGGAGCTACAGGTCACTACAGATCCAATGTCACCTTGTTGTATAGGAAGACTGACAGGAAAAAAATGTCTCCAATTCCATGTGGGTATACAGATGATTTATGCTTTGTTTTTTAAAACATCCCAGAAGCACCACTACCAGTATGGAGTTTGCACATCTGAAGCCTATGCATCTCCTCTACTTGAACTCTTCCTCTGGTGATATACAAAAAGCAGCGATACAAAACACTTATGTATATATACATCAGTGCTTCTTGGAATGTCCCAAAGCCACTCTGTATATTATTTTAAATGCAACATTGGCCACATAAAAATACCTACCTGATTTCTGTTTTCCACAAAGGCTAACATACAGAGCTCTGAGGCAGTGTATGTTTGGTATACCTTCCTCCACTCATGTAATGCAATGTTACATATGTTTTGGATCAGGACATAGATCAGAACTTTTAAAGTGTTAACTGGGCACATTGACTGGATAAATCTGTCTGGAATCCTTCCACCTACTGATTGTGACATTTCTGTTATTTCATATTTCAAAGCAAGGATATTTGGATGCTTTTTATTTTAATAGAGAGTGTCTGTACCTTAGTGCAACGAAGGTATATTCTGGGCCCTTTGGTTATCTGCTATGATCTGGTTCCAGGACCCCCTGTGGTTACCAAAACTTGTGGGTGCTCAAGTCCTGTTATGTAAAATGGTGTAGTAAAATAGCATTCCTTATATAAAATGGCCAAATCAAAGTTTGTTTGTTTTCTGATATTTAAAGAAATATTTTCAAATCATGGTCGATTGAATACGTGTATTCAGGATCTGTGGATATGGAGGGCCAACTGTATTAGTTTTTGATCCCAGAGCATTTGACAGAGCTCTGTAGGTAGACCCTAGAGCAGGAGACGGGCAACCTGCCACCCTCCAGTGATTGTTGGGCTCTAGGTCCAATCAATCCCAACCACTGGCCATACTGGATAGGGCAGATGGAACTGGAGTCTAAGAACATCTGGATGGTCACAGGTTCCCTAAACTAGACTTACACACTTGAATGTAAATAGGCCAAGTGACAGCAAAATCTTGTTAACATCTACTCAGAAACCAATCCCATTTAGTTCACTGAGGCTTACTCCCACATGAATATATCAGCCACAGGCATTTCATTATGTTTTTTGAATGTCATACATGCTGATGGTAGGGAAGAGGCCAGTCAGTCTGTTTCCTGTCCTTAGGGCCTAACTTATAAATGCACGTACGTGCCTTCAAGTTGCCTATTGAACTACAACCCCATGAATTTCACAGGGTTTTCTCAGGTAAGGAATACTCATGAGGTGGTTTTGCCAGTTCCTTAATCTGAGAGACAACCTACAGCCCTTGATAGTTGTTGGCAATATCTCATCCAAGTACAAACCAGGGCTGATCCTGCTTAGCTTTCAAAGTCATATGGGATCTGATACTTTTACGGTATTTAAGCCCCATAGGGCCAAACTCAGAAAATATTAAATTCATGTTTTGCATGTGTGCATCTGTGTGTGTGTGTGGTAGCCACAGTGCTTGAAGCAGTTAAACCTTCCACTTTCTCTGCTATCCTCACTATCTTCTGTCTCCCATGCTGCAATTAAGCAACAGAATAAAAGCTCCCATTTGATTCTTAAAATTAAAACCAGACTACTCTCCTTGTACTATTTCTATGGGAGGAAGCAGATAAGGCTAGGTCCCTTTACAAATGTGGAAAGCCTGCAATGGCTTCTTCCTAGATGCTTTTGACCTCTCCAGCATTGTTTTTTTTAAACCAATGATGCAATACTGATAATAGGATTGTCATAAACATACAGCCTCACGTCTTCATAAATAAAGCACTCAGAGAAATACACATACATATAGAGCCAGCACAGAATGCATAAAGGAAAACAAAACCAAACCTATGAACCAATATTTTACTAAAAACTGACCCACTTATAATTCTCTTTAGAGCTTTGATATCCCAACTATCATTATTCTAAAATCCCCATATAGAAGAATTTACAGCTAAATATGCTCAGCTTTTGGATTTCCCTCACCTCCCTTTTCTTCCTGCAAATATATCTTCAGATTCAAGATAATGCTCAGTAAAAGTACCAAATGTATTTAGAAGTGTAAAATTCATCTACCTAAAGCAGAACTACAAGGCAAATATAATTAAGTAGTTTTACCATTTTAATTGAAATGTCTTAATAGTTTTAAGAAAAATTAGAGGTATAGCAAAGTCTGTTTTTGCAGTTTTAGAATCATGGATCTTTTGAATATTATCAAGGGTAAAATTATCTTTTATCTGATTCTGAAGTTTTTATGCCATGTTATTACATATCTTGTTATGCAGCTGGGGTTTTTTTTGTCTTATCCAATGAATATCTATTTATTATTTTACAGCCAATAAAATAATATTGAAACAATCCTATTTGGTTAATGACAAACTAGAGGGGGAGAAGGAATGAATTTTATCTAGCCTTTCCATCAAAAAATGTTCAGTTCTGATAATGCATCATCAAAATGGATGGTCTTCTTTCTTTTTCCGGATTACATCCCACCCCCTTTATCTAATCATACTGTGGCCAACTTGAGCATTCCAAACACCAACTGAAAGAACTACTTAAGGACATCTTTCAACAAGAATTTTAGAAGCAATTTGAAAGGCATTATTTTATCCCCTGACAACTGCCTTAAAGGAGCTTGTGTAGCACAAAAGGGTGTTTCCAAGTGGCATTCCAAAAGAAAGAAATTAATAATCTTCTGTTATAGCAGAAATAAATCTGACACCATGAACTGCAGTTCTCTCATCAAATGTACACAACTTATATCTCCTTTCTGAGGTATGTATAGTGACGTGTGTAATTAAGACAAAAGAACTGTATCATAAAGGCTTAACTTCATTTTTTCAAAAAAACCCCTATGTTGGCATTACCACAACAACAAGTACACACAAAGTGTCTATGAAAAATTCTAGGACAAGATAGTTTTGTACAAAACCTCAATTTATTTCAAAGAAATTAAAAATATGTATTTTATATATATTTATATATAAACTTCTATGCCTCTATAAATATAGATGATCTTGTAACAGTGAACAGAAATAAATGCATACCAAACTCATACAAGCTATGCATTTTAGGGTATGGTAAGTCATAGATAATATTTAGGACAGGTGTTTCTATAAAAAGTTTGAAACCGTACAATCAGAAGAGCAGCAAATCGGTTTTGCTATACAAAGGATTAAATATTAAAATGTGTTTGCCAGTTAAATTTGATGCATTTGTATAAACCTGTTAAGGAAATAGGAGCCATACTAGTTTAGAGAGAATGTTGACCAATCGCACACTGGCTCTCTTAGCTTTACATATAAATTACTATATTGAAATATCAGGCTTATATAGATTCTGGAGGGTCTGACATCCCATCATTCAGCTGAAATTTCTTTTCTCTGGTGGCATAAATCACCATGCCTTTCAATCACCTATTAACAAGAAGGAATTAAAATCCACCAGTTACAAAGATATGTAGAAATGAAATGCCAGTGTTATAAATAGTTCTGAAAATCAAAATAATCCAAGCAGCTGGAATTTCTTGTAAGGTCTGTTTTTCACTCTTATTCGGCAGCAAGCAGAGTTTGTTTACAAAATCAGCTCAGCAATGCCTTCTTGGTTCATCTCTCCCAGCAAACTAATTAAATGGAAAACAAAAGAGCGCATAGCAAACCCTATAAAAAAAAAGCAAACTGTTATAAAATGGACTACCAAAACACAAAATGCAAACTCTTCCTTGTGCCTACAGGGCAATAATGAGCTTATTTCTCAGACAGAAAGAAGTTGTCCCTTCCAAGTTTAGAAAGCAAACTGTACTTCAATATATTACAGAAAGTTACATGGGGAAAGTTACAGTTCTTCAAAACTATCAGACATGTACACAGGAGCAGCTGGTGAGAAAACTTGGCTCTCAACCATTCAATTTCGTGCTTCTCAAAAATAGGTCACACCTTTAAGCAAGGCCCAGAAGATTCTCTTATCAAGAGTTTGGTGGTTGAGAGAGGAAGTTTTCCTAGGCTGGGCTAAATGTGCAATTGGGCAACTCTTCCCAAACTCCTCCCACACTGGATCTGGAACAGGTAAAACTGCTTCCTCCTTTACTCCTTCAGATCATACTGAAACAAGGAAGACTTACTCTTCCACTCCCCGCCTACTATTGTTGACACGCAGAGCAGATGCAGTCAGCTGGGCCTCTCCACACTACAAGCAACCATCCCCACAGCTTTCCCATTAGTTTTACTGACATGTGGCAAATGATCTCAGAATTGTGACCAGCTATGAATTGATCTGCCTTACTCTTGGACCAACAGGCAACAACTGTACAACCATGTGGGGTTGTGGAGCTGGCGGATGGGTGGGAAAAGAAGGGTTATTTTGATTCCTGTTTTTCACTTTTGCACTCATAATGAAAAGAGAGCTCCATTTTCCTTCTTTTGTCTTTTTTTTTAAAAAAAGGGAGGTGTTCCAAGAGATTTAAAAAAGTTCTAAATAATTATACAAAAGTGAGAATTTTGCCATTTAAATACAAACATACTTACAAAATCTTACAGAGGCTATATACAACAACCTCAAAGTCACATTCCCAACTTTACAGTAAATTCAGTCCAGCAGAAGACAGAGAGAAAACAAAAGATCTGTCTCACAGCCAGCCTTTTTGTTATCAGGTTCCCACAGGCTGGAGAGAAAAGTACCCAGACCAGGAAGTCTGCAGAATGATGGCTGAGTATGCATTTTCTCTGTTCTTGGCTGGGAGATGGTGGGAAGCCAGCAAGGTCTTTCACCTCCTATCCCTAGCTGGTTGTGCAGACAAGAGCTCACACTGTGGTCTCTCCTTGCTTACTGTTGGTGAGTCTGGTATAGAACTTTCTCCAAGAATTGAGCGTTTTCCCAGACCAGATCCAGAAGCCTGAGGTGATGCCTACAATTAAGGTCATGAGATATTTGATCATGAAGACCGTGAAGTCAGGGCTCATAGGTGGGTGGTGGTGGTTACTGGGGCAAGGGATGGCATAGCTCTTGCAGCTCTGAGCAAACCAACTCCTCTCCCACTGTTCCCTAAAAGCTTGCTCATAAAAATAGCAGGCTATGACGATGGTGGCAGGCACCGTGTAGAGGACGCTGAAGATCCCTATCCTCACCATCAGCTTCTCCAGCTTTTCTGTCTTGGTCCCGTCATGCTTCATGATGGTCCTGATCCGGAAGAGGGACACAAATCCAGCCAGGAGGAAAGAAGTGCCAATGAACAAGTAAACAAACAAGGGCGCCAGCACAAAGCCTCTCAAGGCATCCACGTTGTTGATGCCCACAAAGCAGACGCCACTGAGCACGTCTCCGTCCACCTGCCCCAGGGCCAAGATGGTGATGGTTTTAATGGCTGGGACGGCCCAGGCAGCCAGGTGGAAGTATTGCGAGTTGGCCTCAATGGCCTCATGGCCCCACTTCATACCTGCCGCCAGGAACCAGGTGAGGGAGAGGATGACCCACCAGATGGAGCTGGCCATGCCGAAGAAATACAGCATCATGAAGAGGATGGTGCACCCTTCCCGCTTGGTGCCCTGGGCCACCGTGCGCAGGCTGTCGTCCGAAAAGCGCTCGTTGCAGACCACCTTCTCCTCCAGCAGGAACCCCGCGATGTAGGCCACGGCCACGGCCGTGTAGCAGCCCGAGAGGAAAATGATGGGCCGCTCGGGGTAGCTGAAGCGCTTCATGTCCACCAGGTAGGTGAGGACGGTGAAGAGGGTGGAGGCGCAGCAGAGCACCGACCAGATGCCAATCCAGGTGCGCGAGAAGCGCAGCTCCTCCTGCCCGAAGTACATGAGCCCGTAGAGGCGCCCGGGCTCGCAGGGCGCCCCGCAGTCCTTCTCGCCCAGGAAGCGGTAGTTGAGGTAGGCGGGCACCTTGAGCACGCGGGGGCAGGTGAACCTCCCCGCCCGGTCCGCCAGGTGGCTCCCGCCGCCGCCCGCCCCGCCGCCGCCGCCGCCGCCCCCTCCGAGGCCGCCGGCGCGGAGCTGGGGGTTGCTGGTCCAGAACTCGGGCCCGAGCGACGGGGTGGGCGTGCCGCGCTCGGAGGTGTTCTGGCCGACGCAGAGCTCGCCGGCGCCGTGGACGGGGAACTTCTCGCAGCGGAGCGTGTCGGGCCACTGGAAGCCGAACTTGTTCATGAGCGCCTCGCAGCCCTGGCGCGCCCGCTCGCACAGGGAGCGGCAGGGCGGCAGCGCCTGCTCCAGCACGGTGCAGACCGGCGCGTACATGGAGCAGAGGAAGAACTTCAGCTCGGCCGAGCACTGCACCTTGACCAGCGGGTAGAACTGGTGCACCTCCAGGCCGGCGTCCTCCTGGTTGGTGTGGCCCAGCAGGTTGGGCATGATGGTCTGGTTGTAGGCGATGTCCGTGCACAGCGGGATGGTGATGGGCTGGCAGTAGCCGTGGTCCGGCACCGAGATGCCCCGCTCGCCGTTGTACTGCTGCGGGGGCGGCGGCGGGGGCGCCTGGCCCCGCGCGGGAAGCACCGGCGCCCCCGGGCACAGCAGCAGCCCCGCCAGCAGCAGCAGCAGCAGCGGCGGCCCCGGCGAGCCGGTCTTGCGGCGGCTGCAGCGGAGCGGAACCCGAGCGGCGGGGCCTCCCGCGCCCGCCGGGGGCTCGGCCCCGCTGCCAACTTGCCGAGTCCACTTCTCAGCCATACTTCGCCGCGTCCTCTCGCTGCCGCCGCGCTCTCCTCCTCCCCGCTCGCGGGGCTCGCGCTGCTGCTTCTCCCTGTTCCCTCCTCTCCTGCCAGCTCAAACTTGAGCCTCATGAAGGGGAGGGAGGACGACGACGCGGGGAAGGCGCCCAGCCCGGCACTGCGCTCCCCTTCCTCCTCCTCCTCCGCCGCCGCCGCCGCCGCCAGCGCGCTCGCTCGCTCGCCTCAGCCCAGCAGGCAGAGCGCGGCTGCCGCTTCCCCTCACTGCTGCTCCCGCCGCCTTCCCTTCTTCCTCCGCCGCCGCCGCCGCCGCCTGACCATTTGTGGCAACCCCTCAAGTCCTCTCTCTCGCGCGCGCGCGCTCTCTCACTCGAACCGGTTTCCAGGCGCCCCGCCGTCTGCCTTTCACCAGAAGGGAGGAGCCTTGAAACCGACGCCGAAGTTTCCCCGCGCCAGGGACCGTCGCCCAACATCTCTTCCCGCGCCCGGGCGCAGGAGGAGAAGGCAGAGGAGGAGGGCGTCCGAGACGGGGCTTTTTCCCCACCCACTCCCCGGCTCCCTTGCTTCCCCCACCCTCTTTTGCCCTCGCCCTCCTCCAACTTTTCCAGGAACAAGAGGGGGGAAGAGAAAGGGATGGTGGTGGAGGAGGCCAGGGTTGACTGGGCTGTGGGGAGGGGGGTTGCGTTTAAAAAAAAAAACAGAAGAAGAAAAGGGGGAGAAACCTTGGGAGAATAGCCCCATATGCTGTGGACGGCTAATGAATGGAAGGGAGCAGACACTTGCTTTTCCTTTTGACGCGGGAAGGTTTTCCTGGGGTTCACACCAATAAGGAAAGAAAGAGGGAAAGGCGGGAAAATGCGGGACAGATGTTGGCGAGTTTAAAGTTTTAGACTTTGCAGACTGGGCCAGAGAAGCCTTGGGTGGCGGAATAGCTCTCGGGTCGAAAGACGCACCGGCGCGCGCTCACAACCCGCCCGAAGGCTTCCCTTGAAATTCGTGGAACCTGAGGGAGGAAAAAGCTTCCCACGCCGCTGCTGCTGGGCGAGAGTTGCACCTTACTCTTCCCATTCGCCCGCCCTGAAAGATCTGACATAAGTATTTATTTTTACAAAAACCAAACAACCCACAAACATTAAGTCACAGCTCCTTCCTAGAAATTTAAGGCCATTTCCACACTAGGCTGTTGCAGTGCTATTATTCCACTTTCAACAGCCTATGACCTGCAAACCCCAGGATTCCATAGGATGTTGAAAGTGGAATAATAGCACTACAACAGTCTAGTGTGGAAATGGCCTAAGTCACAACTCCAGCCCTAGAACTTACAAAAAGGCATCAACCGCTGTCAGTCTGGAAGAGCAGCCTCACTGGACTAATGTTAGCACTGGAGGAACAGCTCAAGGGACTGAGGATAACATGGATCAGCCACTCAAATAAGAAGCAAAATTTAAGGCCATGCACTTGTGTAAATATACCAGGGAGTGCCCCCATTTTTAATTTATTGTTAACTATGGAGACCTGATGGAGGAGAGAACTCCAAGTCACCCTATCAGAACTGCCCGGCCCAGGTCTTGCAGACTGGGGGCTGTGGCTTTCTTGATTCTATCCATTGGTTGTGCAGTCTTCCCTCTTTCCTACTGCCTTTTCCCTTATGAGCATTATTTTGAGTCATCTCTTCCCATGACAATGATACATACAAAATATGACAGTCTCACTTTAATAATCTTGGCTTCTAAGGAGGCTTCAGGGTTGATTTGCTCTAGGACTCATTGATTTGTCTTTTTAGCTGGTCTTTTTGGCACTCTGCCATAGAACTGTTCTCCACCACCTTTCAAATGAGTTGATTTTCTTCCCGTCGGCTTTTATCGCAGTCGAGTTTTCACGACCATATATAGAAATAGGAAATATGATAGCATGAACAATCCTAGCTTTGATATTCAGTGATACATCTTTATACTTCAGGTATAAAGGTCTAGTTCCTTCATAGCTGCCCTAGCAGGTCTTTTGCCATTTCCGCCCAATCCCTAATAAGGATGGAGACTGCAGTCAAGAAATCATAAGACCAAGGCCATTTCTGCACTAGACTGTTATAGTGCTATTATTCCACTTTCAACATCCTGTGGAATTCCGAGGTTTGTAGTTTGCTGAAGCCAAAGAGCTCTCTGGCTGAGAATTCTTAATGCCCCTCCCTAAACTGCAAACTACAGGATTCCATAGGATGTTGAAAGTGAAATAATAGCACTATAACAGTCTAGTGCAGAAATGGCCTTGGTCTTACGATTTCTTGACTGCAGTCTCCATTCTTATTAGTGATTGGGCCAAGGTATGGAAAACCTTGAACTATTCCAATGTCTTCATAATTTCCTTTGAGATTATGTATATCATCTGTGGTCGTTATTTTTGTTTTCTTATTCATCAATTGTAAGCCTGCCATTGCCTTTCTTCATTGACTTTCTTTACTAATCATTCCAAATCTTCACTATTTTGTGCTATTAGTATGGTGTCATCTACACATCTTATATTGTTGATGACCAGTTTTCACACCTCCTACCTCTGACTCTAATCCTGCTTTATGTATGATATGTTCAGTGTACAAGTTAAACAGATAGGCTAATAAAATGCAGCTTCACCTGACCTCCTTACCACCTGGAAGTCGTTCCATATTCCCTATTTGATTTCTATATTGGCCACCATGTACACATCATGTATACAGTCACCTCTTTGGTTACTTGAAAAATGATGAACAAATTGTTGGCATCACAAAATTCAATAAAAAATTCAATCAGTTTTCCTGCTTCATTTCTTGACCCTAGGCCAAATTTTCCTACAATCTTTGATTCTACGTTTACATTCCAGTCAACTCTGATTAACAAGAAGTCCTGTTTCAGTGTGTTGTCTATTTCCTTCTGTACCCCAACAAAGAATCTGTCAGTTCCTTCTTCTGCCTCTGTAGTTGGAACATCAACTTGGATTATGGTTATATTGATGGGTTTAACCTTTTTGTAGTAAAAGACACTCAAAAGGAGTTTACCGTGCCACCTTCTGCATAGTACTAAGTGTTAGCTGAGGTGCCATTGCCATTGTTTCTGAGAGATCCTCTGCCAGTGTCACCCCCACTACTGATGCTGCTGCCCAGTAGCTGTGTGGGAAATTTAATCTGCCTCTTCAGCGCAAGCCTGTCTGACATGGGAGATCCTGCTAGCAGCACTGCTGCCATTGGCATAGCCTTTTGCCTCACAGGAGCAGGCAGTTCCACCACCAGCAGAAAGGTACAACCATGATGGGCCATTTTTAATCCACATGCATAATTTCTGAACCTGTTTAAAGGTATATATTTTACTACATAGCTACTTTTTCGTAGTTGATTAACTCAGGAAATATGTTCAGTTGCTTTCAGATGGATAATAGAGAGGCAGCAAAAGAATTCCAGCTTGAAGACTGAAAAGAAGAGTTTGTGATGGTTTCTTACCCAGGAATTAGGGTTGCATTTTCAGCTTTTATCTCAAGAATTAACAACCCCATGAATTTTTTCATGTTCAACATAGTACAAGAATTGGACTGCGGGTCTGTGAACAGAGTTTTCATAAAATACATCTATGTTCAGGGCAGTAGTTGTAATATCAGGAGTGAGAGCCAGTATGAGTGTTGGATTACAACCTTTGAGATCAGCGTTCAGTTCCCCACATGGCCATGGAATGAAGGGTTTGGTGGGGATTTTCTAGAACTGGAGTCAGGTTAGGACAGTAGGGGCATCTGTCTTCACTCCACCACCCCTGCTTTACCATACCCAGTAATGGGCTATGTGTTGTCTTTAAACTGAATTCTTAGATGTGAGATGACAGTTTCTAGCAATCTGGGCAAGGTGTACTCTTCCTTTCACTACAGTTCTCAGGATTCCTCACAATTGTCTATGCTGTTTAGGGCTGATGGCATTTGTAGTCCAACAGCATCTGGGTGACTAGAAATTGCCACCCTTGGTTTAAAGACTGAGAACCTATGCTCCTTTTGGAAGGAAGGAAGGAAGGAAGGAAGGAAAAATGAATGAATGAAAATGTGTCTACTTCTCCTCAAAATATTGTTTAATTTTTCTCTTGCCATAGTGCCATAGAGAATCTCTCTCATAAAAATGTCATTAAATTATTTTAAATGTATACCATCAGTGGCAGAACTGATAATATGTGTAGCCATAATGATTTTAAAAGACAGAGCCATCAGCAACAGAATAGCTGAATGGTTGTTGTTGCGTATCTTCAAGTCATTTCTGACTTATGGTGACCCTAAGGTGAATTTGTCATGGGGTTTTCTGGAGCTGGGAGTGTGTGTTGTGCCCAAAGTCACCCACTAGGTTTCCATGCCCAAGCAGGGAATCGAACCCTGGTCTCTAGGGTTGTAGTCAAACTCTCTGACCCCTATAACACACTGGCTCTCAGAAGAGCTGAAGAATACAAACTAAGAAATGCCAATAGTATTCAAGCGGAGGCAGATGTAATCTGCAAAGTGTCTTATAAACATGTCAGAATGACCTACCTATTTCTGCGCAAGTGCAACCTCACAAGGCCTTGAAAATTGTACTGCCATTGCACACAATGGATGACGGTGCACCAGCGTCACTGCTGTCGCGACGCCATTGTAGACTTGCTGTGACCTCTAGCCTCCTTTGGCCTATTTTCATTCCAGTTTGTTTCTACCTATGTCCTAATTATTGTCCCTTGCTGCTTCATTACCAACATCCTGTTATGTTCTAGATAGGATACAAGGAATTTAGTCCAAACAACATCCCTTTGTCACCCAGTTACTCGTGCCTTCCCAGGATTCTCTTGGCTAAAAATGGATGTGCATTTACAGAGACAAATATTTGGGTCCCTTTTACGTTACACAATATATCATTGTATGGAACGCTGGAGTTTGTAGTTTCGTGAGGCACTGACGCTCTCCGGCACAACATTCTAAATACTTCATGAGACTATAGATTCCAGTAGTTTCAAATGTGTTGTAACTGTGTAGTATGAAAGGGCCCTTGAGCTTGGTGAATGACTTATAGAAGTGTTAGTTATAAGGAAAATGCTGATCATCCATTCATTTTTTTAAAAAAAAAAACCCCACTTAGAAATACACAAGGCTAATGTTATCCCAAGGCTCTGTTGTCCCAGAAATTTTTACACTACTCTGAGTTTCACTCTGTTTTCTAATTGTGTCCACTGCAGACAATCAAGCAAGTTTATTTTTAGTTTAGAGACCTAAAAGCTACAACCAACTAGCGTACGTGTAACACTTTCTATGTTCCTGGAACTTTACACACATTGTCTCAACACCTTAAAACACCCTGGTATGGGGGTGGTTGTTACTTACTATGGAGTTGGCTTTGACTTATGGCAACCCTATGAATAAAAAACTTCCAGGTCACCCTATCATCAAGAGCCCTGCTCAGGTCTTGCAGGCTTAGGTTCTTGATTGGTCCATCCATCTGTAATGAAGTCTTCCTCTTTTCCTACTGCTTTCTACTGTACCAAACGTTATCACCTTTTCTAATGAGTCATGTCATCCCATGATATGGGCAGAATACAACATTCTCAGTTTAGTCATCTTGGCTTTTAGGGGGAATTCAGACTTGATTTGCTCTTGGACCCCTTGATTTGTCTTTTTAGCAGTCAATAGTATCCATAGAGCTTTTCTCCAGCACTGTGTTTCAAATGAGTTATCTTCCTCTCAACTTTCTTCAGTGTCCAGCTTTCACAGCCATACATAGTGACTGAAATACTATGGCACAGATAAGCCTAAGTTTGGTATTCAGTGACACCTTGTATAGTAGGTTGCTCTTTTATTATCGCCATTTTATAATGATGGGGTGTTGAGTAACAGTGATTTACCAATGACCACAAAGCTGTAACTTTTAGTTTCTCATCTTCCTAGAACCAGCCCTACCTAGACAGAGTAAGGCCATAGCAGATCCTAAGAGTTAGAAGATACCAGTGAGGTGTTAGAAGACAGAATTGTACATGACTTTTAGCCTGTGTTGTTCCCACTAAGAGAGACTATTCCCTTCCGGTGCAGTGGGGAGTACAGTCTCCTATAGTGACTATTAGAATCCATCTACCAGAGTGTAATTGGCTTCTTTTCTGTCTTCTTAATTCCCATACCCTTCTGCTTGCCTTGTAGATGAATAATAACAGCTCACCAACACTCCCAAGCTATACTGCCCTTTGTGGTATTCTGCAGTAAAATCTTTTCTCATTCTTCATATTTTGGGAACAAAAAGCGGAGACTGGAGATGGGCTCTTGTGATGTCACAATGAGTGGGCCTTATGCAACTATTGCAAAGTAACGTATATGTATCAATGCTTGTGAAAGAATGGGAGAGAAGATAGCTAAGAAAGATTCCATGTTTATGGCTAGAGTCACAATTTGCATTAGCCTGGATCCTATATTCTAATTTCCTATAAATACTTAAATACTTGCTTAAATAACTGTGCCATTAATATTGTACTCCCATCAATGCATCTGAGGAAACAGGCTGAAATACACAAAGCTAATAAAGAATAAACCAGTTAATCTCAAATATGTTGCTAGATTTCTTCCCTCTTTGCTTTTCTCTTTAAACTACCAATCCAGCTTCAGTTTGTGGAATGATAGGCTGCCATCTTGTCCTTTGCTGCAGACATCAAAATTTCTTTAGCCATCCCTGCAGCTTACACCGTTAATAACTTCTCTGCAGCAGCCACATCTGTTGTCTCACTAGCAAAACCATGCAAGCTGCAAAACTGTTACAACATACCCTCCAACTGTCCCAATTTGTCAGTTTATTCCCCAGTGTCCCACATTTTCATCTGCTTTTAAAACATCACAGTTTCTCTCTCCTCCCATTTTCCTTTCCAGTTACTTTCATTGTGTCAAACTGAGTTCAAAGTGCAAAGTTCAGTTTGCACTGAATTAACTTAGCAAGGGTGGGGGAAGAATTGTATCCCTCCAAGTAGACTCAGGTTGCAGCTTCTTCTAGTTTGTCCGTTCTTCTTCATTAATAACCTTTGCCAGCCTCAGTGCACTCTGATGTTACTTGGCACATGTGCCTCAGTTTTCACCTGTGAAATGTTGGAGAGTAGGAGCCAATGTGATGTAGTGGTTTGTGCATTGGAGACTAGGTGACTCTGGAGACTGGGTTTCAGTTTGACCACTTGACCATGGAAAGCCACACACACTCTAAGCCCCAGAAAACCCTGTGATAGGTTCAGTTTAGGGTCACCATAAGTTGGAAACAACTTGAAGGGACACAACAACAATATGCTGCTGTAGCAGGAAATCTTTGCATCAGAACATGATAGTCAATGGCGCTGAATGGAGGCTTGGGAAAGCATCTGATCTTTTCTTTACTCACCTAGTAATTCACATGATTATAAGATGGTCTTGATTTTTGTTAGCAAAAAAAGCCCAAGGAGGGTGACAAAGATGGTAAAAGGTTCGGAAGGCAAACCCTATGAGGAATGTTTGAGGGAATTGGTATGTTTAGCCTGGAGAAGAAAACAGTGAAAGGGTATATAGTTTGTTGTTGTTGTGTGCCTTCAAATTGTTTCTGATTTATGGCAACCCAAAGAGAAACCTATCATGGGGTTTTCTGGGGCTAAAAATGTGATGTGCCCAAGGTCACCCACTGGGTTTCCATGGCTGAGCGGGGAATTGAACTCTGGTCTCTAGGGTTGTAAGCCAACATTTAAACCACTATATTATGTTAGCTCTTAGGGGATATGAGAGCCATCTTTAAATATTTGAAGAGCAGTTGCCTTTGAAAAGTGCTCAGAAACTGCAATTGGCCCAAAGAGATGTAGCCAGATTATTAATTGGAATTGGCCTTGGGGAACATAACAACTGGCTAGCAGCAACAGCTCCACTGGTTGCTGGTCAGTTTGCAAGCACAATTCAAAGGCCATTTCTGCACTGGACTGTTACAGCGCTATTATTCCACTTGCCACATCCTGTGGGATCCTGGGGTTTGCAAACCCCAGGATTCCATAGGATGTTGCAAGTGGAATAATAGCGCTATAACAGTTCAGTGCGGAATGGGTCCAAAGTGTTGGTTATAACCTACAAAACCCTATACAGTTTAGGTCTTGGCTCTCTAAACACCTGTATTTCTCTGTATGAGAGATATTAAGTTTTGACAGCATTTTAAACTGTTTTTTTTATTATCTGCTGTTAATAGTGTATGCGTATGTGCCTTCAACTCGCCTGTTGACTTATGATGTCCTATGAATTTCATAGGATTTTTCAGGCAAGAAATAGTCAGAGGTGGCTTTGCCAGTTTCTTCCTTGAAAATGTAGCCTACAGCAGCTGGTATTTATTAGCAGTCTTGAATCCATATGCTAACCAGGGCTGACCATGCTTAACTTCCAAGATCAAACGGGATCTGGTGCCTTTAGGGCAATGGTTCCCAGACTTTGGCCTCTAGGTGTTTGGACTTCAGCTCCCAGAAGCTCCAGCCATTTGGGCAACAGTCAGGAATTCTGGGAGCTGAAGTTCAAAACATCTGTACGATCAAAGTTTGGGACCTACTGTTTTAGGATATTTAATAGTTTGTTGTTATTGTTGTTGCTGTTGCTGTCACATGCCTTCAAGTTGTTTCTGAATTATGGTGACGCTAAGGTGAACTTATCACAGGATTCTCTTGGCAAGATTTATTCAGAGGGGGTTTGCCATTGCTTTTGTCTGAGGCTGAGAGAGAGTGACTTGTTCAAGGTCACCCAGTGGGTTTCCATGGCTGAGTGGGGGCTGGTCTCCAGAGTCACAGTCCAATGCTCAAGCCACTAAACTTTTGTTTTGTTTTGTTTTGACTTTTGTAATATAACATTTTAGCCAACTTTGATTTTAAATTCTTGCAAGCCACCTTGGGTCCCTTGGCAGAAGAAAGGTGAGGTACACATTGAATAAACAAATAAGAGTCCAGAAAACCTGCAGGCTCTGATCCTGCCACTGCTGAGCAGAAAATGCAAAACATAACACATTATATCATATCACAAGATAACAACCTAACATATTGTTTTAGGAGCTGATATGATATCCATCAAATCTTCAGCTTTTATAAATTAAAGGGGAAAGGCTTCTAACCTTCATCATCTGAGAAGAAAACCTGAGACTATACAGTTTCTGATAGACTTGAATGGGAGATTCAGTAGCTAAGCAGCTGGGGCATATGTAACAATTGATTAGTTTCCTACCTGCTCATCTAATTTTGCATCTAATCTAATCCCAAGAACAATATGCATCCCATTCTCTCTCATTTCTGCACTAAATACACGCAGACACACATAGAATGCCACATTCTGAACAAGCACAAAAATCCTAATAAAATGTGCAACAGAATAATCTTGTGTCCCTTTGGGGTTAACCGTTTATTCAGCCAGCGTAATCCTGGCCTTGTCTACTCCGCAGTAACTCCTATTGTGTTAAATGAGGACTTTCTCCCAAGTAAGAGTGAATAGGTTTGAAGCCTGTTTCTTCCCTGAAACAAACTGATATTAAGTCTGTTGGGCAAAGAGACTCTGTTTTTACTGTGATGCAGTCACTAGTTAGAACATTTTTCCTGTGTTACTTACAGACAAATTGCAGGCTAAATATTTAGGCCACTTCCTTTCTCCCAGCAGTGCTGTCCCACATTCAGAAAAAGTTACTACCAACATCTAGTTATAATGAATGGAGAGGGGAAAGCATGTTTTGAAACAGCATATTGTTGCCTATGTTATTTATCTGTCGTGGTTGTTTTGTAATAAAAATTCTCAAATACAGCAACTCTTGGCTGCTTGCAGATTCAAAGTGTATGGTGTTCTGTATTGAGAAATAAATATATTTAAATGATTGGCAGACTGTTTTTCTGTTTCACAAGAAGATAAGGAGAAGGAGAATTGGCAGGTGAAGACCTTTCTATTCCAGTAGATGTCTGGGGACTGATGGTTTTACCTGTAAAGGGCTTTCTGTTGTAGTGTGCTGTACTATTTTATTCTCTATTTTTAATTATTTTAATTCTACAGGCAGCATAATAATATGTCGATCTTCTGTGTGTTTAGCTACCTGTAGTTTTACTTGTGTTTCCTTTTAGCTCTAAACCACCTTGAGGCCCAGCTTAAGGTAAAAGGTGAAGTATAACTAAAGTTTTATGATTGGTGGATTGAATCAGATCAAAGGCTTAAGTGGTTCAACATTCTGTTCACACACAATGGCCAGCCGGATGCCAATGAGATGCCAACAAGCAGGACACGAAGGCTATTGTCCCTTACTATTCATGTTCTCCAGCAAGTGGAGCACAGAGTTTTAGATATAGCACATATATCAAAAAAGATATAATAATGATAATTACTGGGGTGTTTTTTTCCTTTCCAGCTCTTAGTGTTGACAGTACAACCCTATCCATACTTGGTATGAAGTAAGCACCAGAACTTCCATGGGGCTTACACCCTAGCAAGTGTACTTAGGATTGCAGAGTTAGGCTACAGTCCTATACACGTGTGTGTGTGTGTATGTGTGTGTGCGCGCGCCTTAAAGTGGCCTGTTGACATACAACCATCTTATGAATTTCATAAAATTTTCTTAGACAAAGAATAACCAGAGGTGCTTTACCAGAAATAAATCTAATTGAATTCAGTAGGGCTTGCTTCTGAGTAGACATGTATAGGATTGCACCTTCCTTTCTGCATGTACCCACAGGTAGTTGATTCCTACCTGAAAGATCCATATACCGTTAGATGAGCACAAATTCTCTCAGCACATGTGAGTTTCTTCAGTTGTCACAACAGAGGAGCTTGGGAAAAAAATTATTTCCTTAGACTACAGTTCCCAGAAGCCCCTAGCCAGCAAGGTCACTGACTATACCAGCTAGGGATTCTGGGAATTTTTCATAAAAAACCCTAACTTTTTCCAAGCTCTGGTCAAGAAAGACAGCTTGCATGGATGAAGAAATGCATGAAGCAGTTTACAATAAAGTGTAAATTTGAAGTTTGATTTTTGTAAACGTTTGCTCAAAAGTAAGTCTCACAGACTTTGGTGTCATCTACTCCCAGGTTAAGTGGGATTCCATCTCAGAAGAAAGGTGAGGTATCAATTCAATAAATGAAATAGATAAAATGAAAATATGTGGACAGATAAGACTGCAGCCTTAATGAGCCAATTCAAGAATTCATAGCAGGATTGAATATTTAGGACCCCTCCCTCCCTCTATCCCCCTTATTGTGAATTCTTAAAGACAGTAAAACCAACTCTTTTATCCACATAAGTGAAGGGCCTGACTCTGTATCTCAAGCCAATGAACTGCAAAAGTGGACTTCCAGGTTTTAAGGGCTAGTAAAAGAAAATGGCTGTAACCACATTGCCAAAGTACTCACTTCTGATGGAACTATCTGAAGCAGAGAGTGGCTGGCAGTCTGCCAAGATAATGAACTGTACTATCTATCTCAAGGAATGTGTCAGAACAATCCCAGAAGGAGAGTCGTCCTTTGAAGAGACCAGAAGATGCATAAATAAGATGAATTTGAGGGCTTACTGGCTGCTTTTCAGAGGTCAGTGTGGAGTCAGGTCTGGGATGTGACTGATTGTGACAGATGGTGAAAAACCCCAGCGACAATGAAGAATATCCCAAACACTCCAGGATTCCAGGAATTAGTGCCAGTTTCATCTCTCGAAGTCACTGCCAAAATGGTGGTTTTAGAGAGCCTTGGCTCAAATCATGGGACCGATTATGTATTACAAACAGTTGTTAAAAGCTAGTCAATAAATGGCCACATGAGCATCATGAGGTATAATCATAAAGGCGAATATCAGACCCCTCTCAGTTGTGGGCACACACCGGCTAGCATCCTTTTAGTGATATAAGCATGCAAATGTCACCCTACACATGTAGCATGAATTATTTGCCTCAGTGCAACAGATCAGCTCTACTGGCAGCTGCAGAAGAGAGTAGCACCTACAGCAACACTGTGCATTGCACATTTTGCACTGTGGTTGCACATTGTGCATTCGGGCACCCCATCATTGACGTGTTCTGCAGTGTTGTATTCTGCAAGGGTGTTGTGTAGTGCTGGCTTAAGATACCCCCCTGTGTGGACATTTACACTACACTGAGGGGGCTGGGACTGCAGCCACTGTCTCCAGCTGAAAGGTGGCACACTCCCTTTTCTCATTTCAATTACAATATAACTAAAAGCTTTTTTGTTTTCACTGATATGATTGTAGTAAATAAGCGGTCAAAGATGAGACAACAAGCCTATGGTTTTCTCTTTGTGTATATGCTAAATGTGCACAGGAGTGAGGTGAGACAACGCCAACTGTCCCTGCAACTTGGTGGAACTTGGTGTTTGGTGGAATGCCTGCAGAAGGGTGCATACAGTTGTCTGTTCATAAGCTGACAGCACAGTACCAGTGCATTCTGCTGACTTCACTGTCCCACAGCATAAGCTGATAGCACAAGCCCACCCACTCTGTAAATACCAAATATTCTCGCTCATGTGAGTTACCTGCTGCTCAAATACATTTCCAGAGCACATTGCCAGGAATCCAAAGAGATACTTCAGGGGTGCCCTACGGGCTTTGGACGTATTTTGTGAAACTGTTGAGTTTCTCCCTCCGTATGGCAAATTTCTGTGTCACAAACCTTTCTTGCAATGCCTTTCTATGTTTCAGAGAAATATGTCTGGAATTCTGTGTGGGCCCAGTGAGCTAATGAAATTATGCAGTTGATCTTGGTCATTGTGGCAGTGGTGCACTTAGCTAATTCTGGATTTTGGACTTAACGATTTTCCCCCTCTCCTAAAAATGCATACAGTCTTTAGATGGTGAACCAGCTCTGAGAGTTAGGGAGGAGGGTTCCTGCTCATTGTGCTGAGTGGGGCTTTCAACGTTTGCACCCAAATCCTGTGCTGAATGCACCACCATACTGTGATATGAATTTAATGGACTGGCTAGAAATGGGAGCCAACATGGTATAGTAGTTTGAATGTTGGACTATGGCCATTTCCACACTACACTGTTATATGGCTATTATTCCACTTTCAACATCCTGTGGAATCCGGGGATTTGCAGTTTAGGGAGGAGCATTTAGAATTCTTGGCCAGAGAGCTCTTTGGCCTCAGTAAACTACAAACCCCAGAATTCCACAGGATGTTGAAAACGGAATAATAGCACCATTACAGTGTAGTATGGAAATGATCTATGACTCCAGAGACCAGGATTCAAATCCCTGCTCTACCACAGAAACCCACTGAGTGACCTTGGGCAAGTCACATTCAGACTCAGGCAAAGGCAAAGGCAAACACAATCTGAACAAATTTTGCCAAGAAAACCCCATCATGTGGCCTTAGGATCACTGTAAGGTGAAAATGACTTGAAGGCACAGAACAACAACTAGAAATGGGAAAACAGAAGGAGTAGGCTACTGTGGGAATGATCAGTGTGAAGGGAAGCACGGTTGATACCAGTCAATCACAACTTTGGGAATGCTGGGAGAGAAAGAATACAAAAGATGGCACAGAGATAGACAGGGAAAAACTGTAATAGAGATGGAACAGTCAGCTAGGATGGAAGAACTGAATAGAGTCTGAGGGAATCTGTGAACGATTAAATAGTTCTGTGTTAAGTGTTTGATCTAATTGTGTATTAATAAACTTCTACTTCTTTATTCTTTTTTACAACTGTGTCTAGCTGTTAAGTTTCAATAGAGAGTCTAGCCACGCTTACCACAGTGAACCCACTGAACAACACATCCACTGGTCTATATGAGAATTACCTTGACACCTAGGAACCCAGTCCAGGGAGAGATCTTGAGGGGAAAGGGGGCAAAGTCAGTGACAAGGACTATTTCTGTTTACTGAGGCCAAAGAGCAGTCTGGTTGAGATTTCTAAACGCTCTTCCTAAACTGCAGACCCCAGGATTCCATAGGATGTTGAAAGGGAAATAATAGCACTATAACAGTATAGTGCAGAAAGACCTTCTGTGTTCCCTGAGTAATACAATACCACTATCCTGAGCTGTGATAGAGTGTTGTCCTATTATAAGATTCAATGGCCATTGTGGTCAACTTTTTCACTTGGAATCAGCCGGGGAGAAAGATGTCGTCTTATCCTCTGCTTTAGGCAGCAGACCCCAGGATTTCCATAGGATGTTGAAAGTGGAATAATAGCACTATAATAGTCTAGTGCGGAAATGGCCAGGGAGTCCAAGGGTTGGAACTGCGGGGCCAGCCTGGAGAAGAGATCTGTCACAACCTGTGTTTTTGACCCCCTTGTGATTCTTATCCTAATGGGAAAAAAGATTTATCTTCATTAGGTCTGGACAAATAAAACAAGATGAAATGCATTAACAGCTGCTAAGCTCAGTCTGTACCTTATGATGGGCGCATAGCACTCTATCCAGCACATAGCCATTCGTTTAAACAACAACAACAAATCACCAGTGTCTTAAAGCATCTCTTGTTTTGCCACATTCTCATTCCATTTAACATCTTACACTTCAGGAAGTATGAAGTAAAATGTTCTGTTACTTTTGAATGTCCTCTTAAACACCTCCCTCATCCACACATCACCAATATTTCCCCACACTGAATATTAATAGCAGGTTTCAGTCTACATTCTGTGGCCACAATCCAATGCAGAGTTAAGTACACAGGGCCATTGACTGTGGTGTTGGATTGTGTCCCATTTGTGTGTGTATGTGTAAAAATGTACTAGTTAATATGTCCCTTATAAACTGAAGCCTATATTTTGCTTGCGTTTCCTGATTTGTTATGCAGGCGGGTGGGAACAGACCTGGGAGTGGAATCAATCTTTGGAACAACTTTTTTTTAAGTGAAAACACTCAAAATGGCTTAAAAGGCAACTTTAGCTTAAATTCATTGATTTTGGCAGCATGCATGCCACTCTCTTTCATCTCATCTACATTTTCTTATCCTCCCCCCGCAACAAACTGAAACTTCCAAAACCTTATATAACTTCTCAAATCAGCACTGTCTTCTGGTGATACTTTTTCCTGCAGCAGTGCACAAATTCTAATACTTACAAGGATTGCCCTTGAGAAAAGGCATACTGATTTTATTAACACTTCTATTTTAAGGTGCTAGCAAAAGCTGCAGCATTATTTAAAAGTAATTGGTTAGCACTGCAATTCTGCGGATGCCTAAAGATGCAGTACTAGACTTACAGACCTAACAATAATCCCTATTGAGATCTATTGGGCTTAGCTCTGTATGGGGTTGCAGTGTTGAGAAACCAAAGAATTATGAAACAAGAGTGAGCACTAAGGCAAATTGGAAGTGGTGTCCAATCGGCTTAAATCACACAACTACATCAGAAACATAGCTTTGTGCAGATGCAGACAGTTCTATGTTGCTGAAAATTTAGTTGATCATAAAATTATATTTCCCATAAATGTGTAGTGTAGGGAAACTGATCAGAGGGTGTTATCTCAGGAATGCAAGAACAGTGGCTGCAGGAGTTCTACGCTGATGCGTCTCTGGTTACTACATTAACTCACATGACCCCATGAGCAAAAATCTCCCAGTCTTGACTTCGTTGTATATCTCAGAATGCCACCAGCAATCTCATCTCACCCCAGCTTGCATGTCAGGTGGATTTGTAACTGGTTGACTGACCGTACCCAAAGGGTGGTCACCAACGGCAGATTCTCATCCTGGAGAGAAGTGACTAGTGGGGTGCCACAGGGTTCTGTCCTGGGCCCGGTGCTGTTCAATATCTTCATTAATGACTTGGATGAAGGAATAGAGAGCACGCTGATCAAATTTGCAGATGACACCAAATTGGGAGGGGTTGCTAATACGCCTGATGACAGGATCAAAATTCAAAAGGACCTGGACAGATTGGAGAGCTGGGCCAAGGCTAGCAAAATGAACTTCAACAGAGAGAAATGTAAGGTCCTACACTTAGGCAGAAAAAATGGTATGCAGAAATATAGGATGGGGGACACGTGGCTGGCTAACAGTACGTGTGAAAAGGATCTAGGAGTCTTCATAGACCACAAGCTGAACATGAGTCAGCAGTGTGATGCGGCAACCAAGAAGGCCAACGCAATTCTTGGTTGCATCAATAGGAGTATGGTGTCTAGATCGAGGGAGGTATTGGTACCACTCTATTCTGCATTGGTTAGACCTCATCTTGAATACTGTGTCCAGTTCTGGGCACCCCAATTCAAGAAGGATATGGATAAGCTGGAGCAGGTCCAGAGGAGGGCAACCAAAATGGTGAGGGGCCTGGAAACCATGCCCTATGAGGACAGACTTAGAGAGCTGGGTATGTTTAGTCTGCAGAAGAGAAGGTTGAGAGGGGACATGATAGCCATGTTTAAATATTTGAAGGGATGTCATGTCGAGGAGGGAGTGGGCTTGTTTTCCCCCGCTCTTGAGACCAGGACAAGGAGCAATGGATGCAAGCTGCAGGAGGGGAGATTCCGCCTGAACCTCAGGAGGAATTTCCTGACAGTCAGGGCTGTCCGGCAGTGGAATGTGCTGCCACAGAGTGTGGTGGAGTCTCCTTCTTTGGAGGTTTTTAAGCGGAGGCTGGATGGCCACTTGTCGGGAGTGCTTTGAGGGTTTTCCTGCATGGCAGGGGGTTGGACTGGATGGCCCTTGTGGTCTCTTCCAACTCTACATTTCTATGATTCTATGATTCTATGATCTTGGTTCTCTCTCTCTCTTCTTTTTTTTAACAAGTAGGGAAATTTGGATTGGTTTGTTTTGCATTTTTGTTTGTAAAAAGTTTGCATTTTCACACACATTTTTAATGCATGCATTTTCTTCACATTTTTTAATTGACTAGATAATGTTTGTGTGCCTTACTGAGGACATTTTGAGCATGTTTTCATATGCCTCATATTTCTCCAAAAATGTGTGGGTTTTGGAGACAAAGTCCCACATTTTGCCACAGGTCTTGGGAAATGCCAAATGGATACCTTCAGGGAACATCTTCAATCCAGTGAAGGCTGAACAGGGACACAGGTGAGTTATGTTGTGTTGCATTTCTACTTAAATAGTAGTACCTATTTCAAATGTGGACTATGCATATAAATCAGCAAATGCAAATTTTATTGAACTTTGTGTCTTCCTCCTCCTCCGCCTCTTTCCCCCCAGCAATGTGCAAATGGCCACCTTGGTCATGTGTAGTCATAGTCTAAGTGGAAGGTTATTGAGCTGCCGGATGTCACTGGTCCATTTTATGACCTGTAAAGCCTTATGCAAGCTTGGGTCCACACTATCTGAAAGACCGTATCTCCTTGTATGAGTCTACCTGAGTTTGAAGATCTTTGAAGAAGGCTTTCTCCTGGTCCCATCACTGTTGTGGGCATGTTTGGTCATGACCTGGACAAGAGTCTTCTCAGTGGCTTCTCCTAGATTGTGGAATTTCCTTCCGTAGGAGGTCCAGTTGGCCTTCTCAGTCCTTTCCCTTCACTGGCAGGCTAAGACCTTCTTATTCAGACAGGCCTTTGGCTGATAATTCATGTAGCAAAAAGAGCTTTTAATGGGAGCATTTTTGTTTGTTTTTCTCTTTTTTATATATTTTACATACTTTAATTGTGTATTATGCTATGTTTTAACCTTGTGTTTTTAAACTGAACCATAATTTAATTTTTTTAACTTTTGTATGAATAATTTTTAAATCTGTACCCTGTTCTTGTTTGTAAACCACTCTGGATCCTGCATAAGGAGAAAGGTGTGATGTAAATTAATGAATTAAGTAAATAAATCAAGACTGTAGTTGTAGAACCTGTTAAGTTGCTTTAATGACCTAATGGCTCACTCCAAGCTTTCTTCACAAAGGCATGCAATAACATGTCTGAGAAATTCGGTCTTGTGGATATAATTCTGTTCATATTTATATCTGCAAATTCACACACATATGCAATGTGTTTAGCAAATCAGAGTGAACACAAAATTAAAAGAGTGAAATGTATAATTATGTTCCAGAAATTCGGCTTATGGCAGCAGCTTCCTCATTAAAATACTTGGGATTGGACCTTAAATATCTTTATCTAGCTATATGTTGATTTAATATTAAACTAATGTAAGCACATCTGTGCACAAAATCCTCATTGTTTTCAAACATTACATGAATATAAAATACAATTATTGAGATTGTCTGCAAAAAAAAAAATCTTGCCGTACAAAATATGAAAGCGCTGTGTTCAAAGGAGATGGAAAATAAACTCCTTTTCTTTATAGCCCTCTTCCCATGGGATTTGGCATAATACAGACTAGAGAAATTCTAAGAAATGTCAGGTTTTCTTTGCTGGCATTTTTTTCCCTTTTACTTTGTTCTGAATAGAAACAACTTTGACTCAAAAGGTAAATTTCATTGACTGTAGGTTTTACTAAATGTGAGTTTAGTTGTGCAAGCAAAGGGAAGTTGAGAGTGTACTAAATATACCTACATTTTACAACCCCTTTCTTTCTTCTTTCTTTTTTTGTTTCTTTCTTCCTTTTTTTTTGATAAGCACTTAAGAGAAACCTATTCACTGGAAGCTGCCAATTCTTTTATTTACAATAAGAACAGATTGGGGGATACTAGAGAAAATGCGTGTGGCAAATTAGGGTGAACTCGGTGGCCTGAATTTTAAATGCGAGGGAGGGAAAAAAATTATGAAGGGCTCGTTTGCGATTTCATTGCATTCCCTCTTTCTTTCTGAAACTGTCCTAAAGCCATTATCATAGCTGAATAGTTTGCATAATGGAAAACACAGTCACCTCAGATCTTCTTTTGCATGACAAACCCTTGATTAGAAAAATAATAGGATGGAAATGGAATTGGTGTTTACTATGGACAGCTGGAGAAAAGAACCCAGCATTAAAAGCAACAAGGGTAAGAGAAGGGAGAATACACTCAACATCCTGAAGTATGATACAGACAGATGAGCAAGTCTTTTCAGTACAATATAAGCTGTTTATAGTCCTTCTGGAGACTGAGAAAAGTGGGAAATTGATTTTTTTTTAAAAAGCCTGCGATGAAAATTCCTAACCTTTAACAAAATAAAGCTTTATTCATAGGTTTAAAAAGTATGGCTCCCTATCTGGAGAAAGCAATTTGTGGACTGTATTATAATGGACTAACAATGGACAAGAGAAGAGGATGCCTTATAATGAATCAGCAATTGGCCATTGAGCCCTGCACTGTGTAACTTGATGAGCTGCACAAAGATGACAGACCAGCCGGCTAGTACCTTGGCCTGCTTTCAAACAAAGTGTTTAATCTGGAATCAATATGCCTTATTTGCTCACAGGTTCAAAACAACAGGGATTTTCATTGTTTTCCCAGTGATTCTTATGTTTATGGGTTTGCTTTTGATTAACAGAAAGTCCATTGATACCATTTTTAGCACATAAGAGAACTTCAGTTTTCCAAAGGTGTGGATGCCCTTAGTGCTGCCCTTCTTACTTCTGTAAAAGATGTAGGCTGGAATTCAAAATCACAGTTATGAATCTGTAACCAAGGGCCTTTCCGCACTACACAATTATTGCACTATAATTCCATTTTAACTGCCACCATTCTGTTCTGTGGAATCATGGGATTTGCAGTTTAGGGAGGGATATTTAGAATTCTCACCCAGAGAGTTCCAGTATCTCCCAAGACTACAAACCCCAGGATTCCATACACAGCAGCCATGGCAGTTAAAAAGTGGAATAATAGTGCAATAATTGTGTAGTGCAGAAAGGCTCCTAGAGTTACACATTCATGACTGGTTTATATTCATGGCTTTATGTATTCAGTAATGTAGGGATCCTAAAAGTCCCCCAATCAGGCCAGCAACCACTGTGAATGAGGGCATCTGACATTTCCACACTCCTCCTGCAAGTGATCTCTGGTACCGGGAGAAATAATGATTGGGTTCCTACTTCTGACTGTTGCATTCGAGATCACTTGCAGGAGGCAGGTAGACACCTCAGGGTACTGCGTCCCATTTGACAGGAGAAGAGACCCCTGTCGCTTGCAGCAGCTACTGGCCAACAACTCAGGACTGAGGGCAGGCTGGGCCAGAAGATGCTACTTAGCAACAAAACTAAGCCAGTTACGTAACTAAGTTGCTGGTCTAGTACATGCAGTAATGTTTCAGAGGGACTGAGCCTATCACAAACCACTCTTCCTGCATAGTTTTAATACCCAGTTAACCCCTACGTCCCAGACTTAATAAACTGACCGAGCACATTAGGAGTCTGTGATAGTTATGGGAAGCCCTATGGTCTTTCTCTCCTGGGGAAATTGAAGTTGCAGGGTCAGAACAGAGTTTGAGAAATTTACCTTTTTTGAACTGCACCTACCAGAATTTCCCAGTCAGCATGCCCATTAACCATGCTGACTAAAGTATTTTGGGAGCAGTAGTTTTTTTTTTAAAAAAAGTCACCTGGATCAGAAGCAACTGCAGAGTAATTGTAGTTGGAGGAAAGAGAGGGCACCCCAAGGCAAGGTGTTAATCTTAATTGTCCCACTGAAAGGCAGGTGTTTCTCCTGAAGAAACCAAGAAAGAGGAAGGAATGCTGAAGGGAGAGAGACAGAATGATTCTCAGCAGCCATGACCTGTTTGAGAAACTGCTGACTGACCACGGCGCTCCAACTTCCAGCTGACATCAGGATTAGAAGGAAGGGTGGAACCCTCACTGTGAGCCCACGGCTGAAGCATCAGATTAATTTAGTTCCCTACGGACCCATACCGCCCAACTGTCCTGATTTAGCAGAGATTATCTCAATTAATCCTTTGTCATTCCACTTTTGCAGCAGCTTTCAAAATGTCCCATATTATCTCTCTCCTCTTCCCACTTTCCCCTTAGTTTACTTCAGCTACTGCAAACTGAGTTCAAAATGAAAAAAAATAGTTTGCACTCAACTCAGAAAGGAAGAGAGGAAATGCAGGAACTTGCTCTTCCCAGTCAGTTCAGGCAAAAGGAAACTGCTGCAACCTCTCCTAGCTTGTGTGTTCTTCCTCATTAATAACTTTTGCCACGTTAACCATACTCTGATGTTGCTTGGCCACATGTGTCGTGGTTTTCATCTGTAAAATATTGGAGGGTATGTGGATCCATGCAGTTATATATGGTTTAATTAAAGTGTAAGAAGGCCTAAACTAGGTGTTTAGAAGAAACTGATGGATCAGAAAATCACAGGGTTGGAAGTGGCCCCATAGCAGTCCTGCACCGCTGTGGCGTCTTTGTGTGACACTCTTTACTGTGACAATCCCCAAGACTCAGTCCCCTCAAACCATAGGTGGTTCAGCGGGAAGCAAGATGACTGTAACTACCCCAATTGAACAAGCAAAGGAAGCCGGTGTTGAAAGAAAAAGGCAAGATTTAAGTCAGGAGAAGCCAAAGTGGACCCAACTTGAGTGTCTTCCTGTCTAGATCTGCAGTGGTAGTTACAGTTCTGCTTTATTTCATTTTTTTTTTAAAAAAGATAAAGTTAGGCACAGCGTCTTGAGCAAACATAGTTGACATTTTCAAATCTCTAACCTTCTTCTGCACAAGAAATCTGACACAAGATGCCTTTCAGACAGCTCTCCTTCTCCCCCTCCCACCTTTCCCCCTTTTGCTTCTACATTGTCTGACCCAGGAAAAACAAACAAACAAACAAACAAAATCCCATAAGGGAAGGCAAGAAGTTCTGAGACCTGCTACATGGTTATTGTTACTAGGGAAACGACTTCCTTAGCATTCATGTGTTCAGCGGATCTGTCTGACTGTGCCTCTGCAGCTCAGCCAAGAACATGAAGAGAGTGGCACAAAGAGGGAGGCAGACAGGCCCATCTGGCGCAGATATTCCCAAACATGTGTCAGCCGTAGTTTTACAACGGCTTAAATTTTGCCCTTTCTGTAAGTTTAGTTCTATTAATAAAATGGAAAGTTGGGAGGTGGTGTGAACAGTGATCTTTTCCTTTAGCTTCTTAATTTCAAAGCACTTATTTGTATTTGTGTGGGGAGGGGTGTTTTCTTTTGGTTGAAAAATAGGTAAGGAAACTAAAGGCCTTTCCACTCTGCACTGTTATAGTGCTATTATTCCACTTTCAACATCCTATGGAACCTTGGGGTTTGCAGTCTAGGGAAGAGCATTTAGAATTCTCAGCCAGAGAGTTCTTTGGCCTCAGGAAACTACAAACCCCAAAATTCCACAGGACATTGAAAGTAGAATAATAGCACTATAACAGTATAGTGTGGGTCCTAAGATCACTGCCTTTCTTTCCCACCTACCTCAATATTTAATATGAACTCTTGCCTTCACACTTCCCTTGTGATTTTGATTCAATTCCATGCACTCCTTCTTTTCTTTTTCTTCATATTTTCCCTTTTCTTCTTTGTTTGCATCTTACATTGAGTATAATTTTGATTCTTCTGCACTCCCCCCTCACCATTAGTTCTCAGCCAACTTGCAGTATAATCGCATACATGGCTACCTAGAAGCGAGTGACACTGATCTCAATGGCACTTATATCCGGTAAGTAGTACAGGGTTGCTGTCTTGATGCCACTGGGCCAGTTGATACTTGCATACACACACACTCGCTCTTCCTCAAAATCCGGTCTAGCCGATCTCAAAAGACTGTGGTCAGGACAAAATAAAGGAATGGGGAGAGCACTGTGTTATGCTGCTTGCAAGAAGGGTAGGACATAAATTGAAACAAATAAATAAAATAATAATAAAATAAAATAGGTAAAATGAACTCACAGCTTTGCATATTGTGTCTTTTCCTCAAGGCAGCTACTCTTGCTGTGGTCTGCATTGACAAAATGATAACTGGAGATTGCTTTTGTATCTTTAATGTATAGAAGAGCTTTTTTTAGCAGGTGCTTCTTGTTGTCTGACTGTATAAGAAGCAATACCTGCTGGAATTCTCACTTTTACAGGACTGTTAGAGGTACTGGAGCCATCTGCAGTTTCCAGTCTGGCAATCTTACATAGTTTCTCTCTCACTGCACTTTGCTTCCCCTCAAACTGTCCCAGTTTGGCAGGGACAATCCCAATTAACCCTCTGTCATCCCACCTTTCTGACTGCTTCTACAATATATCAGCTTTTCTTTCCTCCTCTCATTTCCCCCTTTGTCCTCAGTTGACTTCAATTAGTGCAAACTGGACAAATTCAAAGGGCAAAAGTAGTTTGTGCTAAACTCAGCAGGCAGGAGAAGAAAGAGTGGAATCTTGCCTTTCCCAGTAGACTCAGGCAAAACCAAACTGCTGCAGCCACTCCTATCTTGTGTGTTCTTCCTCATTAATATCTGTTGCCACCTTGATCACACTCTACTCTTCCTTGACTTGCATATCGCGGTTTCCATCTGTGATACATTGGAGGATATGCACTCACATGGGGTTCATGGGCTAAGCAGAAGAGTTTCCCATATTTTGGAGTGAGACATCCCCCTTTTCAGCTTATAAGCTTCTACTGGTCCCAATAGATGGCTGGTGGGTTGCAATTTACTTAGTGAGGGCATATTTTGAAGAGCTCAGTTAAAGTTTTAGGACAAGGAGTCCAACAGAAGTAGGTGACACATAACTCTGTTTGGCTACATGTGTCCCTGTTTTAATCTGTGAAATAGGGAGGGTTGGGTTATGTACTTTATAGGAGAGCCAGCATGGTATAGTGGTTTGAGCATTGAACTACAGGGCTGGAGACCAGGGTTTGAATCCTTGTTCAGCCATAGAAACCCACTGGGTGATCTTAGGCATGTCACACACTCTCAACCTCAGAAAAACCTCATGATAGGGTTGCCTTAGGGTCAACATAAGACAGAAATGACTTGAAGGCACACAACACCAACATGCACTACATAGAGGGTCTAAAAGCTATAAAGGCACCAGATTCCAACTGATCTTGGAAACTAAGAAGGGCCAGCCCTGCTTAGTACTTGAATGATAGACCATCAACAAATACCAGGTACTGTAGGTCAGGGCTTTCCAGATGGTGTGCAGTGACATGTTAGTGCAGTGGTTCTTAACCTGTGGGTCCCCAGATGTTCATGGACTTCAGCTCCCAGAAGCCCCAGCCACTATGGTCAATGCTCAGGGCTTCTGGGAGCTGAAGTCCACGAACATCTGGGGACCCACAGGTTGAGAACCACTGCGTTAGTGTGTCACCTGAAGTGTGTGGATGTGTCACCTACAATCTTGGAAATGTATGTTATTATTTATAAATCACATATTTATATATGAAATATATGTATGAAAAATATACATATATATATATATATATATATATGAAAGGTTTTCATGAGATAAGTTGTGTCCCCATACATTTTGTTATTACAATATATGTATGTGTCTGTATCTCTTATAAGGGGTTAGTTTAACCTCTGGTTTGCTAGTAAAACTGAATTACTGTGTTGTGAAATGATGCATGTCTAAAAAGTGTGTCACCAACATGACAAGTTTGGAATGCTCTGCTGTGGGCTATATTTCAAAGGAAAGAACTGGCAAAAATCACCTCAGAATATTCCTTGCCTAAGAAAACCTGTGAAATTCATGGGGTCACCACAATCAACAGGCAACTTGAAGGAATATACACACACCCACACACACTTTATGCTAGGACCTTTATGTCATAATCTGCTTGTGAATGGCCTTCCAATCCATAGCCCTGCTCCTCTGCGTCTTCACAAAACTGATGGGCTTGAACTGAACACTATGGTGCTGTTAGGAAAGGACTCAGAAGCAGATGTCCAGAGTACTGCACTGCAGAATGAGCAGGAGCTGCCCTCTTCCCAGGATACTGCACAGCAGCCTTACTGTCAAAAGGCTTACCATCTAAACAGGGGCCATTTCCACATGACACTCTTATAGCACGATGATTCCACTTTCAACCTCTTATGGAATCCTGAGGTTTGCAGTTCCAGGAGGGGCCACGTGGCCCCTCCCGGAACTGCAAATCCCAGGATTCCATAGGAGGTTGAAAGTGGAATCATTGTGCTATAAGAGTGTCAGGCGGAAATGTTCAGGGACCAGTGGAAGGGTGGCTACAGCCATTAAGACCAATCATACCTTCAAAGGGGAGCTCCTATAAATTTTCTGGTCTCTGTTTCGGAAATTTCTGCCCTCATTTTTGTCATATGCAGACTACTAGCATAAAGGCTGATATTTATTGCTAAAGATGTCTTTCTTCAAGGTTAGCTGTATACTTGATTCTTCACTAGTTTAATTTCTAAGGACACAGGGCTTGGAAAGGGCATGTAGGCTGAAAGTGTCTGCTAATTCTTCACACATACTTTGTCATTTTCAAGACTACATTATATTTTGTTTGGTTGCTCTTTGCTCTGATGGATGGCTGCTGGAGAACATTTGCAATTTAGCTACTGATGGCGATCACCTGCAACATACCTGCTGATTTCTGTTGCAGAATGACTAGCACTTTGAGGAGGCAATTTAAATTGGGAGAAGGGCTCAGTGCCCCCAGTTTGCTGTGTCATTTTCTCCAACACATTAATGTCAGTACATTTAAAAAAAGCAAACCAATAAACAAACAGAAAGTCAAGGGACTGACTATTGATTTCCCAATGCAATGAAAGCTTGGACCTTTCCTTTCAGCAAATGTGATGTCTACCTGATTTATGTATGTTGCAAAGATGTTTATGTTATCACCAAGAATTTTGTTAATAGCCAGTATAATTAATGTGAGCCAGCGTGCTGTTGGACTAGAACTCTGAAAGGCTGAGATTCAAATCCTGACTCAGCCACGGAAACCCACCAGGTGACCTTGGGCAAGTCACACTCTCTCAGCCTAAGAGGAAAGCAATCTTGCCAAGAAAACTCCATAATGGGTTTTCCATAGGGTCACCCTAAGTTGGAAATGACTTGAAGGGACGCAACAACAGCAGTATCATCACTGCTGACATCCCACCCCAAAGGAATTGCTCTGCATATATACCTCAGTATCTGAGATTATATTGTATGGATCTGAAGAGATAGAGATGGCAATCTAGCAAAGCTCATCAAACATAAACATGTTAGTCTTAGGGGTTCTGTTCAATTCTTCCTTGTTTAAGTTGTGTAGAATTAAGAATTCAAAAACTGCAAGTTAAAAGTGTAGACAAAGTGGGTGGGGGAAGGGAGCATGCAAGTGAAAACTCTGCTGTAAGTGAGGACAGAAGCACAGCAGTGTGAGAGCACAAGCTACAGGAAAAACCTCCTGTGGTTCCCCCATGAAGCTGCAGTTTTGTCTAAAAAGAGCAAGGGCCAGCCACCTGCTTTGCCTGTGCTTTGAGACATGCTGGCTTATAGCGGGTGAGAAACAGAGGCGTTGTTCCTTTTCCCCCTTCAAATGCACTCACATTTCTGCCAGAAGCCTTGAAAATGAAGCCTGGGTGCAACATGAGAAGAACTGTCCTGACAATGGGGAGCACTGGAGTATCCAAAGAGGTGTGGTACAGTTCTACAGAAAAAGGCAAGCTCTATTAGGGAGGAGAATTAAGAGTAGAGAATGAAGTCAGAAATCAGACATAATTGAAACTGACCTGGAGTTGCCAGAAAAACAATGTTTTGTATGATTTACTCTTGGCAGCGGTGTCTAAAAAGAACAACTCCTTTTGGCAAGTAGATATTTGGGAAAATGGACTTTCTGGTTTAATTGTGTAGGCGTGGTTCAAAGATGTGTATAAACTGCTTTATTTTTCACAACTGGACATGCTGCAGTTATCAGCAGCTGAGCCTGGTAAACATACATGTGTAACCCTCATGCAATCCCAGAGTTGGCCCTAAGCACAGTGACACAGCTACTTCAGGTTGTTTTGTTGCCCTCTGTGAGTCCTGAGGGGCTTTTCTACCCCACCTTTTGTCCACTGAGCCTTTCCAAGGATTACATCTCAAAATGGTATAGCCAGGAAAGAGCAGGACCAATCTAGTGCTATCTGGGGCAAAGGATGAAAGTGTGCCTTTTCTACCCCCAATTCCACACAGGGAATCCGACTGGACTGGCAACTGAATCTCACTTCAGCACTGGCAACTAGGTAGCATCTCCCAATATACCCGAGGGCAGCAAGCTTCAAAGGTGAGGACACAAGGATCTAAATCTAGTTTTAGTCCAACTAGAGCAAAGCCATAAAGCAAGGGTGTGGAAAGTGGGGCCCATGTAAACCTGAAGCTCCTCCCCCACCAAAGATGACCAGCCCCTCAAAATTTAAAAATTTGTTTAGGCTAATTTTCAAGTGATTTTTCTGCATGAAAACTCGCCAAGACCCCCCCCCCCAAAACTGTCCCCAAATGTTGCAGTTTGCTCCCTCTAATCCCCAAGAGCCCCCAACTCACCAAAACAAAAACCAGAAGAAAATCAGCACAAGCAGTGGTGGAAATGACATTCTATCACTTCCAGTGTGCCAAAACATGCTGGTGTGGCCTGTCAAGCAGGCACAGGGGAGAGAATGTCCCCTGCTCCTCCACAGGTCACCATACCCTGCATAGTTACCCATCTCTGCATTAATTCAGTTGGATTTACTTACACTTTGACTCTCCACTCAGCAATTGATTCAGTGGATCTAGCCGAGTTGGGAGTAAGCAACAGGATCCTACCTGTTCCACAGGGCTTCAAAAGAGGAAAATGGCCTGGAAGTGGAGGAGACTATATTTGTTACTGCCAGAGATTTCCTCACTCCTTGGTGGTAGAAACGGTTCAGGCAAAGAAGAACTGTAGGCAACAGGGACAGCAAAGCAAATCGTTCTCTAGAGCCTCTCCCTGGATAATGTTGGGAAAGTCCTTTCCTCTCCTTTACAGAGTAAAGATTTTTTTAAAAAAGGTACACCTTCAGATATTATAAGAGGGCTATTGTGTCTGTTCTCCAAGCTAAACATACCCAGTTTCCTAAGTCATTCCTCCTAAGGCTTGATTTCTAAACTTTCCAGTCTGGGTCACCCTTTTTGGAACACACTCCGGCTTGTCAACATCCTTCTCGGACTGTGGTGTCCAGAGCTGGATACAGCATTCCAGTGAGGTCAGACCAAAGCAGAACAGAGTGCCGCTATCACTTCCTTCTACCTATTGTGCCTTCTAGCGCTGCTGGACAGTCTCTTGGGAAAAGAAAATCCTCACCAGTATCTCAGGCAGGCAGGGCTTCTGCTTCAGATTAGGAGCAATATTTATATGTAGCAGCAGAGTCAATAGCAATTATTGCATTCATATTTATAAAACAAGCTTCTGTGCTGTCTCTAATTTTCTGGTCTGGGAGAGAGTTTATTTATATCTGCATTAGGACAAAAAAAAGCAACTATACTTTGGGAAATGCTTGCTGCTATCACTGGGAAATACTTGCTGCTATCCAAAGTAACACTCCAATTGATGTAGGACTAACTTCTCCAGGGATGTGAGTCAGCAGACTTCAGATCCCTCAAACCTTAAATGACTGGCCTCTCAGGACTGAAGATATTTACATACTTGGTATATCTCAGTTTAGAAATGAAATTTGCTCAAGCTATAGTTGATAGAAAAGTTGGTGGTTGATTTTTTTTTAAGACTTTAGGAAGCTTCTGTCATTTCAAAATAAGAGCATATATCTTGGCTCTTTAAAAAGATGAAACTTCACCTTACTTTGATGAGGGAGGGATGGAACATTTAGAGCAAAAGGAGACATGAATCGCAGGCCAGTGTCTCTGGCCGTTTCCACACTAGACTGTTATAGCGCTATTATTCCACTTTCAACATTCTATGGAATCCTGGGGTTTGCAGTTTAGGGAGGAGCCTTTTAAGCCCCTCTCTAAACTGCAAACTACAGGATTCCATAGGATGTTGAAAGTGGAGTAATAGTGCTGTAACAGTCTAGTGTGGAAATGGCACAAGGACAATTTATTCACTCAGATGTATTGCCTGACATGTTATGAAAAATGTCTTTGTTGAGAGTATCTATACATATAAATAAGTGTAGAATAAAGCAAACCCCAAATACCATTTTTTTTAATGGATTGGTTCAAGACTTAATTGTAGTAGACTCTCTGAAATCAATTTCACTTAAGTTAATCATGGGTAACTTAATTCCCACTGGTTTCCATGGAACTTCTTTGACCAAGTTTGGATGAAACTCAATAAAAAATGAATGATGGCACCAAACTGAAAGAATTTGAAGTACAAAGTGAGGAGCACTATGTAAGTAATAACTACCTTAAGAACTATTAGTGTAACATAAAGACTTCTTTTTAAAAATGTGAGATAAAAAGCAGCTTTGAAAAATAATCATGCTAACCAAACCCAGATATACATACATGTAATACTAAGAAGGCCAATAATTCTGAACTTTTTTCACTTTGTTTGGAATAGTAATTTAATACCACCTATTATTTCTCCCCTGACCAAAATGCTCAGGGGGAACTTGAGACAGATAGTGAAATCTGAGAGGTCTCCAAAGAAGAATGTTTGTACTAAAATGTGATCTGAATTAGCTTCTTGCAGGCTGGGTAAATGCATGTTCTGGTTACAGGAATACGGTTTCAAGGTATTGCAGAGTACTGTGCTGTAGAATAGCTGGTTATCAAACTGACCCAAAGGGAAGCAACCCTAGGCCCTGAGTGGTACCCAGAATCTTGTGCAAGTTGTATTATCAAATTGATTGGAACACAGACCAGAATGTTATTAAATTAAATTAACATGAAAGTGGCTCATTGAAAAGAAGTCCAGCACAGACACATTTGACTTCAAAAGAGGAAATTTCTCAAAAATGAGATGACTGATAATGAGAAACTTGAAAGGGAAAGTCATAAAGGTCAAATCATCCAGAAAGTTTGAGGATTCAAAACCACAATAACCACAAAACCACAATACATTCAGGTGGATTGTATCCTGCAGATCAGGAAAGGTACTTCCAAGGTGAAGTTGATGCCAGTGTGATTAATCAGCAGATTCAAGGAAGTTATTAGAGGTAGGCATACTGTACTTCCTTGATGGAAAACATGAAGCCCTGTCTCCAAAAAACAACAAAATTCCATATACTAAAAACTACTGGCAGATAATAAAGGCTGAAAAAAATGAGCTGCATTTTGGTTAAAAACATCAGTCCAACAAAACATTTTACCAATTTTCTAAAATTCTTTGAGAGTGGTAATAACTGCATGGGTCAGGATGATCCAGTAGGTACTTTGTAAGTGAGACTTGCAAATAGCTTTTGACAAAGGCCCTTTCCATAGCTTCTCTTCTTGCAGTGGCATCCAGTGATCCCAGAAGTGGCTCTGCCAGGAAGGGAGCACAACAGCAGCACTCCCCTCTGCCAGGTACTGGCTCCTGCAGAAGGGAGCATGATAGACACACCGCTTCCTTCCACAGCATAGCCAGGTACTTTCCCAGGCTGTGCTGGGGCACGAAGCGCTGCTATCATGCTTCCTGCCTTTCTGCAGGACAGGTAATTGTGGGATGGTGGCATGATTGCAAGTCATTGATGGAGAAAACCCGTCAATTATTTAATCTGCATGCGTACTGCCTGGGGCTGGAGAAGGACAGGACCACGATGACGTCATGCAGAAGTGTCGTGACAGTCCCATCCTTCTCCTATCCCCGTGGCAGGATGAGAGGGTGCTGTGGAAAGGGCGAAACTCTCAGGAAGTGCTACTGAGTAAATGCAAATGGAGAGGGCAGTAAGTCCTCTGGCACAATTATGACTGGTTAAACAACAGGGAGAAATTTCAGCAGGTATTACTTGTGTGACAAATACCTACTGAAATGCCCCCCCTCCTACATAGCCATGAAGGGGAGAGGAACCTTGTCTGTCATTACTTCATGTGGGAATCTTACCTCCTAGAAGGCTGCTTGCAATCTATCCAAGGTACATTTACTTGGGAATAAGTTACATGGAACACACAGAAGGCACTTCTAAGTTGACATGTTTAGAGATCCAGTGTGCTATAGCAATTTGCATGTCGGACTACGACTCTGGATACCAGGGTTTGAAACCCTGTTCAACCATGGAAACCGCCTGGATGCCCTTGGGCAAGTCACACTCTGTCAGCCTCAGGGGAAGGCAAGAGTAAATCCACGCTGAACAAATTCTACCAAGAAAACCCTCTGATAGGATCACCTTAGGATCACCATAAGTCACAAATGACTTAAAAACACATGGCACAAGAACAAACAACAGAAAAGAGAAGGAGAGAGCAGGAATAAGGGGACAGTTCTCACAATGAACGGATGTAAGAACTGATGTACTACAAAGATATGTATTGGGGTCAGTACTTTTTAACTTCCTGCTAAATGACAATAGAGTTAAGGATGACCAATGAGGACAACTTTGCTGATAGCTGAATTATTCACTGTGGAGCCAGTGTGGTGTTGTGGTTTATGTGTTTAAAACTCTGGAGACCAAGGTCTGAATCGCTGCTCTGCCACAGAAACCCACTGGGTGACCCTGGGCAAGTTATAATCTTTCAGCTTCAGTGGACATGGTAACCCCCCAACAAATCTTGCCAAGAAAACCCCTTAATAGGTTCACCTGAGGGGTGCCATTAATCAGAAATGACTTGAAGGCACATGACAACAAATGAAAAAGTGATCACAAAGAGTTCCAAAAGAATTTATCCAAAATTGGTAAATGGGCAGTTAAAACATGGATGTCTAAAGTTTGAGAGCAAAAAACCATCTAATTTGACATATACACTGATATATACAGATGAAATCTGAGATGGCAGTGACTTTCCAGAAAAGGGACCTATGGGCAGTGATGGATAACTTAATGGCAATATTGACCCAGTATGCTGCAGCTTAAAAAAAAAAAAAATCAATACTAGGAATCATTCAGGAAAGGATTAAAAAGAAACCTGACAATACTTTTGTACAAATCTACAGTGCAATACACTTGGAACACTGTGGTTCTTCCATCTGTTCTGGTAGCTATGTGCAAGAGGGTATGTAATATAGGTATAAAAGCTGCAGAAAAGTGAGAGCAATATCGAGGCTTTTCAGCTTAAGAGAAAGGTAATGGTGGAGGACATGATCAAGTGTATATAACTCTGCACGTTATACAGAAAATAAGTATAGGCTAGTCTCTCTTTTTAAAATGCTAGAACCTGGGGTTATTAAGTAGAATGACAGGACAAACAAGAGAAAGTACTCTTTTGCACAGCCACAGATAGCTGCTGAAGTTGCTACCACAGAATATGATGGGTACAAAGTTAGATGCCTTTAATACTACACTAAACAGATTCATGGAGCATAAGGCTATCAGTGGATGGCAGTCAGAAAGGATACCTCTTCTAAGATCAGGGTCACATGCTTCTGAATACCACTGAATACCTTTGTCTGCAGGCTTCCCATAGGAATCAGGTTGACCACTGTGTGAAACAGGATGTGGTCTTGGTAGGTCTTTATTATGATTCAGCAAGATTCATATTCTTAGACAGCTCCTGGAACTCTCACTGCCTGGGCACATGAGGACTGCATAGTTATCCCTCCCTCCCTTCCTTTGCCACAGTTCCAATCTATTCTTAACCTACTCCAATCTGTGAAGCTTATTTAGCTCCAGTAGCTACACTCTGGAGCTAAATAGACTTCACAGTTTGGAATAGCCCCGCTAGGTACTCTCTAGAGCCAGAGTGGTGTCGTGGTTTGAGTGTTTGACTACAACCCTGGAGACCAGAGTTCAATTCCCCACTCAGCCATGAAACCCCACTGAGTGACCTTGGATGTGCCACACACTCTCAGCCCCAGAAAACTTCATGATGGGGTCATCTTAGGGTCATCCTAAGTCAGAAATGACTTGAAGGCATCTGACAGTAACAATACACTCTAATTATGTTTTTGTATTCTTTGACATTTCCTGTTTTCCTTGGTTACAAAATTCGTATTTCTTACAAACAAATTTTCCTCATTCCCTCTCCTTTCTCCAACTCACTGCTTTCTCTCTCAATGGCCATCATTTCTATTCTTTTCCTCTCTCTCCATCTCTCAGACATCAAATCTTTCCCTCCTCTCCATGCCCTTCTATTTCCCCAAGGATGCTCAGCAGGAAACGCAAGACAGCATGTGGCAGGTCCCAAATGTCCAGCTGGGCATCAACATTTGCCTCTCTTGGTGCTGTTAAAATGCAGACCTTGTTCACTCACCACTGATGCAAAAGACAGTCTGGATTCTAAAGAAGTATGTGCATAGCTATGATTTTTGTGAGATGATTCCTACCAAGGAAACACAGACTTGACTGTGGAGAAGCTAATTCCAAACATTGCTGCCTTTGGGCAATAAAAGGCTAATTTGCTTTCTAGTCCAAATGGTTTGTTCCAAGATTTAGAACTGCAGTTTAAAATAGTAATAGTGATTTATATACAGAATCTCTTTCCTTGAGTTGACTTTCCTGAAAAGACAAAAGAACTGAAGTAGGGGTGGCTAAACGGAGGCTATTTCTGCACTATACTGTTATACTTCTTTTATTCCACTTTCAACATCCTGGGATTTGCAATCTAGGGAATGGCACTTAGAATTCTTAGCCAGAGAGTTCTTTGGCCTCAGTAAACTGCAAACCCTAGAATTCCAAAGGATGTTGAAAGTGGAATAATAGTACTGTAACAGTGTAGTGTGGAAAGGCCCTCTGTATAGGATTCAGTTGTTTGTTAACTACAAGATGGCATCA
The DNA here is from genome assembly GCA_948472985.1 of Iguana delicatissima. Lineage (NCBI taxonomy): Eukaryota > Metazoa > Chordata > Lepidosauria > Squamata > Iguanidae > Iguana > Iguana delicatissima. The sequence continues at coordinate 232,542 of CAOKZL010000729.1, forward strand.
ATGTTGATGCTGTCCAAAGACATTTTGTTGTTTAAATTGGACCCCCTAAATTGCAGTCATGGCTGCTCGGGCTATCACTTTTTCCTTCACTAATTCCTGCCTTCAGCTTTTTCTAGTACCAATTCCTGCTTTCAGCTATTTCTTCCTGTCCTCATGCTACACGAGGCAACTTGCTCCACCCTTCTGGGCTCTTCCTGTGGCAAGCAGTGGCAGGTGGGAAAGGGCGAGTAGTGATGGGGGAGCAGGCATGGGGTTTCTCTTTCTGTGCCCCCCGATATTGGTACCTAGTGCACATGCCCTACCCTAGATCCCCCTCAGCACTACAGCAACCTAGAAGTCGTATTGCCTGTGCCTTGCTATACAAGTCCACTTTAGAAGAATTGGTTTGAATGCTTTTGTCTCCCAGTATGACAGAGAAGATGACATTATCAGGGCCTGGGTGGCCTGGAGCAGTTCTGGTCAAAGGGGTGGTCCATGTACTGTGTTGATTCCCATTATATTGGCTGCTGGTTCCTGAAGAGTTTTCAGGGAAAAAGAAAAAAAGTTATACTCAGTGGTCACAAATATGGGGACAGTCACTGGTACATGGGTTGGGTGGAGGAAGAAACATCCCAGGCCTCATATCAGATAGCTTAAGAAGCCCAGACCCAGTGGTAGGTCAGGTTTATGTCATTCTTTCTTTGTGAAATGAACAGGATATGCAATAGGTTTTCCTGGTTTTCATGGAAGACTTCAACATGAGGACAAAACAAAATTCTTCTTTTAAAAATGGAAACGTTCTCACCTTGGAATTTGGAAATGAAGATGTTCTAACCTTAACTGCTGTACTCTGAGGCTTGGATCCCTTTCCCCAAAACTAGAGGAATGGCCCTGGAAACTTGCAGGGTTCCTGGTATTTCATGGGCTCAGTACTCCAGCGTAAGTCTTCCCCATTATCAACATTAAAACAGCTGGATATCTTCCCCAGAGTAACCCATCAATCAATCAAAAACTTGGTGGGCTGCAGGCTAGGAAATGCCTAGCAACCATTCAGAAGTTGGAGGTGGGCAGTCTCTCCATTTCCTGTTGCCTTATTGGCAGAAGCTGACTGAACAACAAGTAAAAGAGAAGAAGGGACAAATGGCAGGCCGGAGGCAAGGAGCAATTCAGCTTTTCTTCCAGCCTTCCAAGAAGTTGGGGTGGAGGATATTCACAAGGTGGTCCAGGGGACTCCAGTTTGACACACTGGCTGTTAGCCTATGGATTTTTTTCAGGGTTCCATTTCCCCCCCAAATTATTTAACATTTACAGGGAACCTTTGGAAGAGTTCAAAGTTTGGCAAATCAGTGCCACCAGTTAGCTGATGACACTTAATTCTCTCCTTTTCTTCTAATTCTAAGGGAACAGGTTTGGTGCCAAATCAGTGCCTGGCAGAAGTTATGGACTGGATGAATGTGAATAAATTGCAGTTTAATCTAGCTCAGAAAAATGCTCCTCATGAGTGAAAACACAGATAAAGGAGTCTGGATTTGTGCTGTGCAGGATCATTTCATACTCTCCTTGAAATCCTAGGTTTGCAATTTTAGTATATCTTGGATTCAGCCTTGCACCAGGGTGTCCAGGTTTCAGTAACAGCTAGGAGTGCAGTTGGACAGTCAAAAGCAGTTACTCAGCTGGGTCAATTCCTAGAAATGTCATAACTTGTCTCAGTTGCATCCCTTTTGGACTACTTGAATGCATTCTGCATGAGGCTGCTTTGGAAAGAGTTGGAAATGTCAGCTTAAATTCATTGGCTCCCTATGAAATTCATAGGGGCTCCATAAGTCAACAGGCAACTTAAAGGCACATAGACACATTTGCATTACATCATAATCCACCCTCCCCCCAACAAAAATGAGTGAAGCGAAGGGGCTAGGAAGAGTGGTTGTAAACATCTGTGACCACTGTATCATGTGGAACAAGGCAAGTTCTGTTTCAGTGTTAGTCTTGTTCTACACAGATGCCTCTTGTACCCATTTCCTCAACCAGTTGGCCCTGAAGCGATTTCAGATCCACTCTCAAGTCTTGGCTGCTTCAGCCTTGTCACATCACAAGGACCCCTTCCCCTGCTTTTTGTGTTCTGGCCCTGAAATATCAGGGAACAGGGTGCTGCCGACTGCGTCTTTAGCAGTAGTGTTTTCCCAAGGGTCTGAATGCAAGGATTGAGACCATCCACTATTAATTGGTTTCTTTTTCAGTTTAACACCAGTCACTGTGCCATGAAAAGAGGGAGAAACCCCAAGTCTTAAGATTAATGTGCTAATATGAGCGTGAGTACAATACAATCCCAGACAAGGATTATGTTTGGAGAGTGTGAGGAAAGGTTTTTCTTTTTCTTGTCACAGTGTTTTGTGGCTCTCAGTGCTGCTTGATGATGAGAAGTAAATGGATGTCCTGCCCAACTGAAGACACGATGTCCCACAATGTCCCTCTTTTGAAAAGCTAATGAGATATCAATACTGTATGCCACGAATAACCATTTCTCCCTCTGGAAATAGAACAGTGCTTAGGAATTGCATGCTCTACTTGCTCAGCAGCCACCTCTGGGAAGAATGGCTGTGGGACTGTTAGTGTGCTCTTAGCTATTATGCTTGACTCTCTCAGCATGACTCATTGCAGACAATATCTAACACTACTCACAAGGGGAATGAACAGTAAATACTAGGCCTGGGATTTTTTTGAAAAAAAAATTAAAAAGTCTTGTCAGTTGTTTTCTGATTTGTATCCTTTATCCTCCTCTCTCTTGTGCAGTATAAGCTTCTCAAAGCTAATGCCCATAACACCACCCCCCACTGGTAGCAGCAGGCTGTTTGCTGCTGTAGGGTTTGCACTGCTCAGATTTACAATGATGGCCATTATTCTGAAAAGCTGAGCATTAACCTAGTGGCACAAGGTTGCTCAAACACCTTCCCTCTGGTTTTACTTTTCTCTGGGGACCAGCAAAGCTATTACAGCAAAACCTTCCTTGGTGGTAGCAGCCAGGCTGACTAGGGGACTGGGGAAGAAATAATAGAGAGGAAGCAAACTTGAAAGGCTATCCATTCGCCCAACTTGTAACTGTTGTGAAGAATGTTATTGTTTCTGTTTCTCCAGACTCCTTGATAGCACCGTGATTAATCTGATAAAGAAGTTTGCTTTGGACACAGGCTCTGAATTGTTTGTATTACAGCCCTGAAAATAATGTAATTGCAGAGGCTTTAAAAGACAAAGTTGTTTCTCACAGTCATACCTTGTCAATTTAAGATGGCACTCTCTCAAATCCAGAAAAAAAGAATAAATTCCAATATTGGGTAGAAATGTGGGCATTTAAACTAAATTTTTCAATAAAGTTAATGTGAGGAATACAACACTTAAGCATAACACTTCAAACAGTTTAAAATCCTAAATATTAAAATTCTGAATGATGTGGCAGATTGTATATAAAAACACCAAGGGGCATAGGAATCCTGTTACACTTTATTAAATATCATATTACAGGAAAACAGTTAACACCTGACAAACCATTACACCTTTCATAATACAGACAAATTACATGTTGAAAACAAACAGTGTAACATTTATTTAACCATACTGCTTACTAAGCTGTTAATCTAAAGTATGTGGCTATATTTATGTATACATTTTTGATATTAACATTGTTTGAGTACCAAACCCCTGTTAAAAAGAGTACCTTTTTGTGCCTCATATAAACAAGGTATGTAACACTGCAGAAGTGCAGCTTTTTGGGGAGAAGGATTTCAGAATTCTTAGTGCATCCTTTCAATTTTTGCTTTTCAGAATATTGCAAGGCAACAACATATATAGTAACCTTCACATCTTTATGTCAAGTGAGAAGGCTATGGTTATGGTCAACAATGGAACACATTTCTATTTATAGGATATCTATTATCTGTGCCAATCTGTACAATCTAAATGCCAGTTATTGTATTAGGTTATAAAACCAGTTATATTGTTGGCTTGTACGGGACACTGCTCCACAGCTTCCATATGTTCAACAGTGTGTGTGTGCATTAAAAAGATCACACTCAAGTCTATTGCCTTCACTGCTGAGACAGCTGAGCTGTGTCCTTAGTTAAACCAGAATGAATAGGAAATGTCTGTGCAAATCTCTTCCATGCATCAAAAGGAAGACTGGCTGCCAAGTCTCTCTAGCCACTGTGTGCTATTTCATGTGCATTTCATGTGCTATTTAATTCTTAAAATAACCTCAGGGGTACTATCTATTAAAAAAAGTGGCAATGCTATTACAAAGTCCACATGTTTTGCATATTTGGTAGAGTTCTCTGAAAGAATCAACAAGAAAAGCAAACTTCTACCATCTTCTGATTGATCATGTTCCCTTCAGTGACAGCAACTGTCTCTAAATCTATTACCGACCCTCCACTCCTGGTGTAGTTTATCTGTCTTAGGGTCTGACAGATACCTGACGGAGAGGAGAACCCATGGTGCTCCAGATGTTGGACTCCACAGAAGAACGGAAATAGCACCCAATAGCTGGAAGGTAAGAGTCCCACTGTTTACAGCTTCAGAATTGTCTCCCCTCTCCTCCCAGGTAAACCCAGTAAAACAAGTATCACATTTAAGGAAACTATATGGGACAGCAAACTGTATCATATCTACTACCAATCACATAGCCTCAGTCCATGCATTACGAAGGCAGCATAGCTGTTCCTTTTTTCCACCAGCTCCCAACTGCCTGTTTTTTGGCTACTGTGGTAAGTGTCTGAACAACAGAATCATGTAGAATGAGATCACATAGATAGCATTTACATCTACTGATGTGGGTCCAATAAGATTTCAGGTGATTAATTCACATCCAACTGGATTCACGTCTTACTGGAATGGTAAGTCATCCAGACATAGGAAAGCAGCAGCCATATTACTGGAATAATATATGAATCAGACCACTGTTTTTGATATATACATGGAAAACTGAGAATATGAATAGTTCCATTTCAAATGTCCAGAAAATGAAGGGGATTTGAACCAAGTCTTTGTGCTCATTGTAATTCTGAAAGAAACAGGGTAGCTTCAGGCATTACATAACATGAGCAAAAGAGGAAGACCAGATGGGAAATATGGCTACATTTTTTAAAACAAAAAATTTGCAGTGTTTCAGAGTGCAACATTCCCATCTCTTGGTGCAGCCAAATACATAAGGTTCAGGTGCAAAGAGACCACACACAGCTGATGATGGAGATAGTTGCAAAATAAAAAAAAAACCTCTTGTTATGTAATATGCACAGCCATCCTGAATTGCCATGAAAGTTCCAGAACAGAGTTCAGAGAATTAATAGTTTTGTGTGAGTGACTCTGAAGGAAATGAAGACAGAAGTTAAATGGCTGTGCAGGGAACTGCAGCACCCTCCACCCCCCACTGTATTGCTCTTTGGGATTTGGCAGGCCTTCAGAAATATCTAGGCTGTTGGGAGATACTCCAAGACAAAGATTGTATAGTTTAGATATTAAAATTTGCTCCCCCCACTAAGAAAATCAAAAAATAAATACTACAAAGGATTCTTCCAGAATCTCAGCACCTTAAAGTAAGAAAAGGGAAAATCTCTAAATATAGGTGCTCTATCAATGTAACATTCTTCTTCTCACACATGCCTTCGGAATAATTGCTAAGAAGGGATAAAAATAGAGGATGACACCGGAATTTAAATCCACATCAGTTCTACAGGAGATATCTGGAGAAAGCATTGCATTCTGATCACAGATCTTTCTTCAGAAATGTGTGAATTTTAAACTATCACACAGTATTTTATGCATGTAATCAATCCTCCATGGAAAATCATTCCAAAAACCCTTGTCATCTGGTGAGCTCTGAAGCTTCCATCTCCTTTGTTTTGTTCTCCACAGGAATCTACCTTTGCTGTGCCAACCTGCTTGAATAATATAGGACTGTAGTCATGCTGTGGGAGAAGATACAGAGTGCCTTCGTGGCCCCAGAAGCAACAGAAGGTAGGGACCAAAGGATGCTGATGATTTCCATTTGGGGCTGGGCTGGATAAGGAACCCTGCTCTTAAAGTAGAGGTCTATAATGTAAATAGCTGTCATTCCAATTTGGCTGGTATATGGAAGATGACAATAGGATTTCTTGGCCACTCACTCCTTCTCGTATACCTAACCCAAGACTCCTGGGTAAAGATAAGTATTGGGAATGATATGTTTAGAGCAAAAATTGAGTCCTGGCCAACATATTCAATGCCAGCAATGGCTATTTTTTCTTTAAAAAAGAATGTTGAAAGCATACGCACACACACATACTCTCCCAAAATTTAAGAAGACATCCTGAACTTTTAATTTATTTTGGATGGTAAGGTGCGAGGCATTTAGCTGATGGAAGGGAACACTTGAATGAAATTACTCTTTACATAAAGCCATCAGGCATTTCAGGGAGGAGTGTAATTGCTGCTCTCCCTCCTTAAGCTGCCACGGTAAAAGAATTACAGGATCTACCCTAATTTTCTTAATTGAAATTTTTGTTACACTCTCAAAGATTCCCCACATTTTGCTAGCACTGACACTTTTTTTTTTAAAAAAAAGAACCCCTCACATTGAAATATCCAACTAAATGTTTGACCTGACTTGATGAAGATCACATACAAAAAGTTGAGCATGAAACTCAGACTAAATCATAGTTAAGGCATTTCTGTGATGTTCAAAATGATCAATTGAATGTTGTGATTATTTATTTTTATAGATAGAGAAAATTAATTTGAGATCCTTTAAGCAAAGTTTTGGAAGTATTTAGGTGGTAGAACTGTCCTTGGCAGTGTGGAGATAGCCATTGTGATTTTTGTACTCAAAACAAAATCACAGTGCGTTAGGATTTACCATTGTTTCCTTATGAAAAAAAAAAGTTTTGGGTTTTTGTTGTTTTGGCAAAATCAATTTATTACCCAAATATAAGCAATATGAAGTCACAGGTTTAAGAAAGAATTATAAAATGGGTGATATATTCTTGTCTGCTCCTTGCTTTCTCTAACAAAGCATTAGAGCTTTAATCAGTGTGTTACAAAAACAGATGTGTTTTCAGGCGGCCAATGTACTAGGGAGGCAAAGTAGTTCTGTTTTGAAAAAAATTACTGAGAAATCTCATTACAAGCATGTCTTTCTTATTTGTTTGTTTATTTATTTGGATTTGCTCTATTTCTCATCTCCTAGAATTCAAGTGTTACTAAATATGTTAGGGATGGTAGGTGACCAGCAAAAGCAGCCGCGATCCTTAACATTCCCATTGTTGTCCCCTTCCCAAAAAGGGTGGAGACCTCTTCTTCATTCACAGTTGAATTTTCTTTAGAATTTGAACAGGTCTTGGGGAAAAGCCAATGTGAAGATGCAGTGGAATTTTCCAATCATATCTGAACAGGTTAGAAAAATAACTAGAAAGATGCTTTGGTCTGGAAGAGCAAATATTTGGATCTTGGATGACTATTCAAAACTATTTTTTTTCCTCTCAAAATGGCTCATTCAGCAACTAAAGTTTCTACACCATAGTGCTTTTCCTAATGTAAACTCGTTTCTCCTTCATGGTCTCTATTTTCCTTCTTAGAAGATATTTGTTGAACTAAGCTACATGAAAAAGTAAAAAATGGAACCACAAAACAGCAAGAAACCCCTTTTCTAAAAAGAGTCTAGAATATCTGAAGTACTCAATAATATCATTTATATATATATTTCACCACAAGATATCTGTTTTGAAATCTGCCAATGCATACCACATTGGCAGAGTACCCAAATTGAGACTTTCCAACCAAGGTGCACTTATTGCCATGGAAAAGGATATATCCTAAAAGGTATAAAATGGGCATTGTTTGTTGTAAGACACCATTGTGTCACTTCCAATCTGCCAGCTTCACTCTAACTCAAAATATACTCCTGACAAACTGAGAAATGAGTGAAACCTCTCAATGAACACACAACTTGTTTTATGCCATGACTGGCTTTTATCTACAAACTTACTGAGAAATTGTGAACACCAAACATGTTGTCTTAATGTATGTAAGACCCTGTTGGTAAAACTAAGCATAAAAATTTTCACAAGGGTGTTGTGCTGTAGTGGGAAAACTAAACAAAACCAACACAAAAGGCTGAAAAAAGAACATGCCACATCAGTAAGCAAAAAGTCTTATCTTCACAGAGGTCTCCAAACTCACAAAGTATCAAAATGCGTGCAAAGCTTTAAATAAACAAAGAAGGGAAAGGGAACAAGATTTTGCCAGCATCATTTTTCTTGTGACTGAAATCCACCACTGAGAAAGGAAACAGGGCCATGGTCTTCATAGTGTTGGCTCTCTCATTACGTTGTGTTTCTCTTCTCTAGCCTGGTGATCTTAATTTCTACAAGGAAACAACAGAAGTTAACAGTAAGGCTTAGAATCAGAAATGCTGAAGAATGGTTGCAGAACATCATTTTTATTCTCTAGGTTCATTACAACCAAAATAAGCAAACCTCAAACATACTTTTCAGCATTAAAAAGCTATCAAGAGCAGGCTTCAGTTTTGCAAGCTCCTCTTCAACCCCCAAGTCCCATTCCATGTATTTCCTCAGGGGAATACATCATCTGAACTGTGCTGTAGAAGCTGTCTCTTAGGAAGACCCCCATTTTTAAAGTAAGATAAATCACCTTACAAAATCATTTTTTGCAATTTGGTGTCACATCAGACATTCACGTAGTTTAAAAAACGGTATTTCTATAATTTGCAGTGAAACGGAAGTGGCCATGTGTCTCACCTGAACATTCTTAAAGAATTCTTGCACTTAGTAATTTATGATTTCATGTACGGTCAGCCCTCCACATTCAATAGGGTTACAGGTACAGGATCCTCACAAAAGTGGAAAAATCGCAAATATCAAAATGTCTGGATGCACGTCTGTGGGAAGAGGGCTGAGACATGGTGGGCATCGTGGGGTCCAAACCAGGTCACAGGAAGGAAGGGAAAGGGGGTGGGTTGGTCTGGTGGCTCTATACTTCCTCTCACTTGCCAACCTCCTTCCTTGCATTTGTGGGGCATCAGGAGAGGGTTTGTGGTGCTGAGACTTCAGGCTTGACTTAGCTGGCCTGGCAATGGCTGGTGGAGGAGGAGGAAAACCAGAGCCAAGTTTTTAAAAGACTGTGCAGTCTGATCAGAGCCCCTGAGAGGGAAAGTTCCCCCAGAAAAGAAGCATCTGAGGTTGGGGGGGGAGAGAGGTTGGAGAAACTCACAAATAATCAAATCTGTGAAAGTCAAACCCACAAGTGTGGAGGGCTGACTGTGTATCTGTTCTGCCTAGCACAGTCCTTGCATGTTTTTGTTTTAAGTTTTTTCAAAGACCATACATTTTATTATTGATGCAAATGTGACAGAGCTCTCCTGGACAAACATCTTCAATTAGGGTCACTGCCAATCAAAGCAGAGACTCACTGAATACTCAGGACTTTTTCAAATATCAAGTCATTTCAAAATGTGCTGCCGGTCCCTGGCAAATCTCCAAGAAAGAAATAACTGTAGCCAACAGGCAGAAGTATGGTACTGGTCTCTGGCACATGAGGTGGGGAGAAGGAGCTAATTCCAGATTTCAGGTAGCTTTGCAAGCACTGACCTATGGAAACTGTAAACATGACAGAGCACTTCTTAGTCAGAGCCAGAAAAAGTTACCTTTTTGGATTGCAACTCCCAGAAATCCATGTTGGCCATATTGGCAGGGGTGTGGGTGTTTTGGCAGTTGGAAACCAAATTACTAGCTTTTTCTAAGCTCTGCCTCAACTTATTTGTGATGTGGCTTTATGATGCTGAAAAATAGCTATTTTATAAAAACGTCCAGTTAATATTTTTTTGAATCAGGCAAAATCAAAGCTGCTCTTGGAATGTCAGCAGATTGGTGATATGGCTGTTGGTCACATCTTCCATGTAAAAGCAACCACTACAAAATTGAGTATTTGCTGCTTCTACTGCCCAAGAGCAAAGAAGAAAGGCTTGCTTCCAGAGACCCTCAAAAATTCTTTTAACATAGAAGTAGAGTGCCTTGTATGACCTTTTAATGTTGTGATGCAGAAGAGTGCACATGTACACGCAAACACACGCACATGTGTATTTGTTTTTCTTTACATACACCCAAAAATTAGCATGTTTAGGATAAAAAAGAAAAGCTTAAGAAGAATGATAATGTTTTTACCATGTACTGAGATTCCACCTATATAAATGTTTTGCTTTAAAAAAGCAATTTTTGATTTTACCTTAAACAAAAAAGCCATAATAATGATAAAACACAGTTCCCTCTTGTCTGAGAAGAACAGAGGGTAGAGCAAAGCATATGATTTTAAATATTAATCCTAGTTCAAAGCATGGTGAGGTCATGGAAAGGGTCATAATTTCCTGACTATTTGTCCTAATTTTTTTAAGACTAAAAAAATTAGCTTCTTTTTGCTCATGCAATGACTTCTCAAGTGGAAGTTTACTTGGACACATATTCTGCAAAATGCGGAGAATTTGGGTTGCCACAGTGTCTTGGCATGTTGAACATACCCCAAGTGCAATGCATCTTGGTTTACCGCCACTGCTAGTTCATATGTTAATTCTTGCTTTCTTTCTTCAAGGAAAGGAAAGAGATAACAAAAATAACTTCATATATCCTATCATGCAATGTGCCCTTTCCAATTAAATTCTATTATGCGGAAATACCACTTATAATACACTGGACAATGGTTCTTTGAAACTATTAAAATAAATTCTATTATTTACTCCCCCCACCAACCCCCCCCATCCCACATGGTTTTGGTGAACTTCATGCAGGTCTTTTGCTATACATGTTAATGAACTGATCACCAATACCCATAATGCAACTTTGTTCTGACCCACATGCCCTATGAACCAGATTTCTTTCTTTCTTTTTTTAATTCAATTTTCTTAAAACCAACTGTCAGCATCATGTGATGGAAGAGATGAAAAATGAAAATGAGTAATCCTGCTGTGCAGGTGAGTGACCTGTGGGAGACAGCTCTGCCTGGTAGGATTTTTACACGTAGCATCAGACACAGACCAATTGATTAGATCATCTTATTCTCGCCACCAACCAGGCTCAAGAGACTAATTAGAGAGAGTACTGCCTGCACAGGCACCCCATTGACACCTAATTTGCTCAGCCAAAGCCTTTGGGGAGAATGTATTATCTCTGCAGCTGCACTTCATGCATTTCTGATTTGAGGCAGAAGCAAGAAGCACTTCATCACGCTTTTGAGCAAACTGAATGTAAGAAACTTTAAGTGCTAAATACAAGCAGACGCAAATTAAACCTCACCAGCCTCTTATAAATTCCACTTCCCCTCCTCCTCTTCCTTATGCATATGCAAATAGATTATATCTATAGCTTTCTATCAGTGGCGCGCGCGCACACACACACACACACACATATAACAAGAGACTGCAAATAAATGTACTAAAATATTTTTTGCCTCATAAAACACAGAAAACATGTCATTTCTTGTTTTTCACTTTAAGAAGTAAATACTGTTGTGCTCAATAAGACAAGGGGTAATAGCTCAATTTTGCAATTTTAACTCAGGCAGGTGCCTCTTACCTATATTTTTATTGGTAGTTGTAGTAACATTAGCTGTGAGGTCGACTTAATAGACATATTACTGATAGTCATATCCATTCTAGCCTGACTGAACCTATAAAGCTTCTGTTCCCATGCTAAATCATGTATGCATTTTATTGCACATCATTGTTTGCTGGGGATTAATAATAGGCACAGTTCAACTGAGGTTTAATTTTCAGGTTCGGGTTTAATTTTCTCAAATTCCTTCTAGTCCTAATATAAACTAGAGAGATCTTTAATCATTTCATATAAAAAAAATGATAAGGGCAGTGAATGAGTCTGAATATTAGCCTCAAATGGCTAATAATGGAAGCAAACATTTTGCAGCATTGTATTTATTTGAAAACTGTTACTATTTTATAGAGGCAGGCTTGGAATAGATTGTGATTTCTTGACTTTCCAGTTAACAGAAGTAGCACAATCTGACAATAATTTTCATTCCAAGAACAGGGGAGGAGGGGAACAGGAGGGACAAGTTGGGAGAAAATAATTCCTGCAGCAGAATAGATAACAAAGGGAATCCCTATGAGGAGGAAGCTGTATTATCCACTCGATTGGGATGGCTGTCTCTAGACTATTTACTAAAGAGGCCTAACACCAAATCATCTAGCTTGGTACTGCACACACTGGCTAGCCATGGTTTTGCACAGTTTCAGATGGGAGCCTCCTGAACTTCTCCTGAAAATGATGGGAAGTTCTGCATGCAAAAGGACTAACAGAAAAAGTAGTGGACCTCATAGTTTTCCCTTAGGTCAGGGTGGGAACTGTTCAGTCCTCTGGATGTTGGACTGCAACTTCCAGCATTCCTCAGCATTGGCTTTGCTGGCTAGGACTGTTGGGAGCAGTAGTCCAATAACAGCTGGAGAACAACACGACTCCTACCTCTGGATTAGGTTGCAGCTTCCAGACCTCCCTTGTTATTTGTTTGAATTACATTTTATTTTTATTTATCTTCAAAATTTTCAGACCCAGCAACCACAATAGCTTCTTATTTTTAAGTATGAAAAAGTAAAGAAGAATATCACCTTATGAAAATTATTTCATAAAATATAGTATTTGTGAGCGGCTTTGAGTCCTATTTTGGGAGAAAAGCCGAAAATAAATAAATAAATATTTAAATACTATTCGGTTTTGTACTACGACTCATCTACCGTGAAGTACCTTTCCCATCTTTTTTAAAGTATTGCTTTGTGTGCAAACCTTTATGAACTAACTAGCATTTCAGTTATCCTATACTTATTTAGTACTTCACCCAAATCATGCCTCAGAGTAAATATATTTCAGACAGAGTTGTATGTGTTTGCATTTTCTCTCTGAGCTACTGATTTCTTGCTAATTGTTGTTCTGTTCCTAACACTAATTCTGTTCTGTTCCTAATAATTAGGAATATATTCCCCCTCTCGTTTTAGAAAAATGAAGATTTTTCTAGTACCTCAAACTTTCCTAGTATCCAAAATCTTTCTTTGACTTTGACTATCTGAAAGATTATCGTCTCCTTATACAAGCCAATGCAAGCTTTAAGTTCTACAAGGGAGGGCTTATTCTCAATCCTGCCACCTGCACAGGTGTGTTGGTGAACCCAGGAAAGAACCCTTCTCTGTGGCTGTTCCCAGGCTGTGAAACTCCGTTCTGCAGGAGTTGCCCCCTTCCCTGCTCTCTTTCCACCTGCAGGTAAAGAAGTTTTCATTCAGCCAGGCCTTTGAATTTTAATTGTGGTGCAGCAGTATATGTGTGCAAAGTGGTGTGTTGTATTTTTAAATCTCTTATCTTAATCTTTTATTGGAAATTCTGTTTAAATATGTTTTAGTGTTTTTAACTATTTTAGTCATGCTTTTAAAGTAATATTGTCATTTAATTCTTTTTTTTTGTAAACTAATGATTGACCTTAATTTTTAAAAAAATTATTGCTAGCTGCCTTGAATGCCATCTTCGCAGAAAGGTGGAATGTGCATTCAATAAAGAAAAAAAGGAAGGAATAAAGTCAGAAAGGAAGGAATGAAGTTCTGAATCAAGATGCATTTCTTTCTAGGCATTTTTCACATGAGACAGGAAAGAGGACTTTTTGGAGGTAGCCCATGTTTACCCAGAAGTAAATCCCAGTGAACCCCTCTGTAATCTTTGTTTATTATTGCTCACATACTGCTAGGTACTTGGATAATTAAGTGGAAATTTTTCCTCACCTTGCATCTATTTCTGAGCAGTCAGGTAGAGGATATGGGTCTGAATAAATGAATATTTTGTCTCTAAATTAATAGCACCAACCTCACCATTGTTTTTTTCCTCTCTCTCCCTATCTTACACTGCTTTTAACCCACTACTTCTTCAGCAGGTCAGAAACTTTGCATGGTTTGCTAAGATTTGGACGAGAATCTAGAAAACACAGATTATTAAATTCATACCCTCCCACCCCTCTCTATGCTTTTCTTTTACAAAATCTGCTCAGAAATTATTCCCATTGAGTTAAGTGAGCAAACATGTGCTCTAGCATTTATCACTGGAGAAAATGCTTCTAGATATGGTGTGAGGAGGCAGAGAGCCTGCAGCAGCTCATGCTGTGCAGAAAATGTTCTACATATTCTCAGAGGCATTCAAAACATTTCTAATTAAGAATTCTCCACCCTTGATTCATCGATTGATCTTTACGATCAGTAGGGATGGCGAGAATTCCTGAAGACTCGGGGGGGGGGATCAAAAAGCATTTCTCAAAGGCTAGGAGACTCTGACTAGGAGAATCTTGTAACCCTGCCACCCTTCCCCTGATGAGAAGCCCTGACCCTGAAATTTGGAACTGAGGCTATCAGAACATATCTGGATGATCCAGAGTTATCCCTGCCTCTACATGGTCATGTCAGGAAATTAGGGGAAGATGGTTAAGGATTGCGTTTCACTATCAGAACACTGAAAGATGATCCTAGGCCAACTGTATGACTGTGTGGGGAAGGGGGCTAGCTGAGGACCATCCAGGTATCTTGTGCTAGCCAGAGACACAACAGTGTCATCCTCTGCAACTTCCTAAAGACTCCTGTCTGATCTTGGAGCATGCCTGCATCATTGTGCACCAGTTATCAGAATATAGTCTGACAATCCACCTTCCTCCCTCTCCCAGTATGGCTGCAGCCTCAGCTGCTCCCCTCACTGTTCTGGCCATGTAATAACTGTGCTAGGAGAGCAGGGCTGGTTGACAGTCATCCAGCTATGTTCTGATAATGGGATGTATTCCCAGCTGACCCTTTCTACTACTACACAGCCATATTGGTGGTGGTAGAAGGTGGTCCAGGATTGTCTAGCTAGCAAAACATAGCTGGATGATTCTTGATTACCCCCCCCCAATCTCCCTGGCCGCTACATGGCAAAGTTGTGGGGAAGGACAGGACCATGGTAGACAGACCACAAGGGGAGCAATATTTTCACAGAGAGAATTGAATAAACTATTCAAATGAATAAATTTAAGCAACTGAAATCAACATATTGTTTCTTATCACCCTTTGACATAGAGTGGGAATCGCATGGCCCTCTTATTGTGGTTGGACTATAGCACTGGAAGTTCAACATCATCTGGAGGCTACACAATTTCTACTCCTCCTTAGAAATCACCCCCCCCCCAATATTCTGTCATAAGCTAGAAGGGCAAACGAACAACATACACCTTGAGAAAGATGGAAGAGGGTAGAAAAGAGGAGAGATAGGACAGTCTTTTTCAACATAATAACTTCCAAATGCTTTCAGCTGGCACCATCCACAGGCAACAGTTGTTGCATTATGGACAATGTAGTCAATCTGAGGTGTGTGTGTGTGTCCAGGCTGAGGGAAGGTAACTTTAAAATGAATTAAGAAATACTTTCAAATGTACCAATAACAAAATGTGCCCCTAGGTTCCACAGTGACTGCCTCCATGCCATTCTCAGTAAATCCCATGATCTCTCCTGGAAATTAATGTTAAAGGAGCCAACCAACAACACCCTCACTAATCAAACAAATGGAATTATTACTGTTTGTGGCAACTATTTTTTCCAATTTATAACATTTAACAAATTGATTTTCAAATCTAATATTCCAAGCTCTATACATGATTAAATAAGCACTCAGGAAAAAAAAG
Source organism: Iguana delicatissima (assembly GCA_948472985.1). Lineage (NCBI taxonomy): Eukaryota > Metazoa > Chordata > Lepidosauria > Squamata > Iguanidae > Iguana > Iguana delicatissima. Next base: position 248,241 of record CAOKZL010000729.1, read on the forward strand.
TGTGGTATTAGTCTTCCTAGCCCTCAGTCTCTTGAGAATATAGGTACAGAACTGTAAGTCTGACTGTTCTGTCATGCATTAACCCCTACCCCAAAACAAGCACAAGAAACAGAAGGCTAGGCCTGGCACAGAATTTTTGGCACTGCTGGTGTTCAGTCAGGAGATGGCATGCCTGAATTCTAAAGTGACACAATCCCTGAGTGCATGTTCCGAACATGTAGCTCTTTTCTTATATTGGTGCTCAGTTGTAATGTGTCCTTAAAATAACATGGACAGCTTGATTCTGCTCCAAAATGGTCAAGAAAAACTAATAGTGTATATAAATCCTGATATAATCTGTAGGAGAAACTGTAGACTTCATGTAATTGTTGAAACATGTTTTTTCAATTTCTTTTAACATGAAAAACGAAATGACATACTCCAGGACTTAAGGGCAAGCTGAAAGAAGAACCTAAAAGCATCTCCAACATAAGGAATGTCATAAACAAGATTTATTTCAAATAAGACAATCATAACTGGTAATTTGAACTGTGATAATTTAATTTATTACAGTTTTCTAAAGAGTGCTATTTTTGCATTTCTTGACAATGTTTGACATATAAAAAAGTTAATGAGCAGGAGCCAAACAATGCCTTAGAAAAGCACCGGAACCAATTACAATACACATAATTCTCAAAAGAATGAAAATGTCTCCTAGATTTCTAAGGATTGTATTTAGAGTCAGTGCATACATATCTAATGTAACCTTATGCAATAGCTATATAATACATTCTCCAATTGCCAGTCTACCACTATGACCTAAGAGAGCTGGTGTGTTATAGTGGTTTGAGCTCTTAATACCAGGCTTCAAATCACTTCTTGGTCATGGAAACCACTGTGTTACCTTAGGCAAGACACAGATGTCCCAAATTTGCAAAAAATTAGAAGACCTAAGTCTTCCACATCCAAGAAGGATATTTTGAATAATTTGTAGTTTTCAAAATTCATTGAGAAGCTTACTGAAACTACAGCCATCCCTCCACATTTGCTAGGGTTAGGGGCACAGGACCCCCATGAAGGTGGAAAAACCGTGAATAACTCCAGCCCCCCCTCAAACCATATTTAACACACAGAAAAAGTATGATCACCCTATTCAACCCACTGTGGATTCCTCTGAGGCATCAGGGTTCCTTCACAAGCCAGAAGTGGGGGGCTGGTGGGACTTACTGCTACCTCCACTGCTGCCCCACACCATTTCTAATAGGGACTTACAAGCCTTGTTTGCAGTTTCTCAGTCTCAGTCCAAATTAAAAATAGCACAGGGAGCCAGCAGAGGTTACAGCGAATAATCTGTGAATAATCAAACCTGCAAAAGTAAAACTCACAAATATAAAACTCACAAATGTGGAAGGCTGACTGTATTAAGTAAAAATGATTATCTTTCAACATTGCTGAAACAGAATATTCTGTACACATGATATGCACTTTCTAACACTATTTGTAATGTTTAATTATGCCCTAAATAAAATCACTTCAGGCAGTGTTAACATAACCAATACTGCCATGTTGTCCTCACATATCTTTGGACAAGGCCTCCTGTCTTAGGGCCTTTCCACCATACACTGTTATGGTGCTTTTATTCCACTTTCAACATCCTGGGGTTTGCAGTTTAGGGAGGGGCATTTAGAATTCTCAGATAGAGAGCTCTTTGGCCTCAGGAAACTACAAACCCCAGAATTCCACAGGATGTTGAAAGTAGAATAATAGCACTATAACTGTGTACAGTGGAAAGGCCCCTAGCCTCCCTTTCAATTTTCCATTATTATCTATGAATAGAAATGACTAGTGTAAACATAATACAAGTGTGTCAAAGCTTCATTCATTTGTTTTTGCTTACTTTAAAAAAAATAATGTAAGCATTTAATCTCAAAAGATTAAAGGACTGAAATCCACTTTATAAGTAACGTTTTCAAAATGGCAAGAGGTGTAGCGATGCTCTACTATAGTAGCTGTCTGACACAAAACTGGTGCTATTTGTGGACCGCACCATAAATCTTTTTATTCCTCTTACATTTTTAACTTTTAGCCAAAGAAAACACATTCTTGACTAAATTAATGAAAACAAGCTGCTCACTGCCTGCTGCAAAAATGATTTTTATTACATTTTTGCTTTGAATTGCACTTTGAGTTTTGATTAAATTTACTTATATGTCAACTAAAAACCAGCGTTTTTCACTGTGCAGCCCAAATGCAGAATGTAAGCCACTAATCCCTGAAAAGCAAATATCTGGAAGAATTAAGTGTAGAATGTACAAAGGCTTTTGTATTTCATTATATCAAATGTCTTCTGTGTCCTTAAAAGTTTTGAGAAATATGATCTGGCCAATATATGTAGGAGATTGTAGAAGAATGCAGGAAGGGAACGGATAAAGTAAGAACCCTGGAATGCTGTTTAATCCCTTGAGTCAATCCTAGAGGCCTTATATTAAAATATCTACAATAATGAGTTAAATACACCAAGTGTAAACAGTGAAAGACAAGAGGTAGATTAAAAGGCTACATGAAGAGTCTGCTGGAGGAAAAAATGGAGCCCTGCTGTTAGAATGACATCCAGCAGTTTTTCTGTGACAGGCAATGGCAATCCAGTCCATTGTGCTGAAGTAAAAAAGAAGACTTTTCTGCAGTAATACAGTCTCTTTTTTTTAATGCTTTGAAATTATACACTTGTAATGATTTAAAGAGAAAAATTATCTTTGTTTCAGAAACAGTTCTAGAAACTAATCAACAAATAGGTACAGCAATGCTGTGTGCAGCATGAGAAGGCTCTGGCAGGAGGTGGGTGTCTTTTTTGGAGCAGGGTCTAACACCATAAATCTGGCAGCAAGCCTCACCACAGCTATCAAGAAGATTCTGAAACAATGTTTTTAGCTTCTGCTAAAACCCACATACAGAAAACACAAACTCTTAACATTGGGATGGATCCAGACTAGATCCCTTGAGTCCTATTCTTGGAAAAAGGTGGGGTTCAATACATTCAATCCTTTAAAATCTCTGAGACAAGTTGGTCATTAATACTTTAAGTTCCATGGATTTCAACGGGGCTGAAGTTTGATTAACTTAGCCTAGATCAGTGGTTCTCAACCTGTGGGTCCCCAGATGTTTTTGAACTTCAGCTCCCAGAAGCCCTGAGCATTGACCATAGTGGCTGGGGCTTCTGGGAGCTGAAGTCCATGAACATCTGGGGACCCACAGGTTGAGAACCACTGGCCTAGATCAATGCTACTCAAATTGGTGGTCCTTGAGCAATTTGCTGCTGGTTCCTGGCAGGTTTCCATGAAAGAAAAAAACAACTGTATCCAATGGACACATATATGGTGCCAGAAAAAAATAATTGTCAGCCCACCACATCAGATAGCCCAAGAAGCACTGGTCTAGATCATTAAATCCATTGTACCAGTAAGTGGCCACTCTCTTATTTCACACTGACTTTAAACAGTTTAAAGGCATTACTCGATCGACTAAATATAACATGAAGGAACACCAATACTAGCATAGTACACAGAGTAATTTCAAATTGACTTTATAGTTTTTAAGAATTAAAGAATTCAGAAACTAAAATAAAGTTAAATCTGAAAGTACTTTGACTTATCTTTACATTTTTAAAGTACATGTTTACACACTTACTGTTTTAACAGTCTAGGATGAACAGAATTACCATTTTGGCAGCAGTGGAGATTATTTAACTTTGGGACCATTAGCTACTTCTAATATAGGACTTGAACATTAGAAAGGATCCTCCTCCTCATGTACACATTTAGGTGTCACCTCTCAGAAGGTGTTTGAAGTGGTAAAATTTCTAACATATTCAAACCTCAAAATGGAAAATGGTCTGTTAAAATGCCAGAAGAAAAGTTGAAAGCATTTTCTATGCAAGTCTGACTAAATGATTCTTATCGGTCAGCCACGATAATTTCTTCTTCATCTAAAGAGAAGCCAATATTCTGAAGAAATCAATGGATAAGTTTTATTGTTTTTATTTCTACTAAATAATTTTAAGGAATAATTTATTTCAGAGATGTCCATCCAGGACAGGAAGGAGAAAGGAAAAGGTGATGAAAAATTATTAATTCCACTGTATCTGATTTATAAGAAACAGTCTATCATAGAGGTGTTGGTGTAGCTTTATCTAGTTAAAACATCACAAGCAGTTAAACTCAGCAGAAGTAGCGCAAGCAGATAACACAGTAATGACTTCCACATAAATGTGGACGGTATAGCAAATTAATACTGTATAGCAAATTAAAACAAAATGGAAGCCCAGCCAAAAACATAAACAAAACAAAACAAAAAAACCCATACACAGACAGAGAGAACAATCTAATACTATTCCATGAGAACAGGATGAACAATGACATTCAAATCACATTATCTTCACTGATAGCAAAGATTGGTAAATGCTGTGTTTTAATTTTTTCCAACAGATAAGCATTGGAAAAAAAAACTGTTTGGATTTTTAAAAGGGCCCAGCAAGAAGCATATGTTCAATTGTTTCAGAAATCTTGGAAACTCTTGTCTATGTATGTTAACACTGGCAGGAGTCAATACCTAACTGAAATTAAGATCTGCCAATTTTGGATCAGTACAATTCTGTGTACAGTCTTAGGCGTATGACAAAACTGAACTTATTTAAGAGTCTCTTTTAAAAAGCTACCTATATAGTGTGGATTTTTTTTAAAAAAATACAGCCTTATCTTGAACACCTATGTGTTATGTCTTCAGTAGCATAAATGCCAGGTTCTGTTTCTTAAATGTTTATTTTTAAAATAGTATTCAAGCTAGAACTTGTATATTTATCTAAAGATCCTTACTTCAGGACAGAAATGTTAGTCTGCAAGGTTTCCTCTACACATGGCAGGCAGCTGTCAGAAGCAGTGTGAAGGGTTAAAGGTCAGTACAGCTGCTCTGTTAAATCTGAGGGTTCCATCAACATCTCAGAATTCCTGCCGAGTGGGAGCTGGGAGACTACAGATTAGAGTACATTGGAGTGTCTATATAAGGTCACTTTGTGTCTATCAAAGTGATATCAAACTTCCAAGCTGTACAATATGTTTAACTGTGGTGTATGTTCGAAGATTATACGAGGAAAATGGACATGTGAATAGCACATCACAGTTTAACATAAATTTCATGCTGCCCTTCAAATGGAAGGATTTAATAATTGTAAAAATATGTTGACTGTGCATACATTCTACAGACATGTTGACTGAGCAACAGACTTAATTCAACCTCTCAGTTAATGCTGATTTCACCAAATAATTATTGTCAGTTACACTATAGGAAAGAGAGAGAGAGAAGCAAGTACACACATGATTTATGCCCCTACTGATTTGTTTCAGTACACTCTTTAATGTGCAGCTAGTGCTCTCTGGAAAACTACATTATATTTATTATAACCATATATTTGGAACTCACAAGTGAAAAAAACACGGTGGGGAAAGAGGGGTTTTGGAATAGAGAAGCAAGGGAAAGGGACATTGTTGTAACATACCATATTTCAAAGCAGTCTCCAAAAGTAATTTTCTTGAGGTAAGCAAAGAGGTGAGGGGGGCAGTGAATGCAGTATGTAGGCAAATGCAGAGCTGGAAAAGGTGTTTTTTTGGGTGGGTGGGTGGGATATAACTCCTCCAATTTCGCAGCCAGTATAGCCACTGGTTTTTCCAAGCACCAGTTAGAACAGTGGTTCTCAATGTTTGTGGACTTCAGCTCCCAGGAGCCCCAGCCACTATGGTCAATGCTCAGGGCTTCTGGGAGCTGAAGTCCAAAAACATCTGGGGACCCACAGGTTGAGAACCACTGAGTTAGAAGCTTGGCTGACAATTATATCATACGTGTTTGCGCAGTATGAAAATCAAATACTTGATCTCTGGTGAAGACAAGGATTAGAAGTATCCAAGTTTATCCATCAGTTCATCAGCTTAATCAACACAGCTTTATGCTACTCATCTTGCAGCAGGCGCCTGGATTTCTCACCACGACCTACGCTGGCTAGGGCTTGCAGCAGTTCTTAGGCCAGCACCATCTGAAGAACTGTATGATTCCCACCAGTAAGTCCAGTTGCTGGGATGGGGAGTGGGCTAGAGGAATAGGACCATTTTTTTAGAATATAAAAAAATACAGTGATATTGCATTGCCTGTTCACATTGTGACGCAGTGTGTGTATGTACACAGGCACACACAAATACACTTTTTGGGGGTATTCATAATGCCCACAATAAACTCTAACTGAAAATGTTTGTGTTATGGCAGAAAAATGGAGAGAAACAGGCACAAAATTCATAACTGTTTATCACTTATTCTCCAAGTTCTGATAGAACAGCTGAAAAATGCTTGAATAAACTTAATACCATAGATCTGGAAGCAATGAAACAATACATATGTTTGATATTACCATACATAATGTTTGCAACATAATGCCACTGTATTGTATGGTTGCTATAACAATCTGTGGTTTTGTTGGGTTGTTGAAATCAAGCTGCACGGAGATCGCTGATGAGTGATCACAAAAATACTGTTCTTTCCCTACTGTTCCTCAAGCAGCAGGGAATCAAATAACTGTTTCTCAGCTGCCTCTCTTTTAAACAAAAACATCTTCACTCTACATGTATCTGTGGCAGGTTGGTATCTGTTTCCCCACTATTGTTTTGTTTTGAGACCCCCAACCTTGGATCACTAGGAGATTCTGAGATTAAAAAAGTCTGACATGTTTTATAGGCTTGGATCTTTTTGGTAGGTAAGAATTCCTGTTCAGGAGAGACATTGTGCCTTTTCATAATAATAACTATGATTCAACGATAAGCAATTCAGCTAACATGTAACAGGACCTAGATGGAAGTGCACTGTCTAGTTTCAGATAAACAAACAAATGTTCCATATCCTAGTGGTTGCACAAACTCTGCTGAGACTTTACAGTACTTCTGGCTTTTTAGTAAATGCTTTAAAAAGAGTGGGTTCAATAAAAAATGTATGACAGAAAAATAGCTGTTGGTGTTGTTCCATACTAGTGTTCTCCAAGAACTCTTGCAAGATGCTGTGCAGAACTGTAACAGGAAGATGCTATAGAAAGCTTGAATAAGCTTTTACATACTTTCAATTGTGCAAAATTTTGTAAGGGTAGGCTTCCCTGGAGCTATTTTCACTTCTCAGCAATGCTCCAGGAAAAAAATAAAAAGGCAAAGTGGACTGTCCAAGAATGGGAGATACCTTCTGCCAGCAGAAGGAAGCTTGGTATCAAACCCCCTGAATACAACAATAGAACAGAATTAAGCCAAAAAGAAAGATGAAGGCTTTTGCTTCTCAAAAATAACCCACAGGCAAGAATGATTGCAAAGTCTACACAAACCAATGTATTCATAGTTCACAGAGCACTGTAAAGATTTGTTGCTTTATTGCTATTATTTATAGCCTATCCCCTCCATCTTAATCAGAAGACAACATTCATAGATAATCACATCTATAAAACCTTGATCTGTTTAGATTCAGCACAGCTCTGAATCAATTTTGGTCTACAGAACTTTCACATTTCCAAAATTGAAGGTTTTACATGCCAATCATATGTAGGAAATCAGTGAATTTGGCCATTATTTTGGTCATTTTTCTTATACAATTTTTGAAAAATTTCTCAGCTTTCTCAAGGAAGGCTCCTGAAAGCTAACTGGAAAGTGAGCTAGCCACTGTCCGTTGCTTGATTGTGGATGATAGTGAGAACTTTTCCTTGTTAAGGTTGGTTTGACAATGGCAGAATGCAGGGTTCTTGCTGTGCGCCTTCAAGTTGTTTCTGGCATAGCAACCCTATGGTGAACCTACCATGGGGTTTTCTTGGCAAGATTTCTTCAGAGGGTGTGTTGCATCTGCCCTTCTTTGATGCTGAGAGAGTGTGACTTGTCCAAGGCCACCCAGTGAGTTTCCATGGAGAAGCAGAGATTTGAACTCTGGTCTCCATAGTTGTAGTCCAATGTCCAAACCACTATACCATGCTGGCTGTTGGACTGTAGGGTAGGGGACTGAAACATAAGGGACCAATTTAGATGGTTTGCCACTGGTGATGTACAAAATTAGAAAGATTCCTGCATGCTGTAGGGGACTTTTTGGCTGACACTGTTGGCAATTCTGTGAAACTGTGAGATGCAAAGGGTAATCAATACAACCCCTCCAAATAAGTCACACTTTTTGGAGAGCTTATGATTAGTTCAAGAAAATCTACAGAATTAAACAGGCTGGACATTGTCTAAAATACAGGTGGTATATTCACAGAGTGAGTGTAGCTGAAGATGAGGAGAAACAGTTGTACTGGGAGACTCCTGTGGAGAGATTCCAGCCCCATGGTTATTGAGTTGTGAGGTGCTACAGAATTCTATCCTATTTCTCCATGCTTTTAAATGTTTACATGAAGCTGATAGGTGAGGTTATTAGGAATTTCAGAGTTGGATGCCATCAGATAATACTCAGATCTCCTTTTTATCAGAATTAGCTGGACTTGTGCAGATACTACAGCAATGCATACATGTTATAATGGGCTGGATGAGGGCCAATAAACCAAAGCTGAATCCTGAAGGTAGAGGTTCAGTGGACTGCTGGTTCTTAGGCCTGGGAACTGGGTTAGTTACCTGCCTGGTATGTGGCTGTATTTCCTTTGAGAGCAGGTATATAGCTTGTGAGCGCTCTCAGATTTTATCTCTGTCATTCAAACATTGTGGCTTGGGAATGCTTGGTGCTAGCTTTAATTAGTCCACCAGTTATGCCCTTTCTTGAATAGAGATAACCTAGATACAGTAGTTGATGCACTGGTAACTTTCCAATTAAACTACTACAACACATTCTACATGAATTTGTCCTTGAAGGCAGTTATGAAATTGCAACTAATGCAAAATAGGGCAATTAAATTACAACATCACAAAGAAACCATGCAACACTGGCTGTCAACATGCTTCTGGTCTGAATTCAAGGTTCTGGTAGAGACATTAAAAATCTAAAAACGTGTAACTTCAATACTTGAAAGAGTACCTCTTTCTATATATACTGCCCATGGGTGCAGCTATTGGGGTGTGTGTGTGACAAAATGAGGATTCTGATCTGTCAAATAAGAATATTCCTTCAGTCCCAAAATTTCAAACATTGCAATAACTGAAAATTTCAGTTGAGCATTTAGAAATACAGACATCAAAGGAGGTAAATTTATCAAGAGAATGTGAACATAACAAGTACAAGCAGTGTAAGTGTGAATAATTTTCAGTGTCTCCTTATCTGTAATGCTATAAATTTGGGGATAGAAGGAAAATTTCACCTGAGGAGGCAGAATTCTTACTGGAGAGGATATGCCCCTCATTTTGCAGTAGCAATACCACTGCTGAAGGATTGAGGTCTACTGGAAGGGCCTTCCTCTGTGTCCGCCAGCTGCTGTGTTCCTTCTTTCTTGTTGTGCTTCAGTAATACCTCCCCCATAGAGGCCGGATTGGTGCCAATGCTGACTTCATTCTGATGCCAAGTAAAACATGAGGCCTACTTCATTTCAGTTGAATTGGTACATGTGCCTGATTTTGAATTGTTTTAAGCTGTTTTAAGTGGTTTTTAACTCTTGTTTAACTTTTAGATTAATATATGTTTAGCTCTATCCGCTTTGTTTTTACTGTTTCATATTGACTAAACTGATTTTATGGTATGTTGCTCTGAGATCCTGTGATATAGGGCAGTAAATAAATAAAGGATAGTATTTTAGTGGAAAATAACTTTTCCACAAGATAGAACCCATAAAATCCTGATAAGAGCTATAAAGTGACTAAAGATATAGAAAAAATAAAAAGTGGCTACATGATTGAGGATAAATTGCAAGCTAAGATGAATTTAATATAGAGCAGGGAAAAGTTAATATGAAAAGACAGCAAAATTATTGCTACACTACCAAATTACAGGGCAGAAAATGTTTTAACAGTTTACAAAGATGGAATCTGTCAGAATATACTACTTAAGTGTGATCTGTATGTGCAAAGGACTGAATAAAGACTTAATAAAATGCTACAAAGTGAAAACAAATTAATTAACAAAAATGGCAACTTTTCAACAGAGAACTAGAAACATCTTATTAGTTCAACAATTCTTATGTTTCATTTACTAGTAATGCGAAATGGGTTAATCAGCTATAGCTTACAATTCAGGAGTTCCAAAGGATAAAAACAAGTGTGAGTGGAAAAATCAAGGAGGGGAAGAACCTTTTGTGAAATTCTTTAAGACACTCCAAATATCATTTCTGTTGGATCTGTGACAAATGCAAATGATTAATTGAAATTTCACTACATTTTCCTGCTGTGAGAACACACATCTTTAGTGAGGGGAAAAAGAACAAGGGGGGGGAGGAAACTCATGGTTCAGTTGAAAACAATACTTTAACAATAATTTCTACTTTCTTTATATTGCTTAGATAACCCATTAGTTTTCATTCTACTTCCTGGTTCAGAAGAAATTGCAAACCACTCTTAGATTACTAGTGAAGTGAATGCTTTCTTCTTGCTGCATGGAAGGGCAATACTAAACTACAGTGTACTATTATGTTTCAGTCACGCTTTAATTTTACATTGAAGTGACTCACAAATAATACTAACCTATGGTGTAGCTTTATGTTTCATTTATGCTTTAACTTTATACCCAAGTGATTTATAAATGCTACATGAACAAGTACTCACACAGATTTTTTTAAAAAGAGATACTGTTTCTATTTGTGGATAAAACTCATGACCTAGATAGTTCATGAGTAGAAATGAAGCCAACCAAATCAATTCCAGTTACCATGATGGTTGCTATGCACTGTCAGACGTACAATAGATATTGAAAGCTGCGGTATCAGTTGTGGCAACTTTACATGTCATTGAGGGGTTTAGTCCAAACTTTTAAGAAACGATTCTAGGTTCTGGATCTATTTTACATCTTGGTTTGTTCAGCACCTTGGATAGCTACTTTAAAACTCACCATTATACTAACATGGAACCCAGCAATTACTGCTGCTTATCTATATATGGCCCAGGTCAAAGTGTCTATGTGAATGCACTAATGAAGAAAGCTGAAGTGCACAGGCCACAACTGCTTATATACTGCAACCTTGTGTACAGCTGTCACTCTACACAAACAGGTCATGCAACTGCAACTGAAATCTGATCTCCAAGCCAGATCAAGATTAATAAATGTAAACATAACAATTCTGCAAAGGATCTAGCTCAGCCATCAGTAGCAAGCTTATTAATGGTGCACAGGCTCTAACATTAAAAAAGCAAAATATTTAACTTCATATACAATAGTTACAGAATATCATGGGCACACATAAATTGCTACCACTTATAGAAGAATCACATTTTAAATTTGTGTGAATAAAGTCTCACAGCTTGAAACTGTATCTATGCATATCTCTGAGTGTCTGTGCTGCACCAGCCACACTGACATCTTGCCCTTGGCAAATCAATTCAGCTTTGCTGCATGTAAATTGCAAAAGCACTCTAAAATGTCCAGTTTCTTTATACCACCATGCTTCCTATCTCCTGAATGCTTTATTGTATAGTCTTGTGCAATGCTGCACCTGGTTGTCAAGTTGGCATTACCAATCTTGTGCTTTTTCAGGGGACCATCTGTTTATTGTTCCATCAGTTTCCTCCTTTTTAATATTGAGAAAAGTATGCGTTTCCCACTTTAATGCCTTCTGGAATAGCTAGAACTATTCACATATACTTGGCCTCTAACAATAACAACATTTATAATGTGCTTTTGACCAAACATTTATAATGTGCTTTTGAACATCAAACATATTCAATCAATGACAATAAAATGTTACAGTGGGCCCTCCTCTCTCATGGTGTCTGGACATGCTGGTTTGAGCCTCTATGACCACATTGCATCATATACTTAAAATGGCAGCAACATGCGCACGCATATGTTGAAGTGCCTGCATGCATGACTGTGTCACTGAATATAATGGGATGGAAGCATTCACACATTTTGCTATTTGGAGGGGTTGCTGGAATGGGCTCCCCACAAATATGGAGAATGCACTGTTCACTGTAAATATACACAAAATGATAGTGCTGTTGCCCATTAACAATCCAATTGGACTCTTATATCCCTTCTTAAATGTTTAGCAGGTGGTGCAGCCAAGTGCCATTTAAAGTGTGCCAGGATAAAGTATTTTAAGGTTGGTTCTGATAGCTGCTGTGCTTGTATGATGACCTAGATCTTTCAAGGTGCCAAGTCATCACAGCTGGTAACACCGTAGAAACTTTCTCACACACACACACACACACACACACACAAGCCTTCATTTTTATATATACTGGCAAGTATGCTATGAAGTACTACAGCATCTGTCACATAATTAAAACATATAGCTGTTAATATCTCAAAACAAAAATATTATTTGTTTAGAATAGAAGTTATTATACTGTAACTGCCAAAATCTTGCTGTGGCAATGTTTCAAACAGAACCTACTTAACTTGGGAGAAAATCCCACTAACTCCCTCCCCCTCAAAATATCCACAAACAGAAAGTCAGACAAAGGTGGGAAGCAAATGTCAAAATGGCAAGACTTGACAGTATCAAGCTGAAAGATCAGCTCTGCTTCAGCTGTCAGGACTGTAGGCAAGAAATAACCCAAAGAACCTGGTAGCTCTTCCTCTGAGAGCATCACAAGATGACACATTGATTCCCCCTTCATAAAAAGAATTGCTGCTTGTTGGTTGACTAACCTCCTACTGCTGGCCTAAGAGGCAGGCAACCCAAATCTTTGGGTAATTAGACACCCATATTAATAGGAAAGCTCTTTAATTTCAAACATAAATCTGCACAGTGCTGCACAGGAACATTTGGGCAAGCCAGGTTCTGCTGTGCATAAGCTTTCTCAGTGTATTACAATAAAATATTTAGAAACAGCATTTGATCTTTCATGCTGGTTTTGATAGAAGTTGTCCAAGATCAGCCTTGAAAGGGTTAAGCATATACACCGTGGAATGGGAGGAGAATGTTGTAATTTTGATGGGGATTTATGAATTGCTTAGGCCAGTCAGCATCTTGTGCACAACACACTCTGTCTAAATCTATTCCTTACCTGCTGAGCAGAGACAATTCCCCTCACACTGCGAACCCTGAAGTCTTTTAAGCAGCCTGCTCTGTAACCTTGGCAGCTGGGCCTTACACAATCCTTCATCTTTTGCAACCGGGTTTCACTAAATGAAACTATGGCAGCTTGTTAGCCAACAACTGAGCATGAAATCACTACACTGTAGACCCCTGTTCTATGAGTCAATCATTTTTTTCTCCATTACACATTTGTATGCTAAGGTCAATAAAAGCAACCAAGAGAGAAAATAAGGGAAAAGAATACAACAGGGGGAAAATCCATTTAAGATGTAAATGTAATGCTATATTCTGATGCTTGTTGATGGGTTAAAAATGAGCTCAACACTGTTTTCAGCAGCACATCTGAACCACTATTTTGATCACATATGAAAAGGTGGTTCTGAATCTAGAAGACAAACAATTTATATTACAATCATACTAAATGTAACTATGAACATATGAACCAGCATGTTAACTTCACAATGTTATAGATGTTATGTTAAGCATAGACTTACAACTACCCAATATTTTTATTTCACAAAAAGCAGGCTGTGAGGGATGCCAGGGACTGCAAGCAGAGGATGGGCAGAACCTTTCTGTCCATCTACTGTTTTTCCTCTAAAGACAGTCTCTTACTCTATGTAGTGCAGACAGCTCTTAAAAATGGTGCTGTGAGTAAAAGGATTAACTCCAATTTCTTCACGATCCAGGGATATATTGGTAGCTCCCTGTGGTTACTTTGGGTAAAAGAAACACATGTTTAATTTAATATAAAGCTTCAGGCTCAGATTTAGGATGTTAAGTACATTTCCCTGACAAGTTTTGTTGCCAAGATACAAGCTACACCGCTTTTTTGTATTCAGATTCAGTGGTCCAGAGAATTAAAAGAAGGTTAAAATCATGGGCAATTCCTATCTTAATGCAAATCTCTAACAGTGACATTCATCAAAGCTGGGGCACTGAAGTGAGTTGCAAGAGCCAGGTGAAGTATGAAATCTAAGTATGGCAAGCACGAAGGTATTGTTCTGTTGATACAGCCTGGCATTTATATTAGGCCTCTCTAGTGCAAGGGAGCCACAGTCAACTGCAAAGAGCAGTACTGGACATTTCATTTCTTTCTGTGCCTGAACAGGGTTGTGCACCAAGAACATAGACAGACCTAGAAAGCTTGCAGAATAGAATCTAGCCACAAGCCATGAGGATCCTGGGTTGAACATTGCAGTCACTAAAATAAGGGCCTGCACAACATTTCTATCAATAGCTAAATTGCTCAATTTAGCACTAATAGCTAAATTGTGGAGACAATGTTAGGAGCACTTCACAAGCACCATCTAAAAGACAGTATGGTTCAGTATACCATACTGGATAGCAGGTGCTATAGTTTAACAACAAAATTATGGCAACTAGTAGGATGGATTATTCTGCTCATAGCTACTGGCTACTTGCATATGAAATACGCAGGAAATTCTGACTGTTTAAGGATCAAGTGTTTGAATCAATGATGTGCATAGCAAGTTGCATAGGTCTACGCAGTTGGCCAGACTAAGCTTGCATTTATGGAACAAGATGCTTGGGGAATAAAGATCTTGTATATCATGGGCACATAAAACACCATGGTATTTTGCAAAGCTATACAAATGCTTTAGACTCAATACTTTGGAATGGTTAGCAATAATACTTCAAAATGAAACGTTTTGAACTGCTGTATTTGTAACTGAAGAGGATAAGCCTTAATATGATGAATACCAACGTATATCCCAAGTCTCCATTTCACTCTTTTTGTGTAGCAATGATGGCACCACAGGCTTAGGGCTCTAAGAGGCATAATTCTGAATTGACTTATGTTGACGGGGGTCTGTTTATATCCACCTTTGAAGTTTTGCTGTATCCAGCTTTCCTGGCACACAAAGGCTGATGAGGGTTTATTTCTTGAAATAATTACCTAGCATTGAGACAAGTTCTGTTAAATACAGATGTGTGTGAACTATAATTCTACAATTTTAAAAAGTTCCTCTGTGCTCAATGGAAGTTACTCCCAGATTAGTGTGCAGCCCAAAGACGCTTTGTAGACAACTGGGAAAGCATGAGGATCAGATGTACTGCTGGTGGTGCAATCAGTGGGAATGGAGATGAACAGGCATATGAGAAATAACACTGGAATTGTAGAGGAAAGGCCCAGAAAATGGTGTGAAGTGGTAAATTAACCATGATTTGGTTTAGTTTTAAGCAAATCTTTAAAAATATTTTGTTCCAAAAGGCATGTGATAATGAAATATTATTTTTCCCCAGTCCTTAATTTTGCAATGTTGGCATTTTATTGGATTAAAAATATCTTAATTTTAAGTTGCCTTGAGGGTCTATTTTAGGGCAGAAAAACAGCTCAGAAATAATTAAATATGTAAATGTTTGGTATAATTCTGATGCTAAGCAAATCTTGACAAAAGATCTATCTGGAAATCCCATGTATGCCAATTCTAAACATTTTGGGAGGAAGGACAACAGCCTATGTAGATGGGCATTGATGCAATTATTTCAGCATATTAATCCACAGTGAAGACACTATGGGGCAGGAGAAGAATGAAGTGAAATCCCAGTTTAAACAACATGGAATCTGTACAACAATGGAAAAGAGATGTGGAAAAAGCAGATAGCACTCCAAAATAATGGGACTACTCTACTGTCAGAGAAATCTGAGTTTGTCAGTTGATCTGACATTTGGGCATCTTTGAGTTTATTAATTGAGTAAAACTAAATGGTTTATCATTTAAAATAAACCATTTTGTATATTCTGAAGTATGAGGCACAATTATTCTGGCTACTAGTATCAATGGCCCTTTCCGCAAGTGGAGGGGGAAACAGGGGAAAACGATCTAAAAAGGAGCTTATCGGCAGCCGGGTAAGTCCGTTGCCATGCGGAGCAGCGCGATCTCGCTGTTCCGCAGTCCTCTGGCATCCAAAATGGCGGCCTTGGCATCCAAAATGGCAGCTTCCGGCTGGCAGAGGCTCTCCACCAACCGGAGAAGCTCGCCAGCCTAAAGCCCGCCCCCGGCAGATCTGCAGGCACGCACTAGTGCGCACCCGCAAATCTGCACCGGAGCGCAGCAACGGAGCTGCACGGGGCTGCACGCTCTGTGCTTTTTAAAAACCTCTGAAAAGAGGTTTTTAAAAAACACCCCACCCCACCAGTTCCGCTTGCTTCGGAGCGGATTGAGGTGTGGAACTACAAAAAATAGCCCACCCCAATCCACTCCACGGTGCAGAAGACCTCTGTCAGAGGTCACTCTGCACCATTTTAATACCCCGGTACGGAAAGGGCCAATGGTAACTGTTAACCATTCTGTGGAAGAGCATCAGCACCCTGACAGCAACATATACATTCCATTTTCTCCTGCAGGTCAAATGTTTTATGTCACCAAGTCCAGAGAGATGGAAGTTTGCTGAGATGAGTAAGAAACCTACATTGCTATTGATTTTAGAGCACAAATACTTAAAATATCTCTCAGCATAATTAGTCTTTACTCCCTCTTTCCTCACATTTCTTTCATTAACTTGGCTACTTTGCTCAGGAATTCAGAAGTTTTTCCTCTCAATTTGAACTTAGCACTTCCCTGCTTAAGGGAGGCCTAGTATCAGCCAAGCAAGAATTAATCAACACAAACTACAAATGAAAATCAGTGTCAGTTTTTTACTGATTATCACTATAAGGTTAAAAAAAAATAGTGTAGAAACATTTCTCCCTTTGCATAGCTATATTTCTGTGGGGTGTGTGTGTGTGTGTGTGTGTGTGTGTATGCGCGTGTGGCAAAAAATATGATTTCTTCATGATGCAAAGCTATTGTAGTATTTATACAGCAAAAATATTTTTCTCCCTTTTCTCCCATCAGAAGTGTTTACTATAACTACAGCAAAAAAGTGAAGTCTTCTGTTTGTTTCCTGAAATATACAGAAAATGTTAAATTTTACAAAAATAGTAAATTACATTATGTAAAAAATCTCTGAATGCAATAGTTTCACCAATTTAATCCCCACCTACATCTGAACATTTTTATTTACTACACTTGACTTTTCTTTGCACTGACTTTCTTTAGCTCCCACAACATAAAATGTAATAAATTGGTTATGGTAATGAATTAATGTAATACTAGAATACCATATCCCATCTGATCCTGGAAGCTGAGCAGGATCAGCCCTGGTTAGTACTTGGATGGGAGACAACCAACAAATGCTAGATGCTGTAGGCTGTATTTCAGAGGATGGAATGGCAAAACTAAGTTTCCCTGTCTGAGAAAACCCTATGAAATTCATGAGGTCATCATAAGTTGACAGGCAACTTGAAGGAACAGAGAGAGAGAACAGAATAGCCGAACTAGAGAAGACAGCAGATCATGATCGGAATTGCAGTGTCTTTACAGTTTTGCATAGAAAAGATGTGAGGGCCCTGATTCAGATCAAGTTCTAGAGATGAGCAGTGTTAAATATATTCTCTTAATATTATTTTCTTGATGAAAATCTTCCGGAGCTGTTATTTACTCAATTAGGAAAAATAACTTTCACTGGATTTGTCATCACGCTTCAACTAAAATAGCTCGATAGAACTGAGATTACTTAAACAAGACTTACAGGTGATTCATCCTTTTCATTATTCCATCTAACACCTTTAAAAACCAATTATTTAAAACTTCATAAACTTCATAAATATAAGAAAGCTGTAATGAAATGCTACTTTCTGGAAAACTGGAGATAAACAAATACGTTTGCACTTACACAACATTAAAGCTCTAATGAACTCTATGTGAGGGTGTACATAATGATGCAGTCCCATCCCCAGAGCTTATGTACTCCAAAATATTACAGTATTAGTTGCAAAAGGAGGGCAAATTAATAATTATCATTTCTCTTCCTTGAAGTACTCTGTTTGGCAGAGAAGACCTAGTGCAAAGTCTCTCTCTGCATTTAGAACAAGAGGAATAGACACCTGTGCAATTTACTAATTATTCATCATAACCGCTAACACACACACTTACAATTTTTTTGAATATACTGTATGCACAAATTCTGTTGGTGACTTTACCTTTTAAGTTAGACGTTCACTGTCATTTTATATTGTCCACCATTCCACCATCTGTTTAAAATGGCACTCAATTATGATGTCTGGAAAAACCAAGCTGCTTACATAATGGAAATTACTACCACTGAGTACCAAACAGAGATGAATGTTTGGAAAGAGTGTCTGACCTTATAAATTGGCTGGCATTGGTACTTTTAACACCTTTCCCTTTAAAAATAATCACTCTCTAACATACTTATATAATGAGTCACATATCATTCCTAAATCACCACTAAAAAATACAGATAGGGCTTTTTATTCCCACATCTTTGATTCCAAGTCTAGCTTTTGAATAAATGTGGAAGTTTTGTTCAATATGAGGGCAATTTTAAAAATGCTAATTGCAACAGCAATATTAACATAGAGGTTTTTACTACAATATCAAGGGGGCCTTAAATAAGTATCTTGAATTTTTAAATGTCCTACCCATAGCTTCCACCATGTGTGTATCATCAGCATTTGGGGAATTTAACTGCAGGTCAAAAAGGATGATGCAATTCTTCAAAGTAAATTTTAAAAAATAAAGAAACAAGAAAATAATAAAGCCTTCACAGAGAGAGTTTCAGCAATTATATCTCCCCAGCTACAGTATAACCCAAAACTTTGAGGCAGCTTTGATTGCTGAACCATGGCTGAAGTGAATAATTTGGCTTTCACTAAGAAAACAAGCACATTCATTCATACCACAATAGAGAAAGGCAGTTTTAATTAAACCTTATCAAAAGATGAATAAAGAATAAACTCAATAACCATTCCACAGGACTCTATTTTCATCTGTTTAGCCGAAGCCTGCCATGTTCCTGCAATAATTAACCACTGTCCGAGGAACGCTGGAGTTGTGTTAATGTTAGTAAAGATTTAATTAGTTCAATTATCTAGAGAGTACTCAAGGCTTGGCACAGCACTAATTTCTTCAGGCTTTATACATACCTCAGATCAAAATACATTAAAATAAAATATAAATGAACAAAAGAAATATTTTACTTTAACAATTAAAACACTGCATATTTAATCATTTTGCTACCGTATTTTGTTTTTGCCTTTTTAAAAAAAGCTAGTAGATACCACACATCTTTTCTTTTCAGGGCATGGAAACCCTTAAAGGTTTTGATTGGTTATTTTAGTACTAAAGTAGAAGAAAATATAGGAAAGACTGGAGCTGCTTTACCATTTTATCCTCTTGTTGCCTACATATTTTATTTCTTTCATGGAAAGTGAAGCATTTAAAAAGCATTGAAAGCACAGTGACACAGACAACTGTTTCAATCTGTCAGACAGCATGGACAGACAGTAGGGATCATTTCAGAAAATAGCATGACCCCCAGCGGTCTGACCTTCCTGGTGGGAAAGAGAACACAGTGGTGTGCTTGACAAGCTCAACAACAAAGACGTATATTTAGTACCCCATCCCCACCCCCAAATTCTGACATGCTTCTCACAGAAAAAATGCCAAGTGGTGATGAAGGTAAAGAATACTACCTAGCAAGAGATAATTTATAATCAGTGACTAAAAACCTCTGTCCTATTAAACCAAGATATCTAAAAAAAACCCCTGCGCCTGTTTCTATGGAGTGTTTGGACCAGAGGTGCTGGATTCCACCTATTTTTTATTTTCTCTACAGATTCATACTGTCCCTGGAGCTGTACGTTTCCCCATGAATTTGTGTAGTTCATAGACAACATTGCGTTACTCAGTCCTTTCCATCAACAACCTTAGTTTTATCCCCACTTGCACTCATACATGTTTAAATAGGTTTTGTGTCAAGTAAAGATACCTTTAGCATTATACCTGTTATAACTGTTGTTCAGTTATTCTTTCTTGTTAAAAATCTATAGTGTACATTACCGTATTTGCCGGTGTATAAGATGCACCAGCATATAAAAAACACCCTATTTTCAAACAGCATTTTTCAGGAAAAAAAGTGAGTCTTATACACCAGCAAATACAGTAACCATTTTCTAAACATCACCATGAAATTAAGTTCTTGTATTTATTACTAATTATTACTAAGGCTGAGTGAAGTTACTCCACTTTGTAGCCTCTCAGGTATCTAAAAGGTTGCTCTGGTGAGTCCTTCACCTCTCTGCAGTCACTCTTTGGGGACAATGGGATGAGAGATTCAGTTACCTCCTGACAGATCCATGGATAAATATATAATCAGCTCAACAAAGTTTACTTGATTAAAGCTATTGGTCATCAAAAACAGTAAATAAACATCTCAATTATAAATCTATTTTCCAAACTATTCATAAGATCTTAAAATATATTCTAATTAAAACATTTTAAGTTTCACAGATTTAAATAGAGCCATTGCTTTTATATACCTCCATTATGTGCTCAGAATAAGAATAAATTTCTTATGCACAGTATTTGAAGTTATCTGGATTTAGTTTCCCCCCAAATGTACCATTTACAGTTACTAAGCATACATTTTCTTCTCCTTTACATTAGCCTCATTTAAATACTATTACATTTGAACAGTATGTGTAATGCATCCACATACTTTTTCAAGCCATTAAAGCAAATATTTTTACAAAACTCATCTTGGCATATTGTTATTCCTCTTTTTCCAGGACCAATAATTTCATATTAACCTGAAAATCAGGTGCTGATCTGCAAATATAGTAATTAATATATAGTAATAAAGGAACACTTTTTTAAAAAAAAAATCAGACATATGATATTGAACTGATTATGTTTTCTATATTTTTAGTAAGTCCTCAGAATAGTAAGGCTTGTAAAGCATATGTTCTTAAAAGAAAACTCCACACTGAATCAGTATATAATTGACAAGCTTGTTTCTAGGCATATTTTAAATAATTTTATACTGAATATGCTTATTATCTTTGAGAAACAATGAAAGATACATCATATCTACCTACATTTAAGTTAGTACAGACTAAATTAATAGGTTTTTTTATTGCACTGACTTCAGTGTAAGCAGTAATATATAATTATACATTTTTAAAGACAAGTTCATACATACGCTAGTAACAATTTGCTGCAAGCAATACCAGAACTGTATCTAGAGCCGCATTAAGGTTTTAACAGACCTAGGCACTCTTGTATTTGACCTCCCACCTTACCTCAACATACCACTAGGGATGAAAATATAAAATATCCTTATTTTGAAATTCTTGTAGGTTTTTTTTTGGTTAATTCTGTTTTTCTTGGCCCCAAAATTTTCATAGGCCCTAGGCACTGTGCCTAAAATGCCTAATGGATAAGGTAGCCCTGCCTGTACCAAGTTTTTTTTTTAAATATTTGTTGCAGACTTCTACAGCCAAGAAACAAGAATCAGAAAGGTGCATTTCAAGAGGAAATCTCAATCATGTAGCATTGAGGGACACAATCCATAATATTACCCTCAATTCAAATGTCAGTCAATACAGAAGCAATGATTTAACAGATTAATGAGTGAAATCCTGCTATATAAATAAAAAGGAAGCTTGAGACGCTTTAAAGAATTTATCAGATCATGAGCTTTGGTGGACAAAGTCCATTTTATATTATTCATGAATTGTCACCTTCATCTGAGATACATACATGCAAAAGGACTTGAAAGTCCAGGTGCAAGAGGCCGTATGTATGCAGGAAGTATAGTCTGTATGTACAAGTATCTTTATGTACAACTTGTATTTCAAATCCTTTTGATCTCCCTGGTTACAGTTTTTCTCTTTGTACGCATGTATATTAATCTACCTCAATTGAGCATGGCACTTCAGTCATCTAAAGAAATGAGTCTAGTCAACAAAAGGTTGAGACAACAATAAATATGCTGTCAGTAAATCTTTTTTTGTTGGAAACACTATCACACTCACTAGGTTTGTTTTCCAATACTTTTAAATCTAGCTTATTTCATTTATAACATGCAAATACAGAAAGTAAGGAGAAATGTCAGAACTGCATTTAGTTAGGATCTAAAGATTAAAGGACTATTTGTCCAGTTTAGCATCAATAACACTTGTTACTCATATCTTCTATTTTAATGTGTTCAATAACCAGCTGAGAAAAGTCTTTGAGGGGAACATTTTTAAAATGAGACATACTGCCTACTGTTCACTTCTTGAAAATGTTTTTCTCATTTGTACATTTCTTCACACAGTTTTTCTATACTTTTTTCCCCAATAGACACAAATGGTAAAAAAAAATTAAGTACAGACTTCTACACCTGAAGCTATACATATTTTATAATATATACAGCATCTGCTTTCCGTTCTCCTTTTCCAGTCTTGCAAATATTTTGCGTTGTTTTGATTTTGATGAGAATAAGGGTGTTTTGCATATATAGTAGAAAGCAACTTGTTTCAGCTTTGGAGTGCAAGTCATTTTTACCACACAAAGCCTCTGTTTCTGTGCAACGAGAACAGAATACTTTGAGCCTTCTGAATATAGAAGACCTTAAAGCAGACAATAGTATGTAAACAATCTGCAAATATACAACTTTGCTAGGACAACCTCAAGGCTGAGAGCAAAGCTTTCAGAAAGACCCCTTCATCAGATTTCCTTCTACTCTTCATCCTGAACAAAGCCTTGGCTGACAATACAGAAATCTCCTTCTTTCTTCGGATTAAACCCCTTTGCAGGAAAAGTATGCAAATGCTGTACGTGTTTCCCTTGTCTGAGGCTACTCTAAACCAGATATCTTTTCACTGTCTGTTTTATTCAGGCAGACCATCCTACTGGCTGACAGGGATACCAGCCTTCCAATTCAATACGTTTCACAGTAGTGACAGTTGGATCCTGGGGCCTGCCATGGACTTTAAAAGGAGCTCATTTAGTCATAATTAACTATTCCCTGCATATTTTCTAAGGTATGGTAATTGTGGTAATAGCCAACAAGTGAAGCATTCATTCCAGTTTTCTTTAACTTTTTTCCCCTTGCATTTTTTCAAAAAACTACTTTCTCCTTATTTCTTATTATTGGCCTCCTCCTTGGTAACCTTTAGAAAAACTAGGCAGAATGAAGGTAAAGAGAGGGAAGGGGCAGTGTGTTTCTTAGAAAAGCAGAAACTGTAGAATATGACCCATTGCAAGTTATTTTGATTTCAAAGAACAGAAAAAACGAACAAGACCATTATGTCTCAAAGGACAGACTAGAGCTTGCAATTAACTCGTTATCTCATTATATTATTAATTCACTACATTTTTCCAGTTATTTCACCAATTTCTCAATTAACACTGAGGTTAAAAGATATGCTTTAGTGAATTAGGGTTGTTACAATTCTAGGTTAGGTGCCTCTCCCTCTGTCATAGTCAGTAAAACAGGAAGGATTGCTCCATCAAGAGAAGAAATACTAGAATTGGGGTAAATGTGTCAAATTGCTCTTGTGTTAGACAAACTAATCTGTGTGATTTCTTTGAAAAGGCGGCAGGAGCAGGAGAAAACTTTCTGAAATCCAGATCAAATAGCTACCACAGGGGAGCGAAAGAACAGTTAAGTTTGTGGAATGGAATGGTGGGGAGTAATTTGTTTGCTCAGCAGTACACCAAGGCCCTCAAGCAGCCAGAGTCCCTTCAGAATGGCCTCCTGAAAAGTGTTTGGGAGTCTTTCTGGGATGGATGAGGGTAAATTATGACTGTCTTCAGTAACTTCTCCCTTTCTGAAGATTATATGCTGTATTTATTTCTATATTATTTTGTACTATTCATTATAATACAATTTGGGGTGAGGTACAGATCTGCCCTTTGCAATTTTTCAAGCTTATTACTCACACATTTATATGCTCTTCAAAATTATTGAAGCTGAAATAATATAACAAGGCCACTCTTCTGTGCACCTATCTTACTTTAATGATATAAATAAAAAGTAGTGGATAAAAAATGTAAATGGGCTGGTAAGAAGTAAAATGGGAATGGTGGGGAGCAGAAAGAGGGAAATGGGTGTCACAGCCTCTGAGAGCAGAAAAAGAGAAAGCACTCCCCTGAGGATCTTAAAACTTGGGTAGGTTCATATAGGGAGATTTAGGAAGATAAGCCATATAGGGCTTTAGAGGTCATTACTGTGAGATCCAATGTGGTATAGGGGTTTGAGCACTGGAGCACAACTCCACAGACCAAGGTCTGAATCCCCTCTTGGACATACTGGGTGACCTTAGGCAAGTCACATTCTTTCAGCCTTAGCAGGCAAAGGCAACCCCCTTCTGACCAAATCTTGCCAAGAGTACCCTGTGATATGGTGACTCTAAGTCAGAAATGACTTGAAGGAACACAACAACAACAACAACAACAACGCCATAACCAGCACTTTAAATTGTGCCAGAAAATGCTTGGTAGCCAGTGGAGTTATTGTAACAGGGTAGTTATAGGATATAAAGATTCAGATAATCCTGACAACTTTTGCAGATTTTTCTGTTCAGTTGGCAGGAGATTCTGTCAAAGCCTTGGCTGATCTTTGGAACAGGGAAATGGCCCATTCTTGAAGAATGAAGCTAAACCCCTTACCTGGCTTTACAGGTACCTGGCAATGACAAGACCATCAAAATGGTCACTACAATGACATTGGTAAAAAAAACTTGAACAAATTCAATAAAACATGGACTAGAGGCTACTTGCTCCACAATAATGCTGGCAAAAAACAAAAACCCACCACTTTCTACTGTGACTGCATCTGCAAACATAGGTCCAAAAGAATTATATCAAATGTTCAGCAATATTTTCCACTCTGGCCCACAAGAAGAGAATTCAGACTACTTGACAGCCCACTGTGGACAATTTGCTCATTCCTTTGCAGAGAAAATTGCTTGGATCCATTTTGATTTTGATGCTATAGTCGATACCAGCCTACCAGATGTATCTTTGGTCCTTGCCTGTCCAATGATAACGGGTATTTTTCAATTTGTAAAGCCTGAGCATGTGGCTTCAGTTTGTAAAGCCTGAGGATCCTGAGGGCCACCTTGAGCAAGCAACATTCTCACCCTTCCTGATTCATTAAAGAGAGTGAGTGTGGAGTACACTGGACAAATGAGTAAAGGAAATGTTCAATACGGTTTTATATGTCATAACTAGCAATTGAATTGTACAAAGAAACGGACCAGTATCCAGTGAAGCTGTTGTAAAAAGGGTATTATATAGCTAAGGCAATATGTGTAACGGATGGAACTTTTAAAATGTCTGCTGAAAAAGCCCTCCCACCCTGAATCTCTCTGCACTGGTTAATTATATAGAATATTATATTCTTAGGCATGCTATTGGGGTGTGCAGTGGAATCGCAGCTCCAGGCATTACTGGACAAGACAGAATATTTAGATCCATTTCAGTCTGACTTCAGGATCTTGTTATGGGATGGAGATGGACTTGGTTGCATTGTTGGAGGACCTTCACCAGGAGCTGAGCAGCGAGGTGTATCCCTGTTAGTTCTGCTGATCCTCTCAATGGGATGAGATTTCAAAGCACTATGTCAGTGATGACTCTGTTCCTTAGTGGAGGGAGAACCCAGAAGGTGGTGTTGGGTAATTCCTATCCGTTATCTTGATTGGCAAGAGAGCCAGCATGGTCTGGTAGTTTGAGCACTGGACTATGACCCTAGAGACTATGACCCTCACTCCACCATGGAAACCTATTGGGCAACCTTGGGTGCATCACACAATCTCTTCCCCAGAAAACCCCATGATAGGATGGCTTAGAGCTAGCAAATATTGGAAGTGACTTGAAGGTACATCACCACTACCACTGCCACCATTACAACTTTGATTGGCAATGAAAGAGAGAGAATGTCCAGAGTTTTGGGGTCTAGAGCCACCAATATGCTGATGACACCTAACTCTATTTCTCCCCTGGTTTATAAGGGTTTTTACATTTTTTATTTCTTCTTCTTCCAATGAGTATGTTCAAATTATTTTAATTCTATAATATATTAATTACATTTTTACAATCATATATATGTTTTTACGATAATATATGTATTTGTTTTAATCTGCAGCTTTTAAAATGTCTGTAAGCCATCTTGAATTCTGGTTGGGATGGGTGGGGGTAAAGAAGGAAGCAATCCTGTGCATGGTTGATTTGTCATTTTACTACCAAACAAAAGGTGTGAGAATTATTTCAAGGGAAAAAAACTCAGTTGTGCTTCCCTGGTTTTTTCCTTCCTCAGTACCTAGCCGCTAGTTAAATGCCACACAGCACCTGTCATCTTACATCTCTTATATAACCGAGAAATTCCCCAAAACAAGACCTTTACAAAGTTGCTTAGATTGTTAAATCAGATATTTGTTTCATGATCTAAATTTTATGCAATTGAAGCATTTTCTTGTTAGTTGGATCAGTACAGCAGCAACTCTGAGACTGACTGAGAGAAATAAGCTTGTAGCATAAGGTTTTATAGACTGAGACTACTTCATTAGAAGGAACTGATGAAGTAGTACATCTGATGAAGTAGATTAAGTCTAAGAAAGCTTATGCTCCAAACTCCTTTTTCTCAGGTAGTCTCAGGTGCTACAACATCTCTTTGCATTTTCTTGTATAGTTAAATTCAGTAGCAGTTGGTTCCCATTCACACTAACAGAGCAGAGGCAGGGCAGCCAACAGTAAACTGAGTTACAGGCCATAGAAGGAGAAGCCAACTAATTCTGATTTTATCCACCATGTAATAACACCAAAACATCCATAAGCACTGTAGGAGATTCTTCACTAAGATCTTTCCCCAAACCATTAGAAAGAAAAATAACATCTGTTTGTGCAGAGTGAAATGTGAAAATCATGGATTCTTTGTTTTCTAGAGGTGCCACCGCATGAAGCCATGAACCAAAGCAATCTTCCCCAAACCACCACTAAATTACATACTAGTCCATGTTGATTAGCAGGAGAGAAACGGAGGATTTTCTTTATTGTAATATGATGTTCAAGGATAGACTTAAGCAGCAGATGTCCTCACTTAATTTTTTTGGGGGGGGTTGAGGACATTTTTAAAACAATGCACCTGGGGCAAGAATTAACAATTACCCATGTGAATGGCAAAAAGAGTACAAATGGAAGTCTCAAGAGAATTAAAAAACAAACAAACCAGAAAGCAAAAATGATGTGACCACAGTGAGGAGGAAGAGAAAGGAAGGTCAGCTTGGGAGGAGTTAGGATTAAAAGTGAAGGTGAGGGCAAATGTGTCTCTAATCTATCTGTTTTCAATTGATATTAGGAAGACTGGGTTAGTGAGATGGAAGAGTGTGTGTGTAAAGTCTCCTCTGCAGGAATCCACTGACTAGGTCTGCCATTCTGTCCTTCTCACCACCTCCCACTTCTTGCTCTTTTATGAGTGAATGCCTCCTTGTTCCTATAAACAAAACCAGAAGCATGGACATACAGAGAGAGAGAGAAGAGAGAGAGATGTATTCTGAAAGGGTAAGACTGAGTTTGATAGCTTGTACTGCCATCCTCACAGGTACAGATTAACTAAGAAGTTTGGGTGTGTCCCACTCACCCTAATGGCCCAACCTCTTCTAGTACAATCAAATGTGACTGCACTAAAAACACTTAGATCAAGGTGGGCAGTTGAGCTGGACTGAGATTCCTTTTTCATCCCATCGCAGCCCAGCAGGCCATGCCATATCACTACACTGAACTGGAAGGCAGATAACATCATTTTGTCTAATTTTTGGCCTACTTTTGTTTTCATTCTGATTTTTGGGTAGAGCAGTGATGGTAGTGAGGGTTGAAGCAAAACCATTATGTTTTGCAGTAGTTTTAAGCTGTTTTTGCAGTGCTTTGGAGGAAAAAACAGAATTTTTCAAAAATGTCAAGGGCTTGGGAGATGTCGGGGGGATTCACAGGCCACAAAAAGGAGTTGGGGGGTCACATTCAGTTTATGAGCCACACTCTCTCCCCCTTGCTCTAGATTTGATGATGCCTAATCGAATTTCTTCTATATTAATGCAGAGTTTATGATGTCTACTGCATGCTACGTCTGAAACTCTTTTGTGTCACCTACAGACTCCTGTTGAAAATTTGAATATCCCAGGTTCTGTTTAAACACAAAAACACACTTTTATGTCCTAATACACCACATCTGTTTTATACCTTTTCATTGCAGTAATATGCTTAAAAATATATTCATTTTCAGCCACGGGTACACAATCTGTTTCTGTTGCCCTATGAAATCTACAGGAGTAATATCATTCCACTGGATTGCACAGGAAAGCAGAAAGGACATGGTAACATATCAAAATCAGGAAACGACCTGAGTTGTTTTTAAGCCAATCTGATTTGACACCCCCATGTTTCCACAATCTAATGAAGTGAGGTCACTTTACTGATTTGCTTTGGGAAACAGGAAGAGGTGGTAGCCTGGAAAATGTTTCACTGCAGTGGCCACACACCACTGCAGACCCTTGGACATAAAGCTATGGGGAGCTTGTCACTCGCTAAGTATTAAACAATGTTTAACTTTAACAAAATTTCCTTGCAGTTGGCTCAAGTTCAGAACATAAAAGGCTCATAAGTTACCTACTGAAATGAAAGACATGGAAAACTACAAAAAATAAAGATGGAAAACTAAACAGTTTGAGCCTACATGGCTGAATAGTGTCTCTATGTGTTAACAACTGTTTTAATATATAAAAATGAGCCAGCACTATGAACCAGGCCATTTCAATAAAATAAAAATAAAAATAAATCCAGCAATAACTATCTATATTGCCGACTTGACTAGTTTCTGCCTGCATCCCCAGGCCTTTGAAGATGTCTCACAGCTCTCTTAACCTATGATTTCCATTCACTTAAGTCGTAGTATTTCTTAATGGCTGGAATGTTTTTCTCTGATATATTCTTCTTATTTAATTTTATTTTGATCCTTAGTTAAGTATACTAGTTTTAAGACAGTTTTAATCCACATACTAGAAAATCAAGTTATCTGCACTCTTATCCATCCAAAATAAATGTTGATGAAACAATGTATTTGATATTTTTAATGTAAAACTAGGAGGAAATATTATTAGAATGCCAAGAAGGGCATGATCAGTCAAGAAATTACAACAACATAGGTGTAGAAGAGAAACTATCCTTTTTCTGAAGACTAAACAAAACTATTTCCAAATAAAAGGCGATCAGAAACAGAGCTTACACAGAAAGGGTGATTAACATCAGGCCTTGAGGAACCAAACCTTCAATCAAAGGTTTTGCAAGCAAAGTTGCATTTGTCTCCAAGTGTTGACAGATTATTGGTTCTGAAGATACCAATGAATCTGGCAGGGCTGATTTGTGCCTCTTACAAGCTTTGTTTAGGCTTGCACTGTTCAGTGTGTCTCCACATAAAAATTACATGATTCTGATTTGCAGCCTCTGAAGTAATGTACCAAAACTGGCCAAACCATTAGAGACAACAAGGCAGTGGCCATGCACAGCTCATTTGGGGTGCTATGAAATGGAAGCAAACAGTTAAGTAATTATGTTTATTATTTTTCCATTTTTACTTCTAGGAGTAGAATGAGACCATAGGCATATCTAGCCCAACATCCTGTTTTTCAAAATGGAGAATGTGGTGTCAATAAACAATAATTGAAGGCAATACTCTCTCCTGCTTTTATTGCCAAAGATAGGTACTCAAAAGCAAGCTGGCTCTGGTCCTGGACATGATATATATTAATCATTACTTGTAACCATTTATGGCATTATTTTGCATAAATTTAACCAAGCACTGTTTTAAATCTGTCTAGGTTTGTGATCATGATCTTGAGTAGTATGACTTAGTCTCCTAAATCTCTAAAAGACTTTAGAGATCTGCTGCCTGGCAAAGAAATACTGTGGACTAACAATACAATTCATCTAAGCTTGATAAGTCCATATGACAGAGATAGTTGCTCATGATCAAAGGTACAGAAGCTGAACATTGACAGTCAGGTTGTTACTAATTTTGACCATTTGTAGGGGGTAGCAGACTCATTTTTAATTTTTCAAAATTTCTCCATCCATTACCATTAAAACATCCTTTCATATGAATACTCCTACAAGCATAATGTCCATAGTAGTGCCTTCCATGTGTTCAGTGTAGCTTTGTGCCTTCAGATTGTTTCTAACTTAATGACAACTCTAAGTGAATCTATACTCCGAAGAAAGTGGACACAAGATAGATTGCAAGCAGCTTTCAGTGCTCCTGGGAGGGCTCAACAACAATTGCTTGATCAACTTAGTATAATTCTTATTGATAATTCTTGAGGAGGCTCAACTATACAGGAGTCTTGGTGGTCCAATTTTGCATTGCAGGGAAGGCAGAACTCCCTGCCCCACCACTGGGTCTAAGGAAATAAGATTTTACCCCACTAGAGCACAAAAAGAATTAGTCCCCACTTCAGTCTGCCATATCTATTAATTTTACTCTGTTCTTTGTTCTGTCAGTGTGTGTGTATTCCCCTTTGGTGCAAAGAGGGCAATATACTTGGATTAGAAACTATGGAGTCTCTATTGCAAAGAAATCCCAATACTATACTCCCTATGTATTTTTTTTTAAAGAATGAAAGATACGCAATTGACTGACTACTTCAGTGGGGATCCAGATTGCTGATCTGTTTGTATCTTTTATTTTGCTTAAACCTTAGGGAGTACAAAACAGAGCTAATCCTAATCCCATTTAAATCAAAGATACCAGCGCTTTGTAACAGCAATTATCTCAAATCTATCCTGTATATTCTATTCTTTTTTTCACTATTGTTGTATGTCTTCAAGATGTTTTCCACTGATGGTGGCCCTAAAGCAATCTTATCATGGGGCTTTCCTAACAATATATATTCAGAGGATGGTTGTCTTTGCCTTCTTTTGAGGCTAAGAAAGTGTGACTTGCCCAAGGCCACCCATTGGGCTTCCATGGCCTCCCAAGGTTTGAACTCTGCTCTCCACTACACCATGCTCTCTCTCTTTTTCACTACAAAATATAAACATAAAAACCTAAATGGCATTACTTGCACACACACACAAACACACAGAGTCCCCCATAAATTGCCTTACCTATGAGTCAAGGAACAAATTACCTGTAGCATTACTTCTAGAATTTAACTCAAGTAGTCAGGATGAAAAATCTTCACAGTTACACACAACTACAGAACTGTCTTACAGAACGCTGTGCTTATAACTAGCCTGGAATAACTTATTAGATGCTAATATTCCACAACAGGGAAGGGGCAAAGTTAATTGACTTTACCAAACCCTAAATCTATTAATATTTTTCATTGAGACAAATTGAGTAGTTTCAACAGTTTTTCCTGAAGGAAGTCAAATAACATTATACCGTAAACCAGAAATGGTGTTCTGATTTTATGCAGTCTGCCTATCCACTGAAAATAAACATGAGCTGGTTTATAATTCAGTCTGTGACAGAGACAGGGGTTTTTTTTTCTTCCTCCAAGCAGAAGCCAATCTGGGAACAGGGAGGGGGGTATCATATCTAGAATTTCCTATCCCTCCCTGCTTTATAATGAATGCAACCCATAGATACAAGCTTCTGCTGAGTTGCTACAACTGCAGAGATAAACCATTTGAGAGTATGTCAGGTTTAATTAATACAACATGACCTGATCATTTCCACAGTTAGGAAGAAAGAAGTTTGCATTCTTTAAATCCGGAGCTCAACCTAGAGATTATGCTAAATTGCTTCATTCACAGTCCACACTCCTCTGCACATGTCAGATGGGCAGCATTTGTCCCCTCTAGTGATAAACAAATTATACATGAAATCAATTCCACTTCACAATAATTTTCCCTATTGGGCATTATCTTTCCTTCCCTGCTCCCTCCAGTTAAGCGTGCATCCTGTAACTTGCTAATGAGCTGGGGGCTCTCTGTTCCAGGTGGCACCCCCTGCCTCGAAGTCATGACATTTCCCATTTCGAATGCTGCTGGCATTTTTCGACAGCTCCTGCTAACTAGCCTTTTTGACCTGCGCTAAGAGGAACTCATCTCATTGAATCCTCTAACCTGCCAATCATTCCAGCAAATGATCTTCACAGTCACTCCCAAGGCAGGGGGAGAAAAGAAAGAAACAGAAAGAAAGGGAAAGCTAGCAAGAGAATGAGGGAGTAGGCAAGCAAGCTGCCTCTGCAGCTACCTAATGAGAATATTTTAAGTCTCGAAGGCAGCTGAAACACTGAAAAACTGGTGGGAAAATTAGGACAGAACTGAATGCCTGGCCCTGTAATTACTGATTTCTTTCCATCTTGAGATCATGTCAAGAGGAAAACCTCTGAGCTGTGCTTTTAAAAATCAAGATAAGGAGAATTCACCATATAAATACAAAAATACATTGCTTTCCTCTGTCACCATCAATATGCAGTTCTCACAAGGATGCTTTGGTAAAGAGGAATCTTAAAATTAATTAAGATATGAAAAGCTTGTTAAAACGAATGTTGGCAGCTAGAACTGAATATGCAGATTTTCAGAGAGGGTTGTGAATATAACAAGAACACAATTTTTAGTCTGTAATAACTGGTTCCACATGTTCTGTTTTTTGCACAACTGTATGTTTAGGTCTGCTAATTAAGGTAACACTTCATGCATAGGATAAAGTGGGCAATGTCCATAGAACGGTATACCATAAAAGAAGTATTAGACCTTAAGGTACCTATAGAGTTTTTGTTGTTTGTATGCACAATTTGTTGACGATATGGGTGAAATCTAATTAATTTTTGAAAGGCATGGAAAGTTGGCAGAGAAAATTATTAAGTATGCCTTCCTTTTGGGGAGTGTATTTTTCTTCTGTTTTACTTAAAGGTATTCCAGTGTCTTGGAAGAGTGCATTTTTTGGAACTGGCCAGGTAACAAAAATATTTCAACAGCTAACATGATGCAAGTTTTAAATACTGAATTTTTAGTATGAACTGAAAATGAGTATGAACAGGAACATCTTTGTACTACTTGGCTGCAATATTGGCACTATTATTTAATGAGAGTGAAAATCCAATTGCTTTTTCATGTCAAAAAAGTATTTCATGCCAGTATTGTATATTATTAAGAATGCATTACTTCATTTTGGTTTTAGACTCATGCTCACATCTCATATTCTGTTCAAGCCTTACCCAAAACCTAACATACTGGTTTGGATCTACACTGAGCCATATTCAGAATCAGAGACTCAACAGAAATTCATGGGATTCAAATTACCACTGTATCTTTAAAATCTTAACAGATCATTTAACTAGTCAGTGCTATCTGTCCAGCAGTGGAATGCATACTGCTGGTGAACTGGATTCTCACTCCACCTGCAGCATCCCTTCCAATATGCTTAAAAGGGCTGGGAAATGTTACTAATGTGATGTTGGATGAAATCATGTGTCTGAACCCAACTGGTTGAGTGTTTAAGCTATGAAGACTTTTATCAGCTACTCCTATTTATGACCATAAGAGGTTTTTTCTCTCTTATTGTGCTAAGATAATGGATATTTTAATTCAATTCAATTGTGAATTTCATCTGTCTTCTCCTTTACCCTTCATTAGACCTTGAAGAGTAATATAATTTCTTGTGAGGACAGCAACAACAGCCTCTTAAATACTAGTATAACAAAGTTATGATATTTGATTGAATAGGCAAGATTCTTCCTGCAGCAAAGAATGTTTAATTCCCCATTAACCTTGCTGGGTGTTACAAAGAGCTATCACACTGCTGAACTGAGTAAGTCCGTAGGGTGTTTAGTTTTCTTTGTTTCATGGACTCCTGTAGTCACTGCATAGGATATATAAATATTTCAGATGTAAATCATTTTAAAGTTCTTGTTTTTAAAAACAATTCTTGTGTTTGAGAAAGTTTATAACTAATGGTAAATTTTACTTTGAAATTCTACAAATAACAACACAGCAGCAGCAACATGACAATGAATTTTAGATTGCTGTAAAAATGCCTCAGAAACAATGTTTTTCATTGGTTGTGCTATCTGCATAGGTTACAGGCTATGTGTCAGAGCTAAAGCTCTCTGTTTTGTCTGGGAACCTCATTTTCTCCTGTGCAGTGGTTACACCTCCTCCCTCTATCCCAGACAAAGCCCAGCCAAGGGATCATGTTACACAATAATCCTTTAAAAAGGGGAAAAGGTAAAAATCTGTGGGAGAAACAGGATGGCTTGGAATTTCTTTTGCTTCTCCTTTTAGTCATTGTCATCAAGACATTGTCCTCCATGTATTCAAATGTCATTCCAGACTATCACTCCAGTTCAGCTCAAAGTCTTTTATACTCAGAATGACCACTGACAGACCAAAAAGATTGTTTAGCAATAATCTGTTATGCTTGTGTTAATCATACAGGGGACACAGAACAAGGACATCTTTGGTATCTCAAATTCAGGAGCAATAGCACACGAAAAAGAAAAAAAAAGACTGATTGTGCATGATAAGAATGTTAATACTATCAGTATCTGGGTAGCTCTATTAACTGAGATCATTAAATTTAAATATTATCCACTAAAACAATCATCCATATAATTGAGGTTAGGCCTTCGTGAAAGATGCTTTGCTTTTATTCAGGTCTGTATCTTTATATTAGCAAACCTTATCTGTACATTTTATAAAGCAAGGGGAAGGATTTAAACTTGCCTTTAATTTCAGTCTCAAAAAGTCTCTCCCTTCTGTTGACAAGTGCAGTAAGGCATTAAACATGTGATTTGCAAAGGGACAGTGAATGCTCACACTGCACTGCAGTGTAAAAAAATTCAAATTCTCTCCCTGAGGCAGAGAAGAGAAAGGGGCCTGGGGAAAACAGTAATTTTGTTTGGTGGCCTCAAGTCTTCTTCAGACTCACAGCAAAATCAGTCAGAACTATAATTTGAACATGACATAAGAAACACAAGATATTTCTGAATCCTGTTTTGAAAACTATGACAGTCTTACTAATATATCCTTTTCATGTTATTGATTTTTATGGTATTGTATTTGCCTTGCATTGTTTTTATTGTGCACACCACCTTGGGACAGTTTCATGCTTAAGGGAAGCCTAGAAATTATTTTAAATAAATAAATGAATAAATGTAATTTAATTTAATTTACTTTGATATTTTCTAATACTTCAAGCAATTCAAAGAAGCAATAAGTAAAAAAAAGAACTTGGGAGTGGGAATCATGGGGGGTATGGCCCTCTAAGGTCCCTCAGACAGGGCCTATCTTCTGCTCTGGGTCGTACATGATGTCACAGCATTCTGTGGAGTTACAGAATTACATGAGATCATGCAATGAGGTTAAAATATCAGAGAAAGCTAAAATATGAGCATATGTAATGCTTAATTATGTAAGCAGAATTGACAATAATAAACACTTCTAATGCAGTAGACTTGTTGAAAGTACAGTCAGCGCTCCACATTTGCAAGTTTCACTTTTGCTGATTTGATTATTCACGGATTATTTGCTGTCACCTTTGCTGCCTCGCTGATGCCATTTTTAATAGGGACTGCAAGCCTCGTGAGACTGAGAAACTGCAAACGAGGCTTGTAAGTCCCTATAAGAAACAGTGTAGGGCAGCAGTGGAGGTGGCAGTAAGCCCCACCAGCCACCCACTTCTGCCTTGTGAAAGAACCCTGACGCCTCAGAGGAATCCATGGCGGATTGAATGTGGTGATCATACTTTTTTTATGAGTTAAATATGGTTTGAGAGGGCCTAGAGTTATTCACGGTTTTTCCACTTTCACAGGGGTCCTGTGCCTAATCCTAGTGAATGGGGAGGGACAACTGTAAGGTATGCAGTGCAACATAGGCTTGAACATGAGGAGTCCATTCTCAAATTTTTCACATCACTGTGAATATGTGTAGGTTCCTTGAATAACTCACCCTGTCATTTAAACTAATGTACCTCCATGTGAGTATAAAAGAAAGTACTTCTTCACATTCCATAGTTAAAACTGAGGAATCAGCTACCACATGTAGCAGTGATGTATGACAACTTGGAGAAAGGAAAAATGGCCGAATTCATGGATGATGGAGCTACCAGTGGCCAGTAATAATTTCCTCCAGTATCAGACAAAGTATGCCTCTTAATATTACTTGCTATGGAGCACAAGCAGGAGACTAGTCTTGCATTCATGTCTTGCATGTAGGCTTCTCTTGAGCAACCAGTCTGCTACTGTGAGAACAGAATGGTGGACTAATCAGCTTATCATTTTATCAATGCAAATATAACATAAAAATTATGTAACATAGTGTACACTGTAAAATCTATTCATTCCATTCCATGTACAGACCCAGGATTTTTATTTTAAAAAACCATAAAAACAGGTTCCAAATATATTGGTTACATTCTAGGAAGTTAACATATAAAGTTGCATTATATTGAGTCAGACCAAAGATAGGAATTAACCAGTTAAAATCAATTCAGCTGGCAATTTTCTAATGAAAAGGGAAAAACTTAGTTTGTAGCTAAATTCCAAGAAGTTATTAATTAAATTATTAATTAAGTGGCAGACTGTGCTAAAGAGCAAAGAGGTTTTATATTTCCCAGCCAGTCTTCTTCCCAAAGCCTTGTTTTATTGGATTTTTCCAAAACTTCTTGCTTTTTGTTAGTGCCTCGGGGTTGGAGAAATACAATGGTTAATTAAATCACAAGATGGTCACAAGATTCAAATAATTTATTTTAGTTCATGATTATAGAATGACATTTCATTCCTAGACTGAAATATTTAAATATTTAAAGCTAACAAGTAGAAAGGGCAGCTTGGAAATGGATGTTCTTCCTTGTGTCCAGATAATCTTCTTGTACTCTGAACCACAGTTTCTGAAGGTCAGGGCTGGTCCGTGGTGCCTTGTGGATCAGTGCTGGTTAATGAGCCATCAGGTGCTGATGTGTGGAAGCCCAGAACATCTGCTCACAGCTTGTTATGTGTGTTAAAATGAGAGAGGGAGAACAAGAGCCTTTTTCCTCTGTTTTGCAATCCTGGTTGGGAGCCGTAGCTTCTATTGTGTGTGTACATGTCTTCAAGCTGCCTTGTGGCTTATGGCAACTCCATGAATCTCATAGAGTTTTCTTAGCCAAGGAATACTCAGAGGTGGTTTGCTAGTTCCTTCTTTTGAAATACAGCTTATAGCACCTGATATTCACTGGCAGTCTCCCATCCAAGAACT
Organism: Iguana delicatissima; assembly: GCA_948472985.1. Lineage (NCBI taxonomy): Eukaryota > Metazoa > Chordata > Lepidosauria > Squamata > Iguanidae > Iguana > Iguana delicatissima. The sequence continues at coordinate 285,483 of CAOKZL010000729.1, forward strand.
AACCAGGGCTGACCCTGCTGAGCTTCCAAGATTAAACAGGATCTAGTGCCTTTAGGGTATTTAGGCCTTCCTCTCTTTTATAAGCTTGCAATTGACAAGCCTGTCAGTAGCACACACATCCTGCCTGTCACAGTTGCTCTGCCTGATAATTCCTGTTGTCCCTCCTTGAGGTGGGCAGTGTAAGCTTCTTTTGTTAAGGCAATCCTAAACTCTCCATATCTTATTGCCTTTTTTAATTTTAAAGCAAACTTATGGAAGCCTACACTACCTAGATACCTCTTAATTTGTCCAGAAACTCTCTTTATTTGAATAGGGAATGGGGTGGGGAAGGTATGGAAATAAATACAAGAAGAGATCTTGAACTGAAATTTAAACAAATTCCCAAACCTACCAGACTTCAAGTTTATTGAGACTGAAGAATTCCTGCTGCCTCAACTCACTCCTGCCACAAGGGTATGACAAAATAAACTAGAGGAAATCAAGACCCTCTGGATGGAGGGCAGGGGCTTGGTGGAATGAGACAAGAAATATATTGGTCAGCCAACAAAAAAGCGTCCCCTACAGCAATCAGAACATGCTGAAGCTTCGGGCGGTGAGTCACTGAAAATCTGAACATGAAGGATTAGCCTATATCTTACTGAAATGGGATGGAGTCTGTATCTGTGTAAGGTGTATGTTAACCTTTCATGCCTGACTCACAGCCTGAGTCCTCAAACACCCACTATTTTTCTCCAGCTTTCATAGCTCCAGGAATAGACATTTTGCCCTCACTATCAAAAAGCATCCTACTGCTATCTAATATACAACAAGTCAGTCCTGCCCACACTCTCAGCAAATGTACATACACACTGTGCTTCTGGCTCCCAAGCCATTTCTGCCTGTGAAGAAATATATAGTCCATGAGAAATAAAGTTTTCAAGAATCCATGCAGTCATTTTCTTCTTTCCAAGGTTAAAATAGATGGTGTGTGTGTGTGTGGGGGGGTCACAGTGTTATCAGGCCATATAACCCCACACTTTGATATGGTTTAATTGGTAAAATATGATCTAAGTGGCAGGATATATTAATTGGTATTAATATAAATGTACCCTGGTGTGACAGTATGGCCAAACTGGACAAGAGGAAGACAAATATCCCCTCTAGACATAGCCAGGTCATACTCAGGAAATCACCAGGTAACTCCAGAGATTATAGGTTTAAGATAAGTGACTTAATTTTAAAGCAAACTTATGGAAGCCTACACTACCTAGATACTGTGTAAGGCGTCAACTCTTAATTTGTCCTGAAACTCTCTTTATTTAAATAAGGAATGAGTTGAGGAAGGCATGGAAATAAATACAAGAAGAGATCTTGAACTCGTTCACACCAAACTGCTGATTGTTTCAACTGTTCTTCCCACTGACCTGTCAATCGCTCCACTGTATCTACACCCGTCCAACCATTACAGAGCCATCATGATCTCCATTTGTCATCTCATACTAAGATTGCTAGCTCAATCTGGACCTCATCATCCAATCTGCAAACTCCATTGCTTACTTGGCCAGAGAGCCATTCACACCCATGCCCTCCAGGTAGAAACTAGGTATAATACCCCCAGTTTTGAGCAGCTGGCTCGCAGCACTTCGCTTGCTGGTAGCCACACTGTTGCTTCAATTCCCAAATGAGTACTGTCTTTAGGTGTGAATCTAAGGCACATCACTGTTTCTTTATTTCTCTCTGGATTGGTTATCATTGCCCTCATCACCGTTGAAACCTCACCATCAACCACTTTTCTCCCTTTCTCCCACAGCTAGCCTTGTGTGATTGTGTGAGTGCTTGTGCCTTGTGTGAGACTGTTAATTGCCTAAATAAAACACATTTTAGTTTACCTTTTGGATATCTGGCTGATTCCTCCCTCAAAGATCCTGTAAACATTGGTAGAAAGCTCTCACTAGGTTGCTCCCCTCTTGCAGGTCTTCTAATATTGAGCTAATAATTCCCCAACTTCTAGCACTTGTTTTTATATTCATGTTCCCTCCCTTCAAACTAATGGTGATACTTCAGCTACTGGGATAGGATGGTATGTCTGCATTAATTATACTACTCTTCTTTCACTCAATATACTGCATGATGTGATATTTTAAACTAGGTTCTTTCATAATTTTGCTGGAGACTTACGGGAATACAATTCTTTTTTTCAAATTCATTCTATTTTGTAATGCCAGTTCCTATTGTTTTGTTGCCCTTTCCCTCCTTTTGCTTCCATATCTTATACATTATATATTTTAAATGCTATGGACAGACCTTTGTTAAATCTTTTAAATGGCGAATGCCATCTTTGAACATGTTTAAGGGCTAAATATCAGACGACACATAGCTCATACCTTTGCTGACCCATTATGTCATTAGGCACCCACTAACCTGATGGGAAACAACTGAGACAAAATTGTCTATTTTTCTCATTCATTAGAATAAAAGAGACCACGTTATAGAATCTGATTGGCCAGGCTTGTTGATACCATGAACAAAACTGTAAAGATAGTTTGAAACAGCCATTTAAGACACCATCATAAATTAATGGCTTCTCAGCACTGCATGTGCTCCATATTTCAATGTTATCAGTTCAATATAAAAAGCAGTATCAGCAAGTGTATTTTTCAGTCATTACAGATATTAGCATGCAATATAATTGGCAATGAAACCTGCAAAACCCAAAGGCACACTACAAAACGCTACTGATGTCAGAAATTCTAAACAGCTTACCACTGTGCCTCTTCCCTAAGATGCTATCCTTGCATGCTACCAGTATACACTTGTCAAATATAGTATGATACATAGATTGGTTGACACCAATAAAATCTAAAACATCATATAGATAACGGCTATTAAGGAGTGGGATTGCTGCAAATAACATGCACACATCTACAGTTAAAGCACTCTGCAAGCAAAGAGGTGTTTGTTCCAAAATAGAAGACTATGTGGGCAGCAAGCTTTGCAATAGTCTGCATACTGTATGTTGATTTCATATGACATAAAAATATTGGATTTGTTCATGGCATAATATTCATATGATCTAATGCAATGTGGAATTTCATTTGCTTCTTTCATTATATTTAAGCAAAGCAACTAATATACATCGTGTGCTTTGAGATGAGAATATGGCTGCATTTGATATGCACAGTAATTAGGATACTTTTTACTGGTTTAATGCCTTTGATGCTAACAAAAAGACAGCAGTAATACACCACTGAAACCATTTTGTTCCTGACAGTTTGAAATTAGGGCTCTAAAAATGCTAATAGCACCCAAAATAAAGTGGACTCTGAGATCCTAGATTATGTCCTGCTCTCTAATTTAACATTTACAAAATGAATGCAACCATTTCAGCTACATTTAACATTGCTGTTATTGGATTCTAAGGCCCAGATTGCTTTCAGCTGCCCAAAACAACTACATCACATTAGCCTTTTTACCAGTACCAATTTATGCAGATGTTACATTAGTGAAATAATTAAAGTGACACTCAATATTCATGAGTAGACTTCATTTGGAAAAGAGATGCAAGAGAATTAGGACTGTACTATACATGTGCAGTAGTGACATCCACATCTTCTCAATTACAACACACACAGAGTCTGTGTTTGCCTTAATCTAATATTCCAAGGCTGTATTTTCTAAATGCTGGCCAAACATTTTGGTGTGAATAATCATCTTTCTCCACAGAAAAGTTTAGCTTTGTACTAAAGTTGAAATGCTAAAGAAGAAAAACTGTCATAAGTGGATTGCAAGGTTTAATTATATCAACAAGAACAGTATCAAACTGAAGTTCACTGATACCAAGGGTCAGTCTCATAAAACTCATTCAACGCAGACCAACCTGACAATAATAATGGAAGTGCTACGACCAAGCATTGGTTAAATTGGGAACAAATGACACAATATTTAAGCTGTTCCTGGCGATTCAACAGTGATGAGACACAAAGGTTAGAAAGAAACAAGGAGGTGAGGAATTAGAATGACTTCTCAATACCCTTTGACACAGACGCTGCTGGACTACGGCATCCCCACAGCTTGACTAAAGAACATCTTGCAAAAATAATGTAGTTACACAGGACTGCTGGGAAGAGTGTCTTACACAGTTTGCAAAGCCAGAGGTGAACAGACATGCTAGTAAATGCTACTAAGGGAACAGAGGAAATATATTTCAGTTACTGAAATAACCAGTTTCTGTCCAATATATGGCCAATCAACTATGGAAACTCACTAATCAAGAAAACAGAAAATTCTTTAAACAAAATATGGCTACTGATATGCTAATTGTCTAGCAATTGTGCTGCCACTGCAGTAACTAGTAAAACCAGCTTTGCTTGTCTGCAAACCCACAATCCTTTCCAATTCCAGTACTATTTCTCAACTCAAGTACAGCTAGTACCATCTTTACCTGCATTAAAAACACCCTCTCCTAGGAACTCCTGGCCAATATGGCTACTGTAGTGCAGAAATCAATGGGTCATTCTACAGGTTTAAATCTTTTAAGATCCTAAAATGTGATGTGAATCACAGCCATGACTGTGTTCATTGGCTGAATACACTGAAATACTGTAGCAGATTTGCTTCTTGAAGAACAATTGGCAGAATAGTAATGGAATTTTTTGTCTTACACTTGGCTACCTTCTACAAAGTCTAGAGACATTAGGTGCATCTGCACCAGACAATCATGCTACTGAAGATTTGCCTTTTTATTTGTAGTTTCATGTGATATGTAAAAATTCACTGCCACAGAATGGTAGTTCACTGCTGTTGGCTACAGATCTCAAGATACCTTGAGTGCTGTCTTCACTATAGAATTACACTGATGTAATCCCTTTCCTCTCATGGTAGTATGGTACCTTATAATACCTCACCAAGCTAAAAAAATTCAGTATTTGGCTAACATGGAGCCATGACAAAGTATGAAACTGATATAATAGCATAATGCAGATACACAATCACTTGTTTTTTTAAATGAATTCTGGGAATCCAGGACAGTTAATGAGAACACAGACACCAAACAGCATACCTAGAATTCAACTAAAACCCAGTCAAATTGGACTATGGTAAGTATACCTTCCACTTTTCTTTTTCACTGTTTCTCTCTCTTTTCACCCCTATTCCTCATTCAGTCTTTCACCCTATCAATCACAACAGGATTTCTCTTTCTCTCTTTCGGCACGCATGCAGACACTTGGAGGTGGGAACTGGTAAAGTTTACCAAGCAGTTGGATTACAGATAAGTAGTGCTTGTTGTGCTCTAGCAGTGGAGAAGACCTGCAATGACAAAGGCCAGGAGTTTATACAGTCTGGCCTCACCTAAATCATTTGCAAACATTTGTATCAAGCTTCAAGTCTCCCTGCTCCTACTGCTGAGGAAGAAAGTTTCTGCCACATAGTGGCCTAGTGAATCAATGCTATTAACTCAGTTTAAGCAATCTATGTTTAAAACAAAATAACCAAAGATACACTCCTTGGTTCCCACAGTATGCACACCAAGTTTCAGGGACTTAAGTTTAACAATTTTGGAGCTATGGACTACATAGAGAGACTCATTTTCCTTTTTTAAAATATACATTAAAATGCTAAAACCACATGGAATGTGTTAGTGCTGACTAACATAATAATCTTTTCCTCTAATTATGCAATTTGTGAAGAGAAAGGACAAAACATAGAGTTCTGATCCTAAACAGATACTTCCTTTACATAGCCAATATTCTTGCTTTTCAGATACAGTGAAAACTGGTACAAATCATCATGTGCTTTTGTCATGTACGAACCACCATACCGGACCCTGTTTCAATGTGATGTATGGAACATCCTATCAGTAAATACCTGTAGTAATAATTATGTAAATGAAAAACTCAAACAGCAACTGCTCATCTGGATCTTTCATGCTGCTCCTGGTAGAAGTCCACATTTAGCCCATCCAATCAAATGGATTCCCAGAGATCATCGTATTTTTTAAAGCTATCTAATTTGGAGAGGGGGAGATTTTACCATAGGGAACACAAAGGAAACCACAGTGGAAAATAAATCCCAAAATATAAGTCTTAGATACTAATGTCACCTCTGAATTTTGCTAATGTGTTTAGACAAACATATACACTTAAAAATTACTGGGAAAACCTGATGTGTCACATTAACCAGGTGAAACTGAAGAGATGCCTGCAGGGACATTGCTTGCAGGAAAAGGCAAGGATTAGTTAGACAATGAAGATGTAAACAAGGCAGTTCTGATGGCATCTGATTTTTGGCACTGTAAAATCTAAGTGTTTTGCTGTAGAGAAACATGAAGTAATTGGGGCAGGCTGACATCTGACGACTTCAGTTTTCAACAGTAGTTATCCTTCCAGAAAGCTGTCCTCATTACTTTATAGGCTGTTCTTAAATCACCACAACCACTTTGCAAGCAATCCAGCAGTAGTATAACAATTATATACAGCTCTGTGCAGCTGCAACTAGCTAAGTTTTTTAATCCTTTCTTTAAAAAGTATAAGTAATATAATAACAATATTATAATGTAATGTTTATTTTTAACTGTGGATGGAAGCACTCTTCCAATAGTAGATGTTCCAGTGGTTACTCAACTAGGCTGTTTGAAATTATCATGCAATTTGAAAAGTTATTTTAAAAAAATAAGGAAGATACTATGTCAAGAACATATATTTAGAAACCATGCAACACTACGGATTACAAGACATAAATATGAGAGGTTACAGCTACCTTTAGGGGCACTAATAGTCATTCCAACTTAGTAACAACAATTACTGGATAAATCCACATGAGAGTGGAAGATCTAGAGCAATAGATCAGAGTAAGCAACTGTGTCCTCCAATTTTTTGTTTTGTTTTGCCTGCAGCTCCCACCAGTCTTAGCCAGCATAGCCAATGGTGAGAGACTGTAGAGGTTGCTTTCCAACTCCAGCAGAACCAGGTTTTTTCCCTCTTTTCCTGTTACTGCAGCCTCTCCCACAACTCAGCCTTAAAGAGTTGCTCCAGAGGTGTTTTCAGCCATTAAAGAGCAAGCTTTTAGGTTGCATGGGAACAGCAAAAGAGTAGTTGGAAGCCTATTCTAGCAGAAGAGATAGGATCCAATGGAAGTACACCATTAGATTTTGGTATATGTATGTTACTTGAACATAGTCATGAGAGGTTCCACATTTGAACAATACACTGATAGAGTGTAGCTTCTTGAATAGTATAATAAATATATAAAAGAGAAATTGGGGAAGCATGCTGTTATTGTTCACCATCAATAAAGCCACATTTCAGTATCCAATACATACCCAAGTCTAGCCTCATTCCACAAGCTTTTTTATCTATGTCTATACTACAGATATGCCTTAAGCATTTACAAAACCTGCTCACCAGCAATGCACATATGGGTGTAAAACAGTAAACTGTTTTGGGGCATTAGGGAAAGCAGCACAGAGGAGGAAACAATCAATGCAAAATGAGTAGGAACAGTATGGCAGGTTACATGAGCTCCTAAATATGTGACCAGAGACGGGGGGATATATCTAATCATTATAAGGCCTGTGGAATAAAAATCAGGCTATTGAATTTCAAATTATGAGGGTATAGCATATTTTTATTTACACTCTTTTTAGCTCTCTGATACACAAAATCCAGTTACAGAAACATCTTTGGAAAAGTATTTGCGTATAAACACGAGCATTTTTTTGCTATTTGCATGAGAAATTAGTATACCTTTAAATGAACCATTCTTACCTGAATTGCGCATGAGAAACCAAAATGCTTCAGTGCTTAATGTTTGATAAACCTTTGCCATAAATATTGTTTTTTCCAAAGACTTTCATGCTTTCTCCAGCCTCTGCTTGTAATCTTACATTCGGTACAGAAAAAATAGAAGACACTGTGGAGAAAAGATACAACTTAAGTTACTGGCTTTTGAAGCATTAAGAGCCTGCAAAGTTAATGTTCCTCTTCCCAAATATGTATACCAAAATCTATACAAATTCAGAAGGAAGAAAATAAGACGTGGTTATCTGGCCTCTTATGAATCAGACAGAAAACTTGTGTTGCGCATTTATCCCAGGCTAGGGAGCTCACACAACCAGCACTTAAAGATGCTACTACTGGTCTGAAAGAATTCTGATGTTGTCCAAATCTCCTTTGCTTTGTTTTGCATATCTCTGGCACTACTTAGCATTTTAAATATTATGAATTAATAAACATTTACCAGGGTAACAGGTTGCGGCCAAACGTGACTATAAGGGAGATTCTATCATCTAATCCTGACACCAAAAGATCAGCACATGCCAAACAACAGAGTTTTGTTTCTCTTGAATACTTTGAAGTGGTTCTTTAAGCTTCTTGGTTCTCATTTCTGACATTATGGCAACCATCTGTCCTCTTGTGCTAAGTCACACCTCATTTGTTGTCTCCCCGCTCTCTTTCCCTGGAATTGTCTCTTTGCTATTGTGTGCCTTCAAGTTGTTTCTAACTTTTGGTGACCCAAAGATTAACCTGTTACAGAGTTTTATTGGTAAGATTTGTTCAGAGCAGTTTCCCATTTCTTTCCTTTGAGGTTCAGTGACTGCAATTTGTCCAAGGTCACCTGAAGGATTGGGGATTCGAACTCTGGTCTCCAGAGTCATAGCCCAATGCTCAAACCACTACACCACACTGGCTCTCACTGCCCCTTCCTACTATTTTCCTCACCTGTTTTCTGAACCTATTTGGCCCCATTCCAGCCTGTTTCCCATCTGATATTGTTGCTGCCCTACCTTGAATAACGTTTGGTTCTTTGTTGTGATTCATCTTAAAATTAATTTCATTTTGTCTTTCTTCCCAATTTTGTCAGTTCCAGGCCCTTTCCACCCCACTCTCATCCTACTTCTTTACCCTTTCATCCTGTTTTACTATACTCCCTATGGATCCCTGTATTGTTCTTCTATAGCAGTCCACCTGAAATGAACTTTCATTTCACACCCCTTGCCTATTCCTGTCCTTCTCCTTCATCCCCACCTCCTGGCCTTTTTGTCTCACTTCTGATAAGGTCAAGAATCTTTTTAGAATGTCATAAATAGATGACTTAACAAGAGAAAGAGAAAAATGCATTGTGGAAATGTATAGTTTTCTGCCATCTTGGGAAAAATTGTATTTCATTACAAGAGACCTTTGGAACAAGACATGTATCTCCTAAGCATGCCAGCATTGCTTGTAAAAGTTGGAAAGATTAGAAACAGCACTTCAAGTACTTTATCCAAATTTAGATGAAAACAATAGACATTTGATGCATGGAAGGTTCAGTTAAAAATCATATAAAAGTCATAAAACCATTTCATTACAATACACCTTTTTGTTTCAGGACACTATGCAATTCACATTCAGATATGCAGGTAACCCTCTCCTTCAATCTTGCTGTTAAATTGGTTATACCAAAAGTGGGCAATTCTGGTCCTTCAGATATATTTTGCTTGTAAATCCCATAGCCTTCATATACTCACTATGCTTACTAGGACTATATTTACTACAACCAATAGGAGTTGCAATCCAACAGTATGTGGAGGCTGTAGTCATCTACTGTTGGGGTAAATTACTCAGAAGCCCTACTGTGCATGTGGAATTCTATTTTGATACTGTTCATGGGGGATGAATATTGATTACACTGGGCCTCAGTATCTGTGGCCTTAATAACTACAGTAAACTAATCTATTGTCATTGTTGTCAATTACCATCATGTCTACTTCAACTTATGGTGACCATATGAATGAAAGATCTCCAAGTTACCCTGTAATCACAGCCCTGCTCAGGTCTTGCAAACTCAGGGCTGTGGCTTCATTGACTGAATCTATCCACCAGTAATGGTGGTCTTCCTCTTTTCCTACTGCAGACCTTTACCTGTTTATGTGGATTTAAAATGCATTTTAATATTTTTAACTTTACAGATTTTTTTTAAAAAATTCACTTTTATACTTTCTTCTGCTTTCTCATATAGTTTTCAATCTTCACTGTTTTTGACAAGCTGTTAGCTACCTTAAGTCCTACTAATGGGAAAATGGCAGGATAGAAATGAATTAAATATATAAATATTGCTTTCCTATAGAGACACATATGTTTACAAAAGAGGTTCTCCTCACGTATTTGAATTCCAAAATGTCACTATCTATCCAGTTAATTTAGGAAAATAAAAGGTATTTGGCTCTTGTTTTGAATTGCAATAAGTTTACGAAACACACACACACACACAGAGAGAGAGAGAGAGAGAGAGAGAGAGGGGTGTTAGTTAATGCAACATATAAGCAGGAATTGTTTTTAGGTCCATGGAGAAAGCATCACAACTGGTCACCTAGATTATATCAATTCACAGTCTTTCTCCACAAAAACACAACTTCGTAGCTCGAAAAAGATGTTTACAATTTCTATGCATGAATACCAACTGGAAACAATTATAGCGTTTTGATACAAGGATTGTCCTTTTTTGCATCTGGAGTTATGCTCTATAATGATTTTCTACTAGAGACAGAAATATCATTTCTGTAACTCAGAAATTTTACTGGAGGCATTTAGCAGAACCTTGCCTTAAAATATAATGATTTTTCATCTTTATTCTCCCCCTTCAAAAGGTTTCACTGCTCCTGATGTTTAACGTTATGCAAAGACGTGTTTCTGCCAATGAATATCGCCTTATGGTTATGCTTCTGCAAATAACCTGCTGTGAGCTGATAAAAGGATTAATGCAGCCAAAATTCTTAATCTGTGAAATTACAAATTAAATTCTCATATTAAAAATACCACCCTGAGGTATTTTTTGTGGTTTTAATTCCCCTCTGGTGTTCTGCATACATTGTGCTTGTTAATGACTAGGACAAGACTGTCTCTGTTGGCAGCCTGCTGCACAGTGATAATGTGTAGGCATTTACTTCACTGATAGAACCGGATTTAACCACCAACTGATAAACTAAGTGGCAAGTGGGTAATAAGTCCATATTAACTGAAAAGTATTACTACAGAATTCACAGACTATCAAAATCCTGGCTAGACTAAAATGTAGAGTCAAGACAGGATTGAGATGTCACCAGTGCAGAACAATATTTAGTACCCCTTTTAGACTAACTAAATAGAAACAAACTGATATTGTCATAAAGTAATGAATCACATCCTATTTATTACTTTAAGCTAAGCAGAGGATTTGCAGAAAGCCTCATTAAATTATGCCAGGGTACTGATTGTATCATACAATAGGAAAAGACTATATCTGATAAGACAACAGAGTACTGAACATGCATCAGTATTAACATTTGCCTAAAGAAAGAAAAACTGTTATCTTTAATTAGTGGTAATAATTTTCCAGTTCTTGAAAGTACAAGTTTGCCCTAAAAATTCCTAGAGACCTCCACTAATTATAAAGAACTATGAAGCTGATTCCTGAATATAGCTTAGAGCAGAGATTCTTTTTGCCACAGTGCCCTCCTGCAAGTACATGTAATATTACATTAGTTTCTAAGAGGGCACTGAAGCTCTGCCATTTTCAAGAACTGGTTCTGCCCCCCTATTCCAGAAAGCCTCGCTCATTATTGAAGGACAAGACAGATACAGCATTTTTTCTTTCTTTAATTCCTTCACAATAAACTTTCAGGATAGAAATGTTCAGTTTGAAGACACTATTGAAGGAATAAAATTACTGATGATTAATAAGCCCACCAATGGGTCCATCCAGCCTACTACTGTATACCCAAAATGGTAGTGGGTTTTTTGGTTTTTAGCAGTCTTTCCACGATTTATCTGGAGATGTGCAAGATTAAACTTGGGACTGTTTGCTCTAATATATCATGGGCTGTCCACAGGGGAACAAATTTATCCATATAGTTCTCTGTTATATTTGTTCCTGTAGAGCAGTGGTTCTCAACCTGTGGGTCCCCAGATGTTTGTGGACTTCAGCTCCCAGAAGCCCCAGCTACTATGGTCAATGCTCAGGGCTTCTGAGAGCTGAAGTTCAAAAACATCTGGGGACCCACAGATTGAGAACCAGTGCTGTAGAGGAAAAGAAGAATTCATTTGCTTTTCTCCTACTGCAAAAACATTTTCAAAAATAGCATTTTAAAGACATGTTCTCACAGGGAGAGTAATTCTCCTCCCCTAGAGACCTTGAGAGCCAGTGGTGGTGTAGTGGTTTGAGCACTGGACTATGATCCTGGAGACTAGGGTTTGATTCTCTGCTTGGTCATTGACTTTGGGCATGTCACACACTTCCCAGAAAACTCTGTGATAGGATCGCCTTTGGATCACTATAAGTCAGAAACAACTTGAAGGCACACAACAAGAGACCCACTTTTTTTCTGCACTTACTCAATATGGCCATGGAGTGACCAGGGAAGATGGGGGTGCAAGTTAAGAATTGTCCAGCTAAGTTCTGATAGCTGCATCAATGACAAAGATGTCACTCTCTGGAACTTTTAGATGACTCCTGGGAGGTCTAGGAAGAAGCCCTCATCATCATACATCTGGCTTTCAGAAACTGCCTCACAACCCTCAACTACACTCCATGGCCATGTTGGGAGAAGGACAGAAAAAAATGTGAACTTCCGGTGCAGGGAAAGAGAGATGTGACCCCATGTCTCCTTACATGCAAGATTTCAGAGTTTGGGCTTCTTGTCTGGACCAGGGCATTTGAATAATTTCTCCTCACTGGAGTTTCCAGACACTCAAGAAATTAAATTGTTTGTTCCTCTTCCTGATTTTCTGAATATTCTTTCTGTTCCTAGATCAAATAGGTCACATACGTATCAATTTCCTAGTACCAAAAGGCTGACTTCACACATCAAGTTTCACAAATTGCCTCAGAATCATGTGTATAAATGTAATACAAGAGCTGGATAATCATAATTATTCATCAACAGAAACCTCCATTTATCCATGGTCACAAAATTTGTCCTACACAAGTACATATGAGCTTTGTACTACATATTAGATATGTACATTTGTAAAAAAGATTGCAGTGGATTTGAATAAGTTTCAAGGTCCATTCCAAGGAGCCTGAGATATTCAGTACAGTACAGCACAAAAATGAACTGGAAGAAAAGTGTATTACATTAAGCAAAAATCTAAGTGTAAATAATTTTCAAAACCAAGTACTTAGTCAAACAGCATTTTTGTCAACCTTGCTGGCACAGATAAATATAATCTGAAAACAACATGAATTTATACCAGTATGATATGAGACAATAGTCTCTGCCACCATCTCCAATATGTGGCCTTGTTTCAACATGCTACAATAGCGTTTTAAGAATAATAAAGAAAAATAAGAAGAGTCATGTTTCCTAACACCTTTGCAGTGACTAAAATAACTAACAGCATTTTGTTGAAGATATTTTATCAATGATGTTAGGATATTTTGATTAAAAAGGCAAACAAAAATGAACTCTGTGAATGTTGAAAGCATCCTTAAGCTGTAAAATAAATTCAAGTTTTTCTTTCTCACATTAAATACTGAAAATTAACCATCTGCTTTGCTCTCCTCAATCTCATAACGACCAAATTCTTTTGAGAAAGCTTATTGTTGTAACATGTATCGTGTTTGAGAATCAAATATCACTGGATTATTGTCCTGGGTACTGCAGCTAGTTAAAAAGTGCTGTATATCATAAAGTGAAAAAGCACTAAATATGTAAATTGTATTTCTGTCCCTCTTTTTTTCCTTTATGACATTTCATATAATTCTCTTGACTGCACATAATCAAATACAAAGATGGCTAGCTACACACTGCACAGCAGAGATAGCAAGAGAATATCCATTTTTCCTATGTCAAGTAAACTATAATTTGAAATACAGAAAATCTTGCCCCCGCAAATACTCATCCACTCAATACGCACATGCTTCCTTGTCTTTATTCTTTTGTGTCTGAATATTTTGTTATACTCACTGTCAGTTAGCTCCCATAGCCGTGGAGGCAAATCACTGAAATACTCATGGCTCAGAGCTGCCTGCGCTGACAATCTGTTCTTTGGGAAACACTGGAGTAATTTAGAGGCCAGATCCTCCGCATGGTTCACATAGCTTAGCCTTAAAAAGACGGAGATTAAGGTTAGGAGATATTATACACACAAAAATCTCACTCATTATGCTATATAACACTGAAATTAAAAGAGAAACATAGTTACACAGACCTATCCCTACACACACACACACACACATATACATACACACACACACACACACACACACGCACACAACCACATTCTACCAGTACAACTAAATAAAGACTGGTTATACCCACCAGCAGTAGCTATTATTGCCTAATGACAGAAGCTGCATATTCAGAATTATTATGTAAGCGGATTTGGTGGCTTTACTGCAGTTACTGCCCCCTTTTTTAGTTGTTAGCAGACATTTCCAATGGAAGCAGAGGGCAGTAATGGTGGCTCCTTACTTTTCAAGATTCTACAAAGCCAAACACATTCACCTCTGTGCTACAAACACTGCAAAGATGCTCTCTCAAAATTTCCCTAGTCAACTTATCACATGTTTAAGCGTGCACCTTTGTAGGAGACCCTAACTGAAAAAGAAGGGCATGTCATAATCTCTGCTTTGTGATGAACAGGGAAACCATAGTTATATGACTTAACCTTTGCTGAGCAACCTTCCAGTTCTTTTCCCAAAATATATCAATTCTAAACTTGTCCAACAGCTCATTCTGTTTCCTTCAGATGAGCTAGGGAAAGCATAGGGATTTCTGACCATCAGTGAAAAGATCTCACCTCATGAACTCATAGGCCTGAAATAGATAACAGGGGCTCATGCTCTGGCCCCCAATAACTATGAAACAAATATTAATTATAAGAAACTGAGGAATGGCTTCAGAAATGCCTTTTTTCACTTGCTGAGGCCATTAAATTTTTTCACTTATGATACTGGTTTTAAACTGGGGCAGGTTTTCTGAAAGTGGGGGACACTTAGACTTTTTGTGATTTTACGCTTTGTATCTGATGGTATTTCTGTGTTAGGCCCTGTCAAGTCATGAACCTCAGTGCTTGCCAACCTCTGCCCCCCAATCTACTAAATGCTAACACAATTTGCACTTTAATACAGTTAATACAATATTCTGAAGGCAGGGCCTAAGAAGGTGGGTACAGAGAAAGCGACATATTATTCTTCATTAATTGCCTGGAAAAGCAACTGTGAGATATCTAACCAGAGAGTCTAAGAACCCAAACTAGCTTATTAGTCTAATATATCAGACAGTGTAATATGTTAATATGACAGTTTGTCTTATCCTTAAGTTAGATCTAGACTAAACTAGTTGTATTTAGTTAATTATTATTATACTCTCTCACTGATTTCAACAGCAATTAAAGATACAAGTCCTAAAATGTCTGCTCTGAATTAAGTCCTTCTGACATCACTGGGTCTAGGCAACCACCCAAAGAATTTATGTCTAATCCAACCTTGTGCCTTCAACTGTCATTATCCCAATAACTGGCTATGTTGGCAAAGGCTGATGGAAGTTCTAATCCCAAATATTTGGAGGGCATAAGGTTAGGGGAATCCGGTTTAACCTAACTATGTATGCAAACATCCATGTATGCAAACATTTAAATAATGCTATTCACTTGCACACCGAAGTACAAATACAAGCCACGGTGTCAACCATCTATTAGAGGCCACATTTTGCAGGAAGATTTATTCCATGTATTGAAAAGGCTAGAATTGTTCCATTGAGCTTTCCTTGACATTTACAAGAAAACACTTCAGAGTGAAGGGCACTAGTAAATGTCAATACACAGAACGCTCACAAAGACACAGTTGGCAGGCACAGGGAGGGAAAAGCATATTCAAGTGTCCATGTACATCATCTCATGAAAGAAAGATCTTAAAAATCCAAAGTAACTTTGCAAAGTGTCTATTGCATGATATGGTATTGCTCAGTGCTTGACTCAGATTCAGTAGCACCAAGATAAATATATTTTCAAATACAAATAAAGAGAACTGTATGGAAGGATGGCCTTTGTTGAGATAGACAGTATTATCATTTTTTTAAAAAAATCTAAAGTCTTCTATTTCTCCCTTTCAGTTATTTGTTTGTTGTAGAATGGATAAAAACTCTGAAATCTGACCAAGAGCTCAAGACAGTTAACAAACTTGGATGATCTACTTTGTAGTTTGTTTTTTAAAGTTTCAAAAACATTTAAATTTTATTTCTGTAAAATATCTGAATTGGACAGTGCAAAATCTCTATTCAATTAATGTTTGAAAAACAAAAAGAATGCTTGTTGTCTTAATTTTTTTCTTATTACCAAATTTAAAAAAAAGCCTTGTGGAAAAAATTATTTTGACAAAGGCCAAGTGTAGACTAAATGTCAAACAGAGTCAGACAAAACAGAACTAGTTTTAAATAACTTTGGTGTTGACCTATATGTACTACAATAATGAGTAGCGTCTACCAGGTACAAGTGTAACTGGTCGTTTCAAAGTGGTGATAAGGATTTTGTGCAAGATCAGACAAAATCAGAAATGCCCAGTAGACTGTACTGTTTATAATTCCTAGTAATAAGGACATACAAGTTACGACTCTTCAGGTGTTGCGGGACTGCAACTCCACTTATTTCTCAGCATTGTCTGTGCTGACTATTTTGATGGAAGCTGCATGTCAACAACATCTGAAGGGCTACAACCCTGCATAACAGGAAGGCATTTGTGTAGAATAAATCTCAGATTCTATGTAAAGAAACATTGGTTCTGTTTATAAATAACAAAAGATGATCAAATAATTGAAATTATTTGGGCCAATAGTCTGAATGTTCTTATTACACACTTGAGAGAAGTTGCAAACTATTGCTAAGTACGAGTGTGTATGCATGTGTGTGCCTTCAAGTTGCCTCTTGATTTATGATGACCTCATGAATTTTATGGATTTTTCTTAGGCGGGAAAATTTTCAGGGGTGTCTTTGCCAGTTCTTTCCTCTGAAATAGAGCTAATAGCACCTGGTATTCTTTGGGCAGTCCCCCAATCCAAGTACAAAGCAGGGCTGACCCTGTTTTAATTTTCCATGATCTGATGAGATCTGGTGCAAGTTTTAAAGAAAAGACAGACAAATTATGTTTAACTTTATTTTTTCTCTATATGGCTATAAATTTTCAGCTATCAGATCACCAAAAAAATTTAAATTTGTTTACAGCAGTCAATCTCTGTTATAAGCTTCAAATCAACATTTCACTTGCTTACACACTAATCAAAACAGAGGGTTGCTGACCATGACAGCACACATTATTTCAAGAGAAGTAAAAGAGTCTTTACTGAAGAGGGCAATCAAGAACTTACAGCTGTTATGACCTTTTAAAAAAATGCACTGAAGAACACCAAAAAATTTTTTACAACAAACTAACCTGCAATTTTTTTTTTCTTTAAAATTTCCAATATGTTTAAAATTGGAAAGGCATATAAGCATGTCTTTTCTTGCTTGGTTATTTGGAAATTGATCTGTAATCGTCCTTAAACATTTAAATAATTTGCAAATGACAAAAATTTGCAGTTTATTACTCATTAGTTCCTCACACTTACAAAACTCCCAGATCACAAGCATTTAACTTAATTTGATAGAAAGCATGTAAAGTTTCTTCTCATTGCAAAGAAGGTCAATACCTGGTCAAGCAGAACATGACTAGGATTACGGAAGCTCTAAAATTTAAAAAAAAAAAGATTTGGGCATATGCAGTGAACTTCTGAACTAGGGCACTTTGCTTGTAAAATGAAATGCTGACCAGAGCTCAAATTTACTTCCAAAACCAACACTTGGTTATTTAAAAACAAAGGAAGATTAATTCTGTATGTATTTTTAACAGCAATTCAAGTGACTACCACTACTACTATCACCTTCTCCTCCTCCTCCTCATAGCCCCATATTGAACAAGGCTGTTTAAAAAGTAAAAGAACAACAAAACAGTTCCCAGTCATTAGGCTTACAATCTAATTAAGACATGACACAAAATGAAAACGGGATGGCAGTGCGGGAGGGGATTAAGTCCGGCAGATACAGCTTCTTTTTTTTCCCTATGTGGCCAGGGGTAATGGCAGTTGGGATAGAGGGGGGGCCCCTTTCATCTGCTTCTAGGCCTAAACTTGGAGTTGTGCCCCCCTGTTTTTCTCTCCCTCCCAGGCTACAATAATGGCAGTAGGGATGGAAGGGGGGCCCTTTTACATCTGCTTCTGGGCCTAGGAATGCTTCTTGTCTCCCTCCAAGGCTAGGACAGTGGCAGTTGGGATGAAGGTTTTGGGCACCAACTCAAGTTGCTAATGAAGGAAGGGTTTTTGATCTGCTTCTGGGCCTAAGGCACAGTGGAGCTTCTTCTATCCTTCTGAGGCCAGGTTACCAATCTGTGCTCAACTGAGTGACTTGACTTGGCTATGAGGTGGAACACAGAACTATCACTCCCTTGCAAGTAAAAGTGGAAACTATTAAATAACTGTCCTGCTCCCCAGTCCAGGAAGCAGGTGCAATCCTTTCTTTGCTTGGCTGGGTATTACAGGTTTGTGCTCAATAGGTCTGACGGGTTTCCCAAAAGAAGCTAAAGACAGTGGACAAGTGATTGTCAGGAAGAAATTAACCACAGAAACAACTCCTTTTGTCAGATTCAGTACTGATGGTGCTTGACTTTCACAAGCTGTTCGCCGTGGCTACTGACGTTTCTAAAACAGGCACTGAAACAGTCCTATTGCAGCAGGATCCAGATGACATCGGTATCCCTTTTTTTTTTCTCCTGTAAGAAGTTTTCCATCATGGACTCCAACTGGACTCTATACCATAGAAGGAATGTTACACCATTGTGAATACTCTTGACAAGCAGAGACCATGTATATGGGGACACCACTTTGCTCTCCAGACTGATCATGCTGCCCTTTGATGGCTCCACAAGTCCGGGGGTCTAACAAGACACTGCTCCAGCAGCGCCTCTCCCTCCAAGACTTCAACTTTAAATATGTGTCCACCAGTTCCAACACTATGACAGACTCCCTTTCATGTAGAGGACTGGTGGGAGGTTAAGGGCTGTGTACTAAATGTCTGCAAATTTAAATTTTCTAAGCATGTGTTTTATATATGTTTTAATTTCCATTAATGTTTTTAACTTCCTGGGTTACAGGATAAATCACAGCTGGTGTAGTTCCAGCCTGCAGCTGTTCCCAGACCATCTGAGATTTGGGTATGTGTGTGTGATAATGGGCTGTACACATTATTTGTGCAGCACAGCTGAGGAATATAGTTTCCTCTCCAGGTAAACAAAGGGTTAATGATGTGTTGGGTTTAAGTTACATTTATTGGGGCCAGTGTCCCAAAGGAGCAATAAAGATCATAAAAAAGAAAATTTGCCCAATTGGGAAGACAATTGAGGGATAAGGTAAAATTTGGGGGAGATACTTCCAAGAAGAGGTTATAGAAGTCTCAAAGGACCATAAGGCTAGGGATGAGAAGAAAAAAAAAAAGGGGGAACTCAGCCCAAAGCTAACAAAGCATCCAGACTTTCAGCTTCCCATGACTATCACAGAATACAGAATATCAGTATTGTGAGTAGAACAGGAATGTTCAACTACTTGCATTAGGATTTTACATTCTTTTAAATTTTGGCTGACATGATTGAAGCTTTGTTTGTAACTCTGCAACTTTTTCCCAAAAAATTTCCTGAAGGAAGATGCCTTCATGCATATGATACCCTTTTCCCAAAATGAAAGTTGCTTTTTTAGAAAAAATTTCCTTTTTAAAACCTCCTCTTTTCTATGCTCTTTCACCCCTTTGCTTGGAGTGTGCATGCACATGGTATAGGATTCTCAGCTCCCATGCAAGAGAGGGAAAGCATCTGCAGTCAAAGGTGGAAGTCTAAGTCAACATCTCCAGTAACTTCCCACTGAGTTACTGAGTCATGAGGATTAAATTCGTGGGTTCTGACAGCTAGATGATCTTCGGGTTTTCCCATCTCCTACTCAAGAGCAGAACACAGGATAATTTAAGATCTTTATGATACACAATTCAACCTTTACTTTTCAATACCCTTCTTTTGAGGTATTCATTTTTCCCCAACCGTTTTGAATTTCCAGTTAATCATTTATGAAATATCATTGTGTCTAATTTTCAGAATTTCTTTGGTTTGGCCTGATCTCTGTTCAATGATAACAACTTGGGAGATAAAAGTAATCCAAGAAATATAACAAGAAGGCAGCTTGGGTAACAATCAACTAATATACATTCTAATAACTTCAGTGTAAGTTTTAGCATCTTTTTGTTTATGAGCACAGTTTGAATAGATCAGGGAATGTCTTGAAAAGAAGCAGTGTCATTAAAACTTTGCCACAAGTAGAGTTTGGCACAGGGATCCTCAAAATGTGGCATACTATTCTGAATTTTTTAAAATGTACTTTTACTTTAAAATTTCAATTTGTTTCAAATTCAAGATAAGCAGTAAAATACTTATTTTGTCATAAGGTGGGTTGGTTATCATCAAAAACCTTAAGTCCATAGCAATTAGTACCTGCAAGCATTTAATGACTTTATTCTGTACATACACTATGGCCTATTTATGAAAAACTCAATCCCAGCTTTTGGCCTCCCCATTATAACTGTATCACTCCAGTTGTTGTTTTTTGTGTGCTCTCAAGTCGTTTCCAACTTATGGTGACCCTAAGCTGAACCTATCATGGTTTTTTTTTTTAGGATTTGCCTTTCCTTTCTTTTGAACTGAGAATGTGTCACTTCCTCAAGGTGTTAAAAACACACAATTCCTGTGTGAAAAAAAAAAAGTTACATGTTCTAAGCTAAAAAGAAATGTAAGAAGGGGCATGATGGAAGTTTATAACACAATTGGGTATGATGTTGACAAAATGAGTTAACTTAATTTTTCTTCCAGCTTCCCCCTCCTTTTTCATGCCTTCCTTTGAAAGGGTTAAATTGAAGAAGTTATTGCTAAGGCAGAAAAATAGAGAAAAAAAAAAGGTGAGCAGGGGCCCCTTTATCTTATAAAGGAGGCTTAGGTATGTGTTTGGGGCCGGGAACCTAGGGAGTCTTGATGTTGGAGAAATACCCCCTTTGGTCCCCAAAATATATCAATTTTGAAAGCTGTAACCTAGGTCTGCCTGACCTGTAAAATTTTCATATATGGTCATATGTAATCATTTCCTGTAACTTGTTTACAAGAGGGTAAAAAAGGAGGCTGAAACCTGGATGGGGGCTCTAGGCTTTGGAAATTTTCCCCCACTGAGATCCCTGCAGTAAAATAAACTTTTATATTTTTTCTTTCTAATCTGGTGGTCTCAATTCTTGGCGAGCTACTTCATTTGGGGGCTCGTCCGGGATTGGGGGCTTTTTGCCCATTTTGGCGGACGCCAGGGCGTTGGGGCCGTCGCCTTTCCCGCGCCCCCAGGGCGCCCCGACTTACTTTTTTAAGGATCGACCCCGGGGGAGGCGGCGGCTCTGGCGGTGGTGTTCCAGCCGGGGACCCAAAGGGGGGAGCAGAAACAAAAACCCTCCCATGACTGTTGGTAGTGCCCTCCCTGCAACTTCAGGGAGAAGAGGGGCCTACAACCCCTTAGTCTTGCCTTAATCCCCACTGTTGTGGGTGAAACCGCGGGGTTTTTTGGAAAAGGGGGAAAAAGAGGTGGGAGGTAGTTTGTTGGCGTGAATGTGGTGTGAAAGAAGGGGCGCAAGGTTCGCAGTTCCCATTGCATACCGTTGAAAATTCCGGGTGCGTGGGTCGGCACAGAGAGAGTGGGTCACCCCTCTTCGGTTGGCCCTTTAGACCCCTTACTCACGCCCCGAATCCCTTTCTCCTAGTGTGTCTTGTCCACTTTGGGGAAAATGGGTGGGGGGCAGAGCCGGCAAACCCCTTTGGGTTGTATGTTAAAGAATTTCAAGAAAGGATTCAGTGGGGACTATGGGGACCCCCCAAATGACCCAGGGCGTTTGCGGAATTTATGTGAAGTGGAGTGGCCTTCTTTCAAGGTGGGGTGGCCTCCGGAAGGGAGCTTAGAACCCGCCCCCGAATCAAGGCAGTGTAGTCAGTAGTGGTGGGTGAACCTGGCCATCCTGATCAGTATCCATACATAGATTCAGGGGACACAGTGGTTACAGAGAACTCTTCTTGGTTGCAGAAGTGTCAGGAACAAATTTGTAAGGCCATGGTACTGAGGCAGGATGGCCCAAAGACGAAAACTTGGAAAAGCCCAGATTTTGACAGATTCAGCTCCAGAAGAGCCCACTCCCCCCCCTCCACCATATGTGATGCAGCCAGCCCCCCACCACGGGCCCTTTGGTAGTACCACAGCCTGCTCCACAGCCACCAGTGCCTCAGACAGCCCCAAAAAAGAGGGAGATGTGGCCAGGGGACTGGCGGATTTTCCCAGTTACCCAAGAAGAGGAAATGACAGAGGAGCTGCCGGTTTCCCAGTTTGGCTGTCCAAAAACAAGATGACACTCAGCCCCAAAACCCAAACAGACTGGCCCAAAAAGGAAAACCCAAGAGTAAACAGGTCAAGAGTAAACAGACGAAACCCCAGAAGGAAGTAAAAAGAAGCAGATGATTCGGAGGGGGAAACGGGGAGATGTGATTGCACCATTGCGACAAATCAGTCAATTGGTCCCAAACCCCACCCAAGAGGATGGTTATCGGCGAGTCCCGAGTTACCAATATACTCCCCTCACCACGTCTGACCTCCTTAATTGGAAGACCCATTATGCTACTTACACAGATAAGCCACAAGAAGTAACTGAACTTTGTTCCAGTATTATGGCCTCACATGTCCCCAATTGGCAAGATTGTCAGCAGTTGCTCCTGACTTTGTTCACTACTGAAGAGCGGAGGAGAAAAATTTTACATGCAGAATGGATAGCTAGAAACAGGGCACCTCTTGGAGGGGCCCAACCCTGAGCAGTGGATGAGGGAGGGTCCCCTTGGCAGACCCAGGATGGGACCCGAACATCCCAGCACAGTTGACTATGCTCACTGATTATCAAGCTCTACTAGTGGAAGCTAAAAGAGAAGGAATGAAGAACCTAAAATATGTCCAAAGTATCAGAGATACTTCAGGGACACACTGAACCCCCAGGAACATATTTGGAAAGATTACTTGATGCTTATAGGCAGATACTCGTGTAACCCCAAGAAGACCCAGGCAACCAACAGATGGTGAATTTGGCCTTCGTGCCCCCAAAGTTATCCAGACATAAGGAAGAAACTCCAAAAACAAGAGGGATTTGCGGGATAAATTTTGGAGCCAATTGTTGGAAATTGCCCAGAGAGTATATGTGAATAGAGATCAAGAGGAGAAAAAGGGAGAAGGACAGGCGGATGCAAAAAAAGGGAATTATTGGCTGCAGCTTTGGGACAAAGGAAGGGGGGGGGAAAATTAAAAGGAAGTGGACCTCCATTGAGACGCAATGAGTGTGCTCTCTGCCGGCAGGTTGGGCATTGGAAGAATGAATCCCCCAGACAGAGAGGGAGGCGAAGAGGGGGAGAGGGATGGAACGAGGAAGAGGAAGAGGACAAATGGAAGGGGAAAAAGGGGAAAGTTAGTGGATGGAAGATATGAGCAAGAGATGGATGAAAGGTTCGAGGACTTCATTGGACTGGCTGAAATAACATTACGATTGGGACAGCCCGGGGCCCCCCCTTGCCCCGGCCCCCGGGGAGCCTATGGTCACAGCACAAATAGGGGGCCGAGCCATCCCTATGATGGAGATGGGAGCCACCCGTTCAGTATTAAATTCTGCAATAGCCCCAAAAACTGAGAAGGTCATAAGAATTGTGGGGGGCCAGGGGGAAAATTTGGGGAAAAACATCCTCTTTTAGAAAAAAGGATTGTGGATTTAGGAAAACATCAAGTCACTCACCAGTTTTTGTATTTGAAGTTGCCCTGTGCCCTTATTGGGCCCAAGATTTTTTAGCTAAGTTGAGAGCTCAAATTTCTTGAAAAAATGGGATGATGGAAATAAATTTAAGGACCAAAAAATATCTCAGTGAAATTAATTTGGGGGAAGAGTGGCGAAGGTACCAAATCATGGTTTGTCAGGAAAATATATTTGGACCCCCGGGCGTGTGGGCTAAAGCAACCCACCTGGGTTAGCCCGGTTCGTGGCCCCCATAGTGGTAGAATTAAAGCCAAATGTTTCCTTTTCGTGTAAGGCAGTATGATTTGCCCAGAGAAGCCCTGGAAGGGATCCAGAAGCATTTGGAACGGCTGAAGAAGTACAATATAATTCGGGAATGCCGCTCTCCCTGGAATACTCCATTACTCCCAGTATTGAAACCTGGGACGAAGGAATACCGTCCAGTACAAGATTTAAGGATGGTAAATGAAGCTACAGTAACCTTACACCCAGTGGTACCAAACCCATATGTTCTGAGGGGACTAGTTTCCCTCTGCAGCTACTCACTTTACTGTTTTGGATCTCAAGGATGCCTTCTTCTGGGGGCCCCCTGGCCTCTCAAAGCCAGGAAATATTTGCCTTCCAGGTGGAAGACAGCATTAAGGGCCAGAAGACCCAGTTCATGTGGTGCCGCTTGCCTCAGGGGTGGAAGAACTCGCCAACGATTTTTGGGACCTCATTGAGTCAAGACTTGAAAAAGATTCCCATCTGAACCCGAGAGACGAGTTTTGCTGCAATATGTGGATGATCTACTGTTGGCAGCTACCAGTGAGGAGGAGTGTAAGGAAGCCACAATGGAGTTGCTCCAGCTTTTGTGGGAAGCAGGCTACAAAGTATCTAAGAAGAAGGCCCAGTTGTGCCAGACAGAGGTGCGATATTTGGGATTCCAAGTGACTCAAGGGAAGCGAGCGTAGGCCGAGAAAGGAAGGAGGCTTTTCTTGCCCGAGCCCCGGAATTGGAAGATGGTGCGAAAAATTCTTAGGTGCAGCTGGGTTTTGCAGAATCTGGATTCCTAACTTTGCAGTAATGAGCAAACCATTAATGAAGCTACCAAAGGTCCAGAAGTCTAATTTTTTGTGGGGAAAAAAAAAAAGAAAACCTGGGGGGAAAAAAGAAGGCGCTGATGGAAGCCCCGGCGCTAGGTCTGCCAGATGTAACAAAGAGGTTCACCTTATATGTTGATAAGAAGAATGGAATAGCAGTGGGAGTACTGACACAGATGTTGGGATCCTGGCATCGCCCAGTGGCATATCTCTCTAAGCAATTAGATCCAGTCGCTAGAGGATGGCCTGGGTGCCTCAGAGCTATAGCAGCAACAGCCTTGTTGGTAAAAGAAGCAGATAAGTTAACCTTAGGCCAAATTTATGGAAAAAATTTAAATTCCCGTACTGGCTCTCATGGAGTACAAAGGTAACTATTGGTTCACGAATAGTCGGAAATATCAGGGAATGTTGTATGAAAACCCTAGAGTGAAGTTGGAATTGTGCACCACCTTGAACCCTGCAACACTGCCCCCCAACAGAGTCTGGAAAATACACCACATTGCCTTCAAAAACCCTGGATGAAGTGTACCAAAAAGACCAGACTTGGGGGAACCCCCTGGCCCCATCCTGATGTCACTTACTATACAGATGGAAGCAGCTTTGTGCGAGAAGGGAAGTGGAAAGGGCCCGGGTATGCAGTGGTCACGGCAGATAAAAAAATAGAAGCCAAAGCGCTACCTGTTGGTACTTCGGCCCAGAAGGCGGAACTTATTGCTTTGATCAGAGCTTTAAGCCGGGCCCAAGGACTTACCGTAAACATATACACAGATTCAAAGTATGCCTTCACTACCCCGCACCCCATGGAGCACTGTACGAGAAAGGACTTAAAAAATTTTCAGGACAAGAGATAAATACGGAAAAGAAATAGAGCACCTATTAAAGCAGTGTGGGCCCCTAGTAAAGTTGCTGTGATGCACTGTAAAGGACACCAGAGAGGGTAAGATCCGTGGTCCGGGGCAGGGGAGGGTGCTGCTGCAAAGGAGGCCGCCGAGAGTGAACTAGAGAGTGGGAAAGAGAACCTGTCCAGAGAATTGGTAAAACCACTTTTCCAAAACTCCTTGAGTAACCAGACCCCTAGATACACCCAGCAGGAGAACGAGAGGGCTGAAAAAGGGCCTGAAAGCTATAAGCGACAAAGGTGGTTGGTGGGTCCTACCAGATGGAAAGGTACATACCCCAATCTAGGGCTGGCCAATCGTTCAGAAGGCACATGAAACCATGCATCTGGGAAAAAAAACCTTTGGGCCCCGTTGTTAGCAAAGGATGTGTTTATAGATGGAATGAGGCAGTACACCATGCCCGGGGCCCCCACGGTGTCAAAACTGTGCACGGAACAACCCGCGTAAGGACCAAGATTGGAAGAGGGAACTCAACATCAAGGATCTACTCCCTTCAATCCCCAAAGGGGGGACTTCACCGAGATGCCACGGACGGGACAATACCGGTATATGTTGGTAATGGTATGCACTCACACTGGGTGGGTCGAAGCATATCCTACTAGAACTGAGAAGGCCAAGGGAGTATTTAAACTTTTCTCCCAAAATCGTCCTAGATACGGGTTACCCCTTCACATCGGATCCGACAATGGCCCGGCCTTCGTCCCTGGGGTAGGTTAAAAGTTTTGCAGAAGTCTTAGGAATTACTTGGAAATTACATTGTGCCCTACAGACCCCAAAGTTCTGGGAAGGTGGAAAGGATGAACAGAACATTGAAGACTCAGCTTGCAAAATTGTGTCAAGAAACTAGGCTCAAAAGGTTGGATGTACTCCCAATAGCTCTTTTGAGAATAAGATGCACCCCTCATCGGACGACTGGGCTGACTCCATTTGAGATGCTGTATGGAAGACCCCCGGCCATCCTGAAGGGATTGAGAGGGGACATTGAGAACTGGGGAAAAACCCCCCCAAGAAGAAGTGCAGGCATTAGGGAAAGCTCTAGAGAAGGTAAACGCCCATACTTTGGAGGTTAGATGAGTTCCTTTCCTCACAAAGGCCCATTCCTTCCAACCCGGGGATGAGGTGTGGGTTAAAGATTGGAAAGGGGAGCCTCTATCACCAGGATGGAGAGGGCCATACCAAGGTTTAGTACCCCCACTGCAGTAAAAGTAGCAGGGCTGAAACCTTGGATACACTACACCAGGGTAAAAGGGGGGATTTACTGATTGGGCTGTAATTCCATCACAAGAAAACCCTTTGAAACTGAAATTGTCCAGACGAAAAGGGGGGGGAGAAAGGGTTAAATTGCCGTGGTCATACCAGGGAATTGACCCTTTTTCGCACAGTCAGATCCGCAACAGGTGAATGAAGGCTCTAGGCTAGACCCTACTGCTGCCACCCGCTGGACGCTGGTAGCTCTACGTACGGTCAGACCTAGCAACTGCAGAGGAGGAAGATTGGGACTGAGCCCCCGCTATAGTCACTCCGGAGGCTGACTATTTTACGCACGGCCAGATCCCCTACAGTGGTGAGGGAGAGAAGCAATGAACATTAGTGATCTAATAACAATAGTAGTGTGTATATTCTTTGGTATTTTGGTATTCTTGTTTTGTACAGAAGGAATTTGTGTGGATTAAGTAGATTTGGGGCCCTGAGTGGCTCCAAAAAAGAAGTGGATAATGTTGATCGGGATGTGGAGCATGATGGGTGGAGTAGTTGAGGCTAACTGGTTCAAACGGCATGCTGCACACATGTTCCAGCAACACGGACCAAATGTTACTCTGATCTATGAACATCCACAGACTGTAGCAGATTTCGGTTTTATGCCCTCCCCCTTTTTAGTGAACCGGGAGTGGTTGTAGGAGCCCTACAGTCACCTTTAAAAGGGGAAACCCAATATGTTTGCCAAAGTTGATAGTAATATAAACAAGACTCGATTTAGGCGGTTGAAATTTTAACTTATTCCCCCGGAATGTGTTTTTGCTGTCACCATAGTGGATCTTGGAATTTTAAGTGGAAAGGGGTATATAAAATACTCCTCATTTTATGGTAAACTGGGGAAAATTTTTCAGCATGTAGTGATAGATTCTATTTGTATGGCACATATAATAACTCTTATCAACCCAAGGGGGTTAAATGAAACCAATTTTGGAGATCTATACCCAGAATATCCCATGTTCACTCCTAATTATACAGGGTCAGGTAGCATATGTTCTGGATTAATGGCTAGAGACCCCATCTATGGTTCTACTTTAATGGGTGGGCCACCAACTACCACCCAGGGACTTTACCAGTGTATAGGAATAGGATATATGACTATACCTGTCCAAGTTTTCCTACCAGGACAGATCAAACGGGTTGGTAGGAAGAAACGGCACTTAAATGGGACCACTGGGAAGTCAATGTGAGGATCTGGTCATCGTGAGGCCACAGTTGTCTGAGAGTGAGGGTAATAGAGTAGGAGGAGGACTAATCCCGGGGGCCTCATTTTGGGATCCTATCCAGGAATTGTGGCTCAAGAAAATCGTAGGAGCATAATAGGATTGACTTGTAGATTGGAGAAAACTATAAACGCAACTGGGAAATTTTGGAAAAGCCCTCCAACAAGAAATTGAAGAGC
The DNA here is from genome assembly GCA_948472985.1 of Iguana delicatissima. Lineage (NCBI taxonomy): Eukaryota > Metazoa > Chordata > Lepidosauria > Squamata > Iguanidae > Iguana > Iguana delicatissima. The sequence goes on from CAOKZL010000729.1 coordinate 313,963, forward strand.
TAAATAGCTATTGTTACAACTTCGGAATTTGGGCCCTTTGGGTTACTTGTTGGCCCCAGAAAAGGGGGGTTTTGTACCATAGTCAAAGGAGGATGCAAAGGGTTTCGTTCCCTAAACCCAAAACTATAAAAGGATGAGATACAGCAGTTACAAGGGTTTATTCAAAATAACGACAGCGGCATTACAACCCTTTGGGATTGGTTAACTTCCTGGCTCCCCGATCTTAGTTGGTTAAAAAATTTTTTTTTTAGGTATTTAATTTTTTAAATTTTAGAGGGTTTTTAATGGTAGGATTTTTGGGGCTATGAAAAGGACAGGCCCCTTCCCCAAACTATGGGGGGGAAGGCAAAAAATTTTGGATGGGCCCAAAAAAAGCTTAAAAATGATTTAAACCCCTGGTTTGGGAAAAGGGGAAAAAGGGTTAAATTGAAGAAGCTATTGCTAAGGTAGAAAAATAGAGAAAAATAAGGTGAGCAGATGGCCTTTTTTTTATCAGGAGGCTTAGGTATGTGCTTAGCTGTGCCGGGAACCTAGGGAGTCTTGATGTTAGAGAAATACTCCCGGGACCCAAAAAATATAATTTTTTAAAGCTGTAACCTAGGTCTGCCTGACCTGTAAACACTTCATATATGGTCATATGTAATCATTTCCTGTAACCTGTTTACAAGAGGGTATAAAAAGGGGAACTGGGAAAACCCCGGGTGGGGGTCTCAGGCTTTGGAAATTCATTCCACTGAGATCCCTGCAGTAAAATAAACTTTTATATTTTTTGCTTTCTAATCTGGGGGGTTCAATTCTTGGCCAGTTTCTTCACCTTCTAATTGATAAGTCCCAAATGCCAGAGGTAACTGTGTCTTCACCATCTGTCTTCCATGATTTTACTGAGCACGATGTGGTGCCTAAAGCTGGGCCAGCTCTCAGCCTGATACATCACTTTGTATAAGGTGATTACACAGATTCAGGCTATGAACAGATACTAGTTTGTAGTACAGTGGACCCTTCATATAAACAACCTCTGGATCTGCAAATTTAAGTGATTGCAAATGTCCCTTATACTTAAAAGGTATAGCACTGAAGCATCAACACAAATTTTGCTGCCATTTAATAATATGGGATGTAAGCATTCATAATCTTTACCATTTGCAGGGAATCCTAGAAAGAAAACCCCTGCAAATATGAAGGGTTTCCCCGTATATGCCATATCTAGTATCACAAACTATTTGTTTTTGGCAATGTTTGAAAAGTTACTTTCTGGAAACTTTTCAAAATCTTTGACCAACATGGATATTGGCCATGCTACATGCAAAATTCTGGAAGCTGCAGTCAAAAAGGTAATTTTTCCAGACTCTGATTTGTGCCAATACTTGCCAGGGCAAAGTAGAAGGAGTTTTATTGCCATCATGTCATTTTGTCATAGGCCTTTGACTCATCACTGTGGAAAACACCTGTTACACTCCATAGGCCTTTGATCTGGTTCGCAGGTCTTTTTATTCTCTTATGAAAGGTTTTCAACTTTAAATATTTAAACACTTTAAATATTTGTAATATATACTTGTACATACCACGTAATAAATAATGGCCACATGGAACTCATGATATTAAAAAAGTTTTGGAGATCTGGAGGGAGGGGGGCACCCCAACCCCCTTCCAGCTACTGTCAAAATAAACCCGCAGCAATTTGACTGAAGCCTAGACTAACTCCAAAGTGGCTACATGCTACTTCCCACCACTCTTGTCATCCAGTTTGCTACTGACAGCAGCATTACTGTGTTTGCCTGAAATTTGTAAACTGCTAGTAGCTTGCCAGGAGTTACACTGAAGTAAAGTAGTTGGACTATAAATGACTACCACAAAATATGATACAATGATAGTCACAACCTACTCTAGCAACACTATTAGCTGCAAAGTAAGTAGAAGAGCATGAGAAACACACAACATGCTAGCATTACACAGATGTGAAATCTTAAGCCCTAGGTATGACTCTTGATTTCCTAGAGTCCATGAGTTCTTCCAGAAGGCTTTCCTACTGTTTACTGTGTAGTTTTGTTTTGTTTTAGCTTTTGTACATCCCTATTCCTTCTGAAAGACTTAAATGCCACTCCTAAGATATAGTTACTACCAGTCAGCACTTTTAAGCTAATATACATCAGTACTTCGGTCTCACCTTTTGCCTGCGGCCCCACTGGAATGAAGCTCCTGAAAATGATGTGAAAACTGAACTGGGTCCTCAGTTTGTAAAAGGTTCCCTACCCATGTCTTATAAAACATACTAAGCCATGTACACAGGCCTTTAAAAACGGTGTGTGAGAGACAGAAAAGACAGAAACATAGATGATAATAGTCAAATATTGGTGACTGGTAGTAAGCTTTTTTATTGCTTCATGTCTCTAAGCAACCCCGTCAAACCCCTGACCTATACAGAACTGGATACAATATACAGGTGCTTGTTGTGCATAATATATGCCACCTCAAAAAACTCTTATTACACATACAGCAAATAATGTGGAAATGAACCACCAACAATGTATTTATACTATTGTGCTGGGTCACCATCTGTCATTATGTATGAAATCTTTATGAATAACTTCAGCTACACTATGAAGCACAAAAAAACTGACTGTATTTGTAAAAAGTTCGTAAAGTGACATTTAAGGTTTTACCTTTTGCTAAATTTTCCTTTTTAATAAAAAGTGTTAGGGAAATATATATATTTTTTAAAAAAATGCTTTAATTATAACATCCTCTTATCTATCACCATTTTGGCAACTAGAAGATTTCAAAAAAAAACTTTTTTCCAATTGCAAATAGTTATCAACACTTTTGGCAATCAAGTTATAAAAAAATTATCATTTATAGCATAAGTGGGGGGAAAATTACTTATACCATCCAAAAATTCCTAAATATATTTCAAGATGGTAGGTTAATTATAAACATAATTTAATTTTACTGTCGCCACACTACTACTTTGTGGCTACCTTTAATGGGAAACTTTCAACTAGGACACAGCTCTAAAAATCCTTCTTAGTTCATTCCAAGAAATTTAACAGTACATCTTTAGAAAATAAACAGAGCTAAAATAATTACTAAAAGTATCATTTTATAGACTATCATTTCTTTAGCAAAGAGAGAATGAATCTTTAATCCCAAGCAAAAACTCTTTTAAGGTTTATGTGCTCTTTAAACCTTTCAGTGAGAATTTAAAATATAAGTTACTAATGCAATAAATGCCCTAACAAATATATCAGATTTTTCACTTAATGCTTTTTACAGGCTTAAACCAAACTGAGTGAAAGAAAATCACCTTTTACAGTCTGACTTTTAAAGGAAGAATGCCTTTTTGTTATGCTATTTAAAGAAGGCATGGTGAATTTATATCAACTTCACTGAATCTTGGGCATGATAAAAGGAAAAAAAATATATACTGCTGTAGTTACCATTCCACAGCATGCTTCCTTCACATTTTTATTTTCTCAGTGCCTGGACATGAGCCAACGGGAAGGGGAAAAGAGGGAAATAAAAACTCCATAGGAATATTAGAAATAGCACATCATGCAGTCAAACACTTATTGCTCAGTAACTTCAATTGTTGATTTTCAAAAACAACTAAAAGAGAACACTGGATTTGAAATTTTCACTGGTGAAAATATTGTATGTCTAGTAAAGTTATCCTATTAAATCACTGTAAATGAAGGTGAAGCTGTTTTGTGTGTTCAGATGATTTTGATCTTTAAAATCAGCTCAACATCAGCACTCTTAAATCTCATTCCATGTCTCCAGTTTTAACATAGAAAATTTGAAAAGTCTTAATTTCATTATAACGTAAATAAGAGCAGGCCTGTTTGTTCAGTAACTCCAACAAGCATTTGTGTTATGAAAGCGGTAACATCTTGTCAGACACTACAGCCAATAATCATTCATCATTATTAACTACAAATTTTCACAATAGGAAACTTAACTCTATCACAACTGAAGGGGATTTCTTCATGCCTCTCCAATAACTCTTTTTCAGTTTCTTTTATTTTCTGTCAAATGATGCTAACGAGAAGAGTCTACTGACATGGAAAAATTTAAACAGTGCCCATTATCTGTATAACACTGCATTTATTTCATTTGTATCCTGTTTCTTCCCAAAGTATCCAGTCTCGTAACAGCATTTAAAAAAAAAATTACAGCTGAACAATGGTATTACCTATCTTTAGATGTGAAGTACCAGCTATTTGATCCCGTACAGTTGTAAAGAAACATAATTGAGAGGATTGTTTCAAGGTAGTTGGCCTATGTCTAGACCAGAGCTTTCCAAACTTCTCATGTTGATGACATACTTTTTGGACATGTATCATTTCGTGACACACTAATTCAGTTTTACTAGCAAACCAGTGGGAAAGGCAGCTCCCCCACCCGATCCTGGCTCGCTGCTGTTTCTCTTGCCAAGGAAAGACCCCAGTGAGGGCAGCAGCAGTGGGAAAGGCAGCCCCCACACCTGATCCTGGCCCACTGCTGTCGCCTTCGCCGAGGAAAGATCCCAAGGAAAGATGCCCTTGTCAAGGAAAGACTCCAGCGAGGGTGGCAGCAGTAGGAAAGGCAGCCCCCCATCTGATCCTGGCTGGCTACTGTTGCCCTTGCCAAGGAAAGACTCCAGGAAGGGCAGCAGAAGCAGCGGGAAAGGCAGCCCCCCCACCTGATCCTAGCCCAATGCGGCAGTGGCAGTGGGAGAGGCTCAGATGGGAGGGGTCTTTCTCAGCCCAGGGAGGTGACACACCTACATACTTCAGGCAACACACTGATGTGTCACGACACACCATTTGGAAAGCCCTGGTCTTGACAATGTACCCTCTTCTATCTAAGATTTGTATGCTGCTTGCTAGCTAACAAATCTTTTCTGACAGCTAATATTGAAGCTAAGCCAACTTCAGTGTTAACATACCATAAGAGATCATCAAAAGATGAAAGAAAATCAGAAATGTCATTCTACACCAGTTGTGTCCACTATAGTAAACAGGAGAGGGTGGCTTTCCAGAACTTTAGGAGCTGGGATGCAACAGCAGAGCTCTGGGCTGCCTTAGATAGGCAAACTCATTGGCTGAGTCAAGAGTCCCCATGACTATATCAGTAGCTGTGATTGCAATCAGGAAACAATCCATGAGGCAACTACGCATCATACTGCTGACTATAGCACCCTACTCTCTCAACTATTACCTCTTACATTATTGCAAATATTTGGGGCCCAGACAATTTAAAAAATTTAGAAGTCAATACTCTTTGAATTTGGTATGGAAGCTAATTGGAAGGTAGTGGTACTCTCTGGGAATATATGTAATATGCTTTGATGGGCCAGATTGTGTTAACATTCTGGCCACTGTCTGAACAGACCAAAGTTTCTAAACAGTACTAAAAAGGCAGATCATGTAGCTGCATAGACATCAGCGGATGGGAGCAGCTACAGAAAACTGAACAAGAAGTTTGGCTTTAAACCTAAATTTAAATGTTCTATGATCACAGCAAAAGTGACCTTATTTAACTCACTGAAAAATTAAACTACTTTCGTCAAATGTTTACAATACTCTTATGGGATTCCTGTTACAACCGCAGGGGGAAAAAAAAAGCCCAATGCAGTGAGGAAATATAATAGCTCTCACATAGAATTAATGCCTTAGGCTATGGAATTGACTCAATGCCTAAAAGAAAAAGGTCAGCTCCCCTTGGAACAGCTTGCCTATCTGCCCTCAAGAAATGACAGGTGCACCAATACACTACTTTGTTCATAGTAAACTGCTGATTGGGCAACAGTCTATTTGAATGCGGTCAAAGGAAACACAACTGCAGATTTTGTCAACAAGATCTAATGTGAATGATTTTGTTACCAGAAATAACTTGTACAGTTTTAAAAATGGAACAAAGAAGGGCCTGAATGTGACAGAAATTTTCTAAAGCATCTTTAGGGAAACAAGTATTTCTACTCTACCTGTCAACCATCAACATCAACCATCAATATAACTTATTTTGTGGATTCCTAATTTTTGGCACTGTATGCTTGAAGTTCCAAATACAACACAGGTACTTTAAACTTTTCCAGGAAAAAGCAGTGTCTTCTAAATGATTTATTAAAAAGGTATTAGACAACAATTACAATGCCATCAAAGTCCTGCTGCACATCAGTATCAGCAACAACTGGAAAATAAAAATCTTTATATATTAGCCATAGAATTTCACAAATCTAGCAGTGAAATAATCTAACCAGGATGAAGTCTGGGAAGAGCCTGTAATTAGTTTGGCTTCCATTTGGGAGAAAGGTGGGATCTAAATTTAATAAAAAATAAATAAGTTTCATTATAGCTTTTTAATATAGATCTACCTTTCTTGACTGAACGTGAAACCGTAGATAAGGTAACCCTGGTTATAGGGAACATACCACTTCTTTCCTGTAACAGTTTCACTGGCTGCCAGTCCATTTCTGGGCAAAATTCAAAGTGGTGATTTTGACCTATAAAGCCCTATATGGCTCAGGTTATTTGAAGGACTGTATTCTCTCTTATGAATGAGCCCACACTTTGATATCTCCTTCTCTTTGTCCTACCACCCTCATGGGTATTTCTGGTGGGAACATGGGAGAAGACCTTCTCAATGGTTTTCCCTGGTCTGTGGATCTCTTCCCCGAGAAGCTAGACTGGCACCCTCCCTACTTTCTTTTTGAAAACAAGTAAAGACGTTTCTATTTCAACAGGCATTTGATGAATGACTATATAAGGCTTCTCACACCTAAACAACAAGCTAGATCTTGCTAATAGTTCTGCTGGTATATGTGTGTGTGCGCGCGCATGCATGTATACACGGTTTAAGATACATGTTTTAATCTGCTTTCAATTTTTGATTGTTTAATTTTGTATTAATTTTGTATCTTGTGAATTTTTAACAACGAGTTTTTTTATTTTTTGTAAGCCACTTTGAGTTTTGAACTAGGAAAAAGGTGGGGTAGAAAATAATCGTAATGCTGAGCAGAGCATTAATGCTACTTTCTGGAGAACTAAATGCACCCTGTTAGAAAAAGTATGTACTTGAACTCCAGTTTGCCAAGATTACACATAGAGCGTGGAAGCACTTGGGAAGAGAGGTAGGAAAGATGCCCCCACGGCCATCAATTCTATTCTTCAAAGTTCCCCTAGCTTATCACTCCCTGTCCACCAAACTGGTCTTTGATTCTGCTGGGTAAAACATTATTAAATGTGGCTTGAGATTAGGAAACTTGTTAGTCGGCCCTCTGTATCCATGGGTTCTACATCCATGGATTTGACCAGCCTTGGCTCAAATATATTTAGGAAAAAAAAATCCAAAAAGCAATCCTAGATTTTGCTGCACACTGAGCACTATGATGATGTGTAGGCATATCCTGCTGTAGCCTCCCGCTGTTTCAAAGATCCTCAGGCTCTCATTTTGAGTTGCTTGCCATTTTATATAAGGAACACCATTTTACTATGCCACTGTATATAATGAGACCTAAGCATTCGCAGATTTTGGTACCTATGGGGGGTCCTGGAACCAAACTCCAGTGGATACCAAGGGTCCACTGTACTAAAAGGATTACTATTTATTCCACACTCATCTTCACAACATTCCAGTATTTACAAGGCATGTAGTTCTGCTAAAATTTTCAATCCTGGAAGCAAGAACAGTCTCTGCCCACACAGATGCAACAAAATCTTACAAACATTAGTAGTAAATCATATCAAAGAGCAAAATCTTAGGACAGAACTTTCTTTCTTTTGATACATCTTGTCATTGATCAACCAACTTCTCCAAACCACCTCACATTTTGGCTCTTCAACACAATACCTCTCTTCAGTTGGACACCAGGCCACAACAACATTCAAACAAAGAGTTTTGGATGTGAATGTCCAAACCGATATTGAGTAACTTGCAAACATCAGGTTGTTGAAATGGCTAGCCAAAAATAGAATGTCTTTTCAAACAGAAAAATACTTGAAAATGGGTTTGACTCAATACCATAGGACAGCTCTTACCATAGCAAGATTCAAGCAATTAGATTCTATGGTTAAATACAGACGATTCCACCAAGAGTCATAAATTGAGAAAATATGTGCTTTTGGAGCACCTGAAATAGAAAACATTTCACATGTCCTATTTAACTGTCAATTATATGCTCAAGTAGGGGACCAGGACTTGATAGAAGCACATATTGGGTCTGTAACAAACAATTATCTTACTCCCTTCATGGCACAGAAATATATGTAGTCATTAGCACTACTAAGTTTATAATTAGGGCTGTCTGACTTGAGAACATACTGTATAGAACACATTGGGGTTGCAAGCAAAGCTGATGAATTAATCTAAATGAATACTGTTTTTGCATTTTATCATCTTCTCTTTTAAGATGATAACTTATTATTGTTATAAATTTTGGTTTTACTCTATAATTTTCTATTTTACTTCTTTATTTTAATGTTACTTTACCTTACTGTATTTCATCATATCTTATCTCAGATTTAGTGTAATTTATCTTACTGTATTGTACTTCACCTATCTCATTTTATTGTATTTTACAGTGCCTGATGCTAATTTCTTTGACATGATCTACTTACTAATAAATTTACACTACTACTACCACATTCTTTCTAAAAAAAATTCCTTAAACAATGCTTTTTAGACCCACTCAAATTAACTCAGATAATTAACTCAAATTAACACATGCTGCAAACTGACTGGAAATCACAAATAAAGGCGACAGATATAGAGAATACATATGATTCAGTGGGGGAATCTCCAGCTGCGTGTTATAGCAGTTTATATTATCCAGTTTCATTTAACAACTTTATTAATAGTCTGGACAAAAAGCTAAACAGTACATGAAATCACTGCAACAATGATTCTAGACTAGGGGACACTGCAAGCATCTTATTAAGAATATAATAAACACGCAATAGAGGAGTGGGAACTAAATGAAATACAGAGAATATTTGAAACATTTAAGTTAGGAACTTCAATGATACCCTCCATGGAAGATACTGAGAAATGGACAGGTACTAGTTTCAAATTTGGCAAAAAAATAACTACACAAGACGTTTTAGCTGTATTGCACAAGAAGTTGCTTGAGTGTATTTGCAACAAGTTAGGTTTAAAATGAAACAGATTAAAATATATGCCAATGCTAGATGTAGTACAGGTGATAATGAAATGATTTATGAGACACATCTGTATTCTGACCATCACCAGAAGAGAAATTTTTATTACCTGCTGTTTGCCATGAAGGTTAGACGGTGTTTCATCATGTCCTAACAACTGGGATAGAAAACTCACTGTTCCTTCCTCTGGAAGTGTTTAAAATCCTTCAGCAGGGATGGGCAACTGTTTCCAGCTTACATGTATAGAGACTGGCAGGCAACACACCCCTGCTGCATCCCCCATTAAAAAACCTCTTCCCTCCTCTATGGGCCATGGGACCATTCTAAGCCAAGGGTAAGCCTTTTTTTTTCCTAACAGGAAGTTAACCAGAAGTCATTTCCTATTCCCTTTTTTTAAAAACTGCTCTTCTGGGCCCAAAATGGCCCAGGGAGGCCCAAAAAGCAGCAAAAGCCTTCTTAGCCCATTTATTGATCTCCATGGGAATCTGAAGGCCATAGAAATAGACCTGGGGTCGCTTCGGCAGCACATATACTAAAATTGGAACAATACAGAGAAGATTAACACGGCCCCTGAGCAAACTGAGAGATTTCAGATGGATGTCAAAACTTATGGAATAGAACAAAAGGAGCAAGGAGGATTATTGAAGCTATTGTCTGAAAACCCGCCTCATTTACTAGCACACTTATATCAAAAGATTTTATATCAAGACAGGGAAGAGGAAACACTTAAATCGGCAATGATATTGTGGGTTCAAAATGTTGGACATCCAATTCAGTTAGTGTACTGGGAACAGAGTTGGCAACGGACACAGAAATTTACCGCAGCTCAGAACCTAAAAGAGAACTATTTTAAGCTTTTTCATAGATGGTACATGACACCAAAAAAATTAAAGAAAATATATAACACGGGAACAGGGCAATGTTGGAAGTGTCAGGAGAATGTTGGCGCACTATTTCACATGTGGTGGTCATGTCCTAAGGCTAAAAAGTACTGGAATGATATTCATAATATGATATGTACAATATTAAGGTTTCAACTGGATAAGATACCTGAACTGTATCTGTTAAATATGACATATATGTTAGATGAAACTGGCATAAAGAAATATTGGAGAATATTACTATATATGATTATGACAGCTCATATTGAATATGCGAGGCTATGGAAAACTGAAAAAATATCCACAATAGAGCAATGGTGGGCAACTTTTATTGAAAATCAGAATGCAGATATAATCTCTCAGAGGCTGAAAGGAAAATCAGATGATGATATCAAAAAAGAACAGCAAATTGTGCTGGATACGGATGGGGTTTTGACAGGAAATAATTCTTAATTCATGGTAATATGATAGCGAGAAGGAGAAAATCAGAAAAATATCATGGAACATGTAAAGTTGGGTTGAAATGCAGGAACTATCTTGGTATGTGATAAATTTGTTGTGATACATAATGATACTATGTCAATGATATAACAGTTTATGTAATCCAGAGAGGAGTGGAAGATAACTGTAACAATTCGGTAAATGTACATACATACATACAATGAGAATTGTATGTTTTATATGGTGAACTATAATAAAAATTATATTAAAAAAAGAAATAGACCTGGGGTCACAAGTGGCAAACAGACTTCATTTTGTCCACCACTACTCTAACCATGCCAAGACTGGGGATATTTCATTTTGTCCTTGCTGGCAATGGAATAATTAGTTAAATGTTTGGTTATAAATACTGTTTTATTAACCTACTGTTATTATGAATTTTTCAGTTATCATTATTATTAGTAGGGATGTAATAGTATGCATATTTCTATGTATGTATGTATGTATTTTGGTCATACTTTTTTCAAGGATATGGAAAAAATGCTACATAAATAAAGGGACTATCAACTCTAGTCAGATGAACAAAAGGAATAGAGTACAGAACAAAGATGCTATTAATTAATTAAAGTTCAATTCAGTTAAAGCTAGATTAAATAAAAGAGGCACCCTAAGCTGACACACAGTTAGCATTTTTAAAGTGCTGAATAACTTTTTTAAAACACCACACAACAAATATTGTGTAGCCTATGGGAGGGTAAAATGTGGCTCACATGAAGCGGTCATGTAAGCCGTGGTTCGTGGTACCCCTGATATCTTCAAACTGAAAATGACAGTCCAAAATCCAATTTTCTGTTACTGAATGTCTCCTGAAAATGAGAAACAGTGCTCCACAAATTGCACTCAAAGCCCCCCAAAATGAAACCAGAAGTAGGTTTTTGGCTATTTGCACTTCTGATTCTTTGTTACTTTTTGTATTTGGAACTTGTGCAGCATGTAGTAGATCAAGGGAATGGAGTACAGGCCCCTGGATCTTCTGAAGTTGCCTCAGTGTTTTCTGGATTCATAAGCCATAATGTCTTCTTAGCTGACTTTTGTACATGTTTGCTCCTTCAAACCAGTTATTAACACCAACCCACATGCGGCCATGCTATCACTATTTTTTCTTATTGCTGGCTTTTTGCAGAGGCATCATTCCCAGATGCAGTAAATATAAATCATTCCAAGTAAGAATATATATTGGCATGATTTAGCATGTTAACAATGAGCATCAGGCTTCTGCATCAGCTTCACTGCTTTCTTCCAACTTCTTTGATGACCAAATGAGAGAAATCTGATTGCACGACAGCTGGCTAACCAGGCTGACAAACGGAGGGTCAGATCAACATCAATTCAGAGTTCCCTTGTCCAGTGGGAAATTCTGGTTTAATTGAAGCCAAGGAAGAAATACTAAAAACCAGTCTACAAAGGATGAACTAGATCGTTCCATTTTTGAAAACTCCAAGCCATGAAATTATTACAGCAGAATCTTGATCATCCTAGCTTCTTTTTCTGCAGTTTGTTCAACAGATGGATTATTCTGACCTTGATATAGTTAAACATCCAGAAAAAACCCAAAGAACTATAATTAACCATGACCTTGGAGACCAAGGTTGGATTTCCTGCTTGTACATGTAAACCCAATGGGTGTCTTGGATGCATGACACACTCTCAGCTCCAGAAAACCCATTGAGATATTCAGCTCAGGACTGCTGTAAGTTGGAAATGACCTGAAGGCACACAATGACAACAACAACAACGACAGCAATAACAACAACAGCAACAATTTAGAATATCCATTGGTGAAGAAGCACATATATCCATACATTTCTTTGTAGATATGATTTTTATCCATATTTGTGCCAGAATTATCTGAAAACAGATTTTAAATAAAAGTGCATCTTGTTAGGAATGTTTGGATGAGTTGCTCCAAAATACTGATTACCATTTACACATACTTTGTAGTACATCTGTATCTACAAAATAAAATATACTCTGGTTTCTCTTCAGATCGTATCCACAAGTACTTAAAGTACTGATTTATAAGGCAGTGTTTATGCTTTGAATAAAAAGATTACGGATGGGTCGAAAAGGTTCTCTCTTAACAGAGTAATAACACAAAGAAAACACAGTATTATAATTATCACACATAACAATTATTAAATGATGACAAACAAAATTCTGCACTGTTTGCTGTGTTTCCAAAGTGCTAGCTGCTGAGACAACTCAAGTGCTCCCTCAAGTGTTCAAAATGTGCCTTTACTTTTGATTCTGATGAAAATGAACTGGGGTAGTACCTCTAAAAAGGTCCTAAAGTAACAAATATCAAAACACATTTTGAAAAATAGCTATCCTTGTTTATGAACTGCTTACAAGTTAATAATTTAACACTTAACATTTTAGTTACTGGGTAGTGGAATAAGCAATGTGGTTTGAAAATTTCAGATCTAATGAAGAAGGCACCAAATCCCATCTGATCTTGGAAGCTAAGCAGGGTCAGCCCTAGTTAGTACTAGGATAGGAGACTACCAATGAATACCAGGGGCTGTAGGCCAGTGGTTCTCAACCTGTGGGTCCCCAGATGTTTGTGGACTTCAGCTCCCAGAAGCCCTGAGCATTGACCATAGTGGCTGGGGCTTCTGGGAGCTGAAGTCCACAAACATCTGGGGACCCACAGGTTGAGAACCACTGCTGTAGGCTGTACTTCAGAAGAACATACTAGCAAAACCACTTCAGAGGATTCCTTGTCTAGGAAAAGCCTGTGAAATGCACTGGGTTGCCGTCAGTTGACAGCCGGTCCAAAGGAACATATACACACACAAACTGTTGAAGTTTGAAACTACTCTGTATCCATTAATATCCAACCATGTATATGTATATACGTGTGGGGGGGGGGAGAGAGAAAGAGAAGGAAATCAAATGTAGAGAGCTTAAAGGCAAAGCACCCCTCCTGCAGTACATTCAAAACTTAATTGAGAACACTCTGGTGATTAACATAACAGAGTTCTCTGGTTCTACTTCCCAACATTGCTCCCACCCAATGTAAAAGATCTCCTGAAGACAGCATAGAAAAATACCTGCACCAATCAGAGGGTCACTTAGAATCCTTAAAAGCTCTTATTGCCTCTCTGCCATCAATTCCTTCCATGCCACAAGGTATACTGTAACAATGCTTCGTACAGCTATTAAATTTCTGAACTCCAAAACAGAACAGATTTTCAGGATTCTCAGTGTGAGACCTCCTGTTCTTCCTGCAACACTTGGTGAAAAAAAACACAGAGGGGGTACACCAACAGGGAGAACTTCACTTCTGTGCACTCTTCAAGCACAGGACAATCAGCTGTCTACTTGTACTTGGTCCTCCATTCCTGCACTCACACAAAGTCTACCACCACATCACTGAAGATTTTAGAGAAAAAGCAAACTGAGCCTTCCATATAGTTCCCAGTTAATAGTTCACCTGTATAATTAACATTATTTTTAAAACATGACCATCTAGTTCTTATTTAGAAAAGAGAAGAGAACCAGTGTGGTGCAGTGGTTTGAGCACTGGACTAAAACTTTGGAGATAAGGATTCAAACCCCAACTCAGCCACAGTGAGTGTGGGGAAGTCATGCACGGTGAGCATGGGCAAGTCATACTCTCTCACAGAGGATGGCAAAAACAAAGCCCCTCTGAACAAATCTTGCCAAGAAAACCCCATGATAGGCATGCCTTTTGCTTCTTAACTGCCATCAAGTCCACTTTGAACCCATGAATGACCATTTGATCATCAACAGCTTTTCTCAAGTCTTGCAAACTCACAGCCATGGCTTCCTTGATTGAGTTCATCCATGCACTATAAGGTCTTCCTCTTTGCCTACTCTCTTTTATCTCCCCAAGCATTATGGTCATTTCTAGTGAGTCATGTCTTCTCATATTATGTCCAAGGCACGGCAGTCTCAGTTTAACTTTTAGAGAGAGTTCAGGCTTGATTTGCTCTTAGATCCATTTGTTTGTCTTTTTAGTAGTCCAGAGTATCCATAGAACTCTTCTTCACCATCACATTTCAAATAAATTGATTTTCTTCCTATCAGTTTTTTTTTCACTGTCCAGCTTTCACAATCACACATAGAAATGGGAAATACAATGGCATGGACAATTCTTTCTTTAGTATTAAATAATATAGCTTTACACTTCAGGACCTTATCTAGTTCTTTCATAGCTGTCTCCAAGTCCTAGTCTTCTGATTTCTTGACTACAGTCTCTATTCTGATTAATGACTAAGCCAAGGTATGGAACATCTTGAACTACTGCAATGTTTCCACCATATTTTTTAAAATTATGTAAATCACCTTTGTTATTTATTTTTTATTTTTTAATGTTCAACTGTAAATTTGCCTTTGCACTTTTTCCTTGACTTTCTTCAGCAATTATTCCAAGTTTTTGCTATTTTCTGCTAGTAGTATGGTGTCATCATCCATTTTTCATGCTTCCTTCCTCCAAGTCTATCCTGCTTTACCCATGGTACTATGTTCAGCATACAAGTTAAGTTTTGGCGTGATGATAAAATGTAAAACAGCTAACTCCTTTGGTAACTGGAAACCATTCTGTTTCTCTGTATTCTGTCCTGATAGTAGCCTCTAATCCCAAGTACAGGTTACACATCAGGACAATCAAATGTTGTGGTATACCCATTACATTAAGAGCAGTTCTAAGTTTTTCATGATCTACACAATCAACAGATTTTTTATAATCTAAAAAGCTCAGGGTGATTTTCTTCTGAAATTCTTCGATGTGTTCCATTATCCAATGTATGTTTGCAATAAGATCCTTTGGGCCTCTTCCTTTAATTAACATGTCCTCTCTTGGATATCCACTATTTCTTTCTCCATATATGGTGTAAGTCTTTCTTGTAGAATTTTGAACATCATTTTGCCTGCATGGGAAATTAATGCAATGGTTCTCTGGTTATGCAATTCCTAGTACCCCCTTTCATAGAGACTGGAATATATATTGACCATTTCTAATCTGTGAGCTATTCTTTAATTTTCCATATTTGTTGATCTCAGTAGAACTACAATAGATTCTGTCTCTTAGCTTGCAGCAGCAGTACTGATATGCCATCTGGTCCCGATGACTTATTTCTCCCAAGTACTCTCAGTGCAGTTTCCACTTTACTTTCTAAATTTCTAGGTTCATCTTCAAATGGTTCTTGCTTGGATGAATCTGTCATCCTTTCATCTCCTTTCTATAATTCTTCAGTATACTGTTTCCATTGGCTTTTTATATGGACTTGGTAATGTAATATGTTACCCTGGTGGTCACAAAGCATCTTAACTCTTGGTTTAAATTTCCCTTTGATGTCAGATTTTGTGGAAGAGGTCTCTTGTTCTTCTGTTTTGGTTGTTATTTATTTCTCTGCTTTGATTATAGTACTTTTCTTCGCCCACGTGTACAAGTCACTGAACAGTGCATTCAAAGTTCTGGCTCTACTTCTGTCCCCCTTCATTTTTGTTTTTGCTTGAAGAGTTTCATATGTCACCCACTGAGGCTTATCTTTCTTTTTGGTGGCAGATATTGTCTTTTTGCATTCTTCCCAACCAATGTCCCTGGCATCATTCCAGAGTTCTTCTGGCTCCTGGTCAATCAGGCTTAATAATGTATATCTATTTTTGATATTATCTTTAAATTCTGCAGCGAAGTTATTAAGGTATTATTTTGGCATGATAGTTGGTTTATGTTCTTTAGCTTTATTCTAATTTTTAATCTTAGTTGCTCATGGTCTGTGACAAAATCTGCCCCTAGACTGGTTTTTGGAGAGAAAATATACCTTCTCCATCTTCTGATTCCAATTATGTCATCTATTTGATTTATATGTTGCCCGTCTGGTGATGTCCATGTATATGGTTGCATTGGCCACTTGAAGAATGTGTTTGCAATGAACAAAGTGTTGGCCTCACAAAATTAAATCAGATGCTCCCCTGTTTCAATTTTTGATTATAGGTCAAATTTTCGTACAAGCTTTGATTTGTCAGTTTTTGCATTCCAATTGCTTACGATTAACAAGAGGTCCTCTTTTGGTGTGTAATCAATTTCCTCTTGGAATCTACCATAGACTCTTTCAATTTCTTCTTCTTCTGCCTCTGTAGTAGGAGCACAAACTTATATTATGCTTAGATTGATGAGTTTTCTCCGAAGTCTACCTGATATTATTCAGTCAGACTTTGCATTATATCTAGGGATGGGACGAATCCAGATTTTTCCAAATCCAGATCCGGATCCTAATCCCTGGAAGGTTCTGGGAATCCATGAATCTCACGAATCTTGAATCTTTCGAATCCTTTTCTAAAAAAAGGTTTAAAAAGCAATGGAAAGAAGGATAATCTTGGGCAAGACACACTCTCTCAGCCTCAGCAAAAGCCTAGGCAAAGGCAAACCTCCCTCTGAAGAAATCTGGCCAAGACAATTGTCATAGTTTTGCCTCAGGATCTCCCCAGATTGAAAATGACATGAAAGCCCTTTCTACATAGGCAGGAAAATGTGGATTAATCCCATATTTTCCTGCCTGAGTAAACAGGACCACTACAGTAGAGAGATAATCCAGGTCAAAACTGGTTTTTCTTTGCATAGCTCCTTCTGGAATCCTGGGGTTTGTAGTTTGATGATGCACCAGCACACTTTGGAAGAAAAGGCTGTGACACCCTGTAAAACTCCAAATTCCAGAATTGTGTATGAAAGGGAGCTATGCAAAGGAATCTTTCAGCTGTCCTTGAAATGTCAAGCCTGTACCTTCCAGTCAAGTGCTGGATTTAAATATTAAATGTTCAATTTAAATATCTTAGAATACAAGCCCAGATGTAACTTCTGAAATTGTTAGCAAAGGCCATTATTATTTAGAGGGAAAACCTCACCTACTTACTATCTTCTCTTATATGTCTGGTCTCCCAGGTTTTCAGCTGTCCCAGTCTCCCTGGTTTTCAGGTGTCCCGGTCTCCAACAATCTATTTGGTTGGCATATTTGAAACATTCAGTTTGCCTATTTTGGCACAGGGATTCGGATTCGGGAATCTCAAATCCTTACCCAGGATTCGAAGATTCCGTTGGCCCAAACCCTATTATATACTTTGACTGATTTAGCTATATCTTTCCTCACTATTAATGCCACTCCATTTCTTCTTAGATTTTCATCTCCTGTGCAAAACAATAATTATCTAACCGAAAATATCCCATTCCCTCCACTTTAGCTCACTCACCCCAAGTTTTGTTATGTTTATATGTTCTTTGCCTGGGGATGTTTAGTCTGCAGAAGAGAAGGTTAAGAGGGGACATGATGGCCATGTTTAAATATTTGAAGGGATGCCATGTAGAGGAAGGAGAGGGATTGTTTTCTGCTGCTCCAGAGACCAGGACAAAGAGCAATGGATTCAAGCTGCAGGAAAGGAGATTCCACCTGAACCTCAGGAAGAACTTCCTGACGGTCAGGGCTGTCCGGCAGTAGAACATGCTGCCTCGGAGTGTAGTGGAGTCTCCTTCCTTGGAGGTTTTTAAGCAGAGGCTAGATGGCCATCTGTCGGGAGTGCTTTGAGGGTGTTCCTGCATAGCAGGGGTTTGGACTGGATGGCCCGTGTGGTCTCTTCCAACTCTATATTTCTATGATTCTATGATTCTATTTCTTGTTT
Organism: Iguana delicatissima; assembly: GCA_948472985.1. Classification (NCBI taxonomy): domain Eukaryota; kingdom Metazoa; phylum Chordata; class Lepidosauria; order Squamata; family Iguanidae; genus Iguana; species Iguana delicatissima. The sequence goes on from CAOKZL010000729.1 coordinate 332,117, forward strand.
TACTATGTCTAGTTTCTCCTGATTCATGTTTCTCACATTCCATGTTCCTATATTATGTATTCTGCAGGTTCAGACTTTCACCTCTGAGCACATCAACAGCGAGAGATCCTTTCGGTTTGAGTCCTGGGAGTGTCATCATCTGACAATATGTCATATTTCATATTGAATTGCCTCATCATAGGGCTTTCATGGGAAAAGACATTCAAAAGGGGTTTACCATGCCATCTTCTACACAATAATGTTAGCTATGGTGTCAATGCCATTGTCTCTGACAGCTCCTCTGCCAGTGTCACCCTCCACTACTGCGGCTGCCCAGTAGCTGTTTGGCACATTTAGTCTGGCTCTTCAGCAAAGCCGGTCTGACATGGGAAACTCTACTATCAACATAGCCCCTTGCTTCACAGGAGCATATAATCCCACCACTACAGATAATGTCATAGTGGGTTTGCTTTATGGTCTCCATAAGTTGGTAATAACTTGATGGCACACACAGCAACAATCAGCAAATCTAACCTACACTCTGTACGCAACAACATATAAAGCATGGCCATTTCCGCACTAGACTGTGATTCCGCACTAGACTATTATTCCGCTTTCAACATCCTATGCAATTCTGAGGTTTGTAAAATTGCAAACCCCAGGATTCCATAGGATGTTGAAAGTGAATAACAGCACTATCACAGTCTAGTGCAGAAATGGCCCATGTTTCATTTGCGTTGGTCACTTAAAGACTGACAGGGCTAGGTGGTTCAGAATCACTACGATGTATCTGCCCTTTTCAAGAATATTCCATGCAGGTCTGCTCTGTAAATTCTAACCAATCAGAAAGTAAACTTGAACTTAATGCACTTTTGTATATTGTGTTAACAGCTTAATATGAAAACTCCCGATGACAATTTTATTTTGGGAAAAATGTAAAACGTAAAACTCCTATTCATTATGGAATAAATCGGTGCAAACACAGATGTTGGCCATGATACTCAAAACCTCATCAGCATCCCAAGATACTAATTAGACTGATTTTTGCATATGAAAAGATTATTTTATTTTATCCATGTATAGGGAGATTTGTACTTGGAGCAGGATTATGACAACCTCGTGTAGTCTTTTGTTTTAAAACTGAACCTGATGCAGCCTGTATATTTCAACAATTGAAGTATACCAGTATAAACAGTTCAGAACACCACAGTGGGGGAAAAATAATTAAATAATTTCCTGAAGAGGTTCTCAACAGATTTAAATAGTAATGTTAGAATGTAATGCTTATTCTAGAAGTTTTGGTTCTGATGTATTCTGAAAGATATCCGTTTACTTTTAATTTTCAAGGAAATGATTAGAAGAATGTTGTGCTGGATAATTGTACACTTCCTTCCTTTTGATACCATAATTGTGGTTTATTCCACAACTTTGCAAATCTCTTTAAGTAAAACAGTATAATTTAGCTCCTACATTTTCCCACAGAACTCTTATAGCTGAACAGAAAGTTTGGTACAACTTAGTAGCTCTGACAGAAGGCAAATCTTTTTATATTACTCCAAATGAATTTGAAACTACATGCCACTTTTACAAATCATAACTAGACCTATGACTTGGGAACTGTCTCCATGACTCCAATCCTGAAGATGGCTAGCTTACTTGCCTTCTCAACCTTTCAGAACTAATTCACACTTGTCAAGCAAGTGGATCCTTTCAAGGGTTTTGTTTACTAAACAAGGCCATAAGCTTCAACACCTTTTGTTTAACTTGGAGATTATAACTATCAGTGGCTACTAAAAATGATGGCAATATACTGCACCCAGTATCAGAAGCAATATGCCTCTTTAAATTAGAGTATATTACTGTACTGATGCCTTGTTCATGCATCTAACTACTTTTCTGTTGGCCGCTGTAGAAGCAGAATGCAGGAACAGATGGGACTTCAGTCTAGTTGAGGCTATGTTTCTAGTAGTATACATAATACACACATAAGAATGACAGCAAAATCATTTTCTGGGTAGCCAGCACACAAGAGGGAGGTATAAGTGGCTCAGGAATCCCAAGGTTTAAAAAAGCAATTTTTAAAAGAACTATCTAAAGAAATAACGCTGCACCTTATCAGCCTGCTCAATTGCCCAGGAATGCTGACCACTTATTTTAGGGGATGGGGATGCTGAAACATGTTTCAACTTTTTTGTTATCTAGTTTTCAGTTTTTTCTTGTTTTAAAATCTGTAAGCCAACTTGGGTCCCACTGTGGGAGAAAAGTGGGATACAGAATAAATAAAATACAAGAATGGGAAATTTTAAAAGAAGGCATAGTTTGTTGAAATATTCAGCAAGAAAGTCTCCATACTATAAAATTTTAATGCAGGTCCCACTTAATTTGCTGAAATTCAACCAAACTCACTTAAACAAGAAGATTAAATGAAAATTATATGCTTGCTGTAATTTCTAGGCCTTATTACTGACAACGCTAAATGAAAAATCTCAAACCAACAGAGACAAAATGTTTTTGATTAAAATGGTATTTCATTTATTTACCATATTTACATAAGGCTGCCCAATTATATTGTTCCCTTACTATAACTTTTTTTTTAAACCAAGGGAGATACATGCAACTGGTAACACAGCAATGAAAATCCCTTTCATATTTCATGAATGTTTATGTAAAATTGGCAAACTAAATCTTTTTCATTTTTCTGTCTAAAATATAAATAATCTCTATATTGTGTTAACTTTCATGCATTTATTCATCATAGCGTTTAAATTAAAGAAATAAGATATTCCTCTGGCTTTTGTTATGATCATTATCTGTCCACTGGAAAATAAAAAGGCACTGAGTTTAATAATAATAATTTTCAGAAACAGCTTACCAGAACTGTATACTTTATGCAAATCATACCTTTTAAACCAATGCTAGTATTGACTGTATTTGTTCCTGAAATGGGTAAGAAGTCAATGGGATTAAACAAGTCCCAGTATATCAGTTTATACAGAGTGCAGATTGCACTGTCAATTAGAACAGGGTTCAAATGTGGCAGAATCCCCTTTAAGGAAATGAATATTTCAGTTTATCCACTTCTTAATTTACTTAAGCATCTGTGTCTCCCCTCTACAGTTATAACAAACATAGTTTAGCTCTGTCCAACTTCTACAGTATATACTTCATAAATCAAATTTGTTTGTTTGTTTGTTTGTTGAATTTATATCGTATCTTTCTCTTAGGATGAGATTCAAGGTGGCTTACAAAAATTAAAAAACACTAAGCTGAAAGATTAGTTTACAAAAGTTTTTTAAAGTTAATTAAGTAATAATATTTTTTAAAAGCATGATTAAAAATAGTCAAAAACACCAAAACATATTTAAAACATAATTTGTAGTAAGAGATTAAAAATATAGCGTACTACTTTACCCACACATACTACTGCTCCATAATTAAAATTCAAATGCCTGCTGGTGGAAAGAGAGCAAGGCAGAGTCATCCAGACCTGCGGAAAAGAGTTCCACAGCCTGAGAGCAGCCACAGAGAAGGTTCTTTCCCGAGTTCTCACCAAATGCACTTGTGAAAGTGGTAGGATTGAGAGAGCCCTCTCCTGTAGAACTTAAAGCTTGCATTGGCTCATATAATGAGATATGATCTTTCAGATAGTCAAAATCAAAGAAAGATTTCAGGTACTAGGAAAGTTTCAGGTATTAGAAAAACAGTCATTTTTCTAAAATGTTGGCGGGGGGGGGATATATTCCCAATTATTAGGAGTATTAGGACCAGAATAGCAATCAGCTAGAAATTAGCAGCATGACTTTAAATAAATTTTATTTAAAGCACTTACTTGTTCCAAGCTTGCCTAAGGTTTTTAGCACTGTACTGTGTAAAGCGATCTGTAACAAAAAATAACATGAAGATTTCTAGTTGTATATAATTCTACAAAGTAAAAACATTAAGAATAAACACATTTAAAATATTATGTAATACTATAATAAAACTATTTCTGCTTATTATCTGCTTAAACTGACAAATATTTGTTTGTTTGTTTGTTTGTTTGTAAAATCCTTCTGTTCAAAACAAGTTTCTTAGCCAGATGACCAAAAGTTTTAAAAATATAATAAGCTACCGAGACAATGTATGTCCATGTGTCCTATTTATTTCTCCAGAGGGCTGGAAAGTATCTGAGTGTAGTTGCTCCCAGTGCAAACTCTTCAAACAGTTAAAAGAAAGAGAGAAAGGGAGAGAGGGAGAAAGGACAAGGAGAGTGTTCTGTGTGTGTTCCTCTGTGTGGTAAGCTGGTGGAGGAGAGTGAATAGAGGGAAAGATTTAATGAGCATCAGAATGATGAGTTAAAAAGAAAACAGGAAGAGGAGAAAGAGCAGACAGAAAGAAAAAGAGCGCAGGGCTGGGGGAAAGGGGCTGGAAAGTAACTGGTTATTGCAAAGTTAGGTAGCTCTGCCATGTAACCAAAAAAAGGTTGAAACCACAAAAGTGAAAGCAGGAATAACACAACATCCATAAAAAGCTCAGGAGAATAAAATTATATTTAATTAATTCCCAATGTCTCTGGAGATTCTACAATTATTGTATAACTGGGGGACCGCTCATGAAAAGGACATATTTCTTCTTGGCATCCCTTCACCTCTGATTATGGTAACCTCTCAGAGTAGGACATCTAATCATCATCAGAAGCTTTTCAAACAGGAACTGCTTAGATATTTTGTTCCCACAAATCAGAGTGCTTTGTACATGCAAACCAATGGAACAAACTAAAATTGACTGATTTAGCAATGGTAAATGTTGTTATATACCAGTATCTGCCAGCAATTTGCATGCCACATTCTGAATATTATCAAATAGAAGAACTTGAGAATAATAATAACCAGAAAACTGCATTGAAAGACTTGGTTTCTTTAACATAAACACATTAAGAACATAATGACTGTAAAATCCTATCCAGCCTACCATTCTGTTGTTGTTATTATTGTTTATTGTATTTATTTATAACTCGGCTTCTTCCCAGTCTAGGGCTTAGAGTGAGTTATAAAGGTTAAAATAGATGGAACTTTTAAATAAAACACAGCCTAAAACCACACTGGGAAGCCTAAAAGCAAAATGTGAGTGTCAATGGCACGTCCCACCTGCACATTTCCCAGTCATTATGACTGGTAGTCATAATTATACTTCATAAACATCCTCTTTAATTCTTCAAAAAATTAATTTACAACATCTTCTGGAAGGAAAAAATGAACTAAAAACCAGGTTCACATATTAGGACAAGGTGGGAGGTACGCTGCTTGTGTAAATCTCTACATGGATAAGAATAACCACAGTCCCACAATTACAATAATGACTTATTCCTTTGACCATAATGATAGCCCAAGATATAAAAGTTATTTTATGTACTTTATATGCTACCAAAGAAGTATTTTTTTCTTTTCTCTGTAGAAGGTAGGGATAGGATTATTCTGTGATTATTAAAGAAGACAGTACTCATTCTTAGCAAAACCTATCCCAGTCTGCTTGGTGCTATCATCTAGGCCAGAGCTACTGAAAATGGTAACCTAGGGACTAGTGTCACCTAAGAAGCAACTGGCTGCCAGTCAGCAGCAAGTTTCCAGAAAAGAAAGAATTTTAGCTCATGGGCACAAATATAGTGCCAGTCCTTGGCACACTGAGGAAAAAAGCTTGCCAACCCCATATCCTTAAGAGGCATTGGCCTAATGTATAGCAGCAGAAGCACAATATATAGGGCAAGTTTGGAAATAATGCTAAACACTAGTGTTTGAGCAATAGTGGATTTTTTTTTGGTGGGTGAGAAGCCAGGTTCTAATTCACAGAAATTTCAAACAAATCACTGTTTGTTTTATTAGTCCTTGCCCGTTCCCCCTGCATTATGTAAATATCAGACTGCTCTATGCAAACCCTTTGACTGGCAATACCAGTCCTGTTACAATTGGTTGGCTGCAGAAATGGAATGAGGATCTTGAACTCGTCTCTCATCAGAAATCTAACTGTGCTTCTGACCAAAGAACAATCCTAAAGCATCTACCTATAACCCCTTCCTTTTATTGGAAAGCTTGTAAAGAGGAGAAATGTTTCTTTTAAGAACAAATAAAATACTAATGCTGATGTTAATAATAATTAATTAGCAGTATGATGTTCTGGGGACTAGACATAGAAACAATATTTACCATTATTCGCTACCTAACTAAAAAATGGATTCTCTGACATTCGGAAAACCTGGTTGTGAACACTAACACAGAGACTAGAATTTGGTACAGGTGAGAAATTTTTACTCGATATTTGCATGTCCTTGAGTCTTTGGAGAAAGTATTATGTGCAGAAATACATGTGTGTGTGGTTTTTTTTCCAGGAAAATTATGTTTTTGTGTGCAAAAGAAGTATTTTTCATGCAACTCCCCCCCAAATACTATTGTACAAAATTGTGAGGGTGCAGATGACCACTCAAAGAACCACAGTTACAGGTAAGCAACCTGTTCTTCTTCATCATGGTCTCTGTGCCTCACACAATGGGTGATGAAAAAGCTTATCCCAAAGATGATTGGTCAGGTCATAGAAGGCAGAGGACAAGATGGTATAACCAACTCAGACATCTTGCCTGACTCTCCAGTCCAGTTTGCAGTGGTAGATAAAAGTAGAGGGTTGAGACCACGTAGCTGCTTTACAAAGTTCTGGAATTGGGATACCCCTGGAGCAGTGCAGCAGAGGATGACATGGCCCTTATAGAACACACATGAAGGGAGGAAGGCAGTGGCTTGTGCACAAATTTGTAGGAGATGCAAATGACCTCAACAAATCACTTGGAAAGATACTGGGCTGATATATTGATTCTCTTTTACTGACAAAGTGGTTAGAAGACTGACAAAAAAGAGGCAGTACGTTGAATATAGAAAACAAGTGCTTGCTGAGTATCGAGAGAGTGTAATGATCTTCCCAAAAGAGTAGATAGCTCAGGATAGAAGGTAGGCAATACAATATCTTGACCCAGAAGGAACTGGGAGACCGCCTTAGGCAGGAAGGTGACAACAGGTTGTAACACCATTCTGTCATGGTGGAAGAGAAGGAAAGGCTCATGACAATGAAGAGCAGTCAATTCTCCTGAGTAATGAGCAGCAGTGATAGGTACTGGGAAAACAACTTTCAGAGTCAATAGGCATTCATCCAGAGTAGCTAATGGCTCAAGCGGGTGTCACATCAGTTGGGATAACACCAATAAGAATGACCAAAGAGTAACAGGAGGTGAAATAGGACAGAGGTGCTGCAAGGCTTTAAGGAACCTCTCAACAACTGGATCATTAAAAAAGATCTAAGGCCCTTTCTGCGTGTGGGAAAGGAACCGTGCAAAAATGGGACTCACCGGATTTCTCTGGCGTCCGGTTGAGTACGTCGGGACGAGGAGCAGTGCGAGGTTGTCACTCCACACTGCTCTGGTGTCCAAAATGGTGGCTTCTGGTTGGTGGAGGCTCTCCATCAACCGGAGAAGCTCGCCAGCCTAAAGCCCGCCCCCACCAGATCTGCAGGCACGCACTAGTGCGCACCTGCAAATCTGCACCGGAGCGTGGTGAAGGAGCGACATGGAGTCGCGTGCTCCATGCTTTTTAAAAACCTCTAAAAAAAGGTTTTTAAAAAACATGCCGTCCGACCAGTTCCGGTCGCTCCAGAGTGGACTGAAGTGCGGAACTGCAAAAAGTAGTCTGCCCCAGTCCACTCTACGGTGCAGAAGACCTCCATCAGAGGTTGCTCTGCACCATTTAAAAAGCCCGGTGCGGAAAGGGCCTAAAATAAAGGAGCAACAGGTTGGTATGCAACAATAGCAGACAGACCTTTATCAGGTTAAAATGATCAGAAAACCTACTGTTCACATGGGTTCCACAAGCTAAATGCTCAAATGAGTGATTTGAGATCTCAAAAGGCTCTGTGGTCTAACACTTGGATCTGTTTGCCTTCCTAAAATCTGGCCTTGAACCATTTTGATCCCGCAAGAAGGCATCCTGCTATCTGCAAGCACCCCAACACATCTATCACTGTCTGTGACAAGTATAAGAAATGCTTGACCTACAGCTGACAGACAATGGAAGGTAATCCCTAGTTAGCTGCTTGTCTCTTGAGGAGGTGGGGGGTGGGGTGGGGGTTCAAGGTCAAATTGTAGGAAAGAAAGCAGATCTAGAAGTTGGACTATAAATAAACAATGTTTCTGTGCCTATGCATTCTTTCTAATTTTCCATTCTAAAACAGTTAATGAAAGAAATGTACTCTATTGTCCACTTTGGTTGTTAATTTCTTTTATTTCTGTACATGACAAGAATAATGATGATGATGAGAATGATGATAATACTCCTGTCAATGTTTAGCATACAAACATGAAGGAGTAAGAGTGGGGTAGTTCAAAGAGAAAACTGGTTTTCTGGACGACAGAGTCATACCCTGAATATACTTTGCAAAAGGAAGGGGTTGTTGAACAAAGTATAGTTTGCAGTTTGTCTCAAATATAAATTTGTCTGCTCCAAATATAACATTCCATTTCATTATTGTTTTCTCTTAAACTGAAAGAGAACTAAGACAATAAAAAAATAGGCAAGTGCTCCAACCAGAAACAAAAGAAAAGAAAAGATGATCAGAATACAATAATCTCTACAGCATGAACAAATTATGACAGCTCACATGATATACCAAGTTCCATTTAAGGACAACAGGAAAGCAGAACATTCCTACAGTTGTACGAATACAAACTACTGGTCAAATGTTATTGTACACTGTAACTAATTCTGGACCAAATGGACTGGGAACATTGAGACTAACTTACCTCTGATTTGCATACTTTTTCATTCAAAATTCTTTAAAAAAAACCCCTCATGTTCTGCTCTGACTCTTTCAAGGCAATTCTATAAGCACCACATTTACAAACCTCAGTGGGGAAAAATACTCCTTTCTGGGGAAAAAGCAAAATTCATTGCTACATCAAACTACAGCACAATTATGGTCTCTGGTTGTCTAATTATTGCCCCAGATATCCCGAGCACATCAATCTATTTATTCATCTCTCTCTCTCTCTCTCCCTCCTCCCTCTCTCCAATTAATAACTTCATAAAATTATGGTTAAATAAAGCAACAGATCTTTTTTTAAAATGAAGATATCTCTATTCTGGCTGACATGTCAAGTAAGCTACTCATGACAGGTGATATTTATATCAAACAACGAAAGTATGATTTGCTCAGCCTGTATACAGTATTCACATTTGGATGATGAGTTTTAATTGAAGTGAGGTAAAATTTCAGACGTACTTCAAAACATTTACTGGTATTCCCAGATGTGTAATGGTATATGTGGTTTTGTGATTAGAGGCAGATTTGAACCTCTGTTGGAAGCTGAGCAGGGGGCTTGGTCTCTGAAGCTGTGACTTCATTTAACGTTCTCTGATTCTTTATCTGATCAATTAGTTTGTTCAGATCAATCTGATTCATTAGTTTGTTCAGATCAACATGCAAGTTTACAAATGAAGATCTTACATTATAAACTATGTTAGCCTTTCCACAGTTGTTCCCCTGATATATGAATTTTCAAAATTCACTTTAAGAAGCTAATAAGACTAGTTTCCTTTGTCAGTTGACATTTACTTAGTTTCTGTTAATTTTCAATGCTAATATTTGCATTTTCTTGCACTTCAGAAGAATCCAAGTTTCCTCCAGTAGTTCTGGATCTTCATCAGCCCATAACTTTGTATTCTAGAAGACTGATTTCTGTTTTTGATCTTTTTTTGTTTGTTTGTTTTTAACAATTGCCTCCTGCACTGAGCTCCAAAATTGGAAAACACATTATCTGTTGTAATTTCTGAAAGTGTCACAGAAGGTGACCAGAAGATAAATTTGGTTTAGGAGAAGACTGGAGGGGAGAGTTAGATAGAGGAGAAAATGTTAAAAGCTCCAAAACTCATCTCCTCATTCATCCTTTGAATTTTTCCATCAGTTCCTTTCCTCACTGGCCCCAAAGAGAATCTTTTTCCTCTTACTTACCTGTGTTCGCCTCCTCTTTCCTTTCACTAATTCCAGTCTGCATCACAATTTTCTGGTATTTCTAATATGAGAGAGATTACTATCAATCTGATACCAATAGATTAGATTCTCTGAATTTGTGTTTTATCCTAAACATCAGATTGACTACTAAAGCAAAAAAATACAAAATTTTAGGGATATTTATTGTTCAGAGAAGATCATTAATAAATCTGCTAATTAATCCCAGTAATTGATTAGTGGAGCTGGATCCTAACATGGCATTTTTTTTAAAAAAAAATCTCTCTCACACACACACAAACTAAAAAGGCCCTTTTAATCCACTTGCTTTTATGTATATGGCCCCCAAGACAAATATGGGTGTAAGGAGGAAAACTGGCATATGTTTTTGTCCTAGAAACATTCATGTTTTTGCATAGAAAAAGGAGTAGTATAGTCTGCAGTAATGAGAAACTACTAATAATCAGCTTGCCCTCACGGCTGCAACAACAAGCTGATCCTAATGGGAAGTTCTTTTTGGCTCTGAAATCTTGAATATGTATTAATCCACTGGGGAAAAAAAATTAAATAAGGCATTTCAACAAATAATTTTGTTAAGATTTGCATTAGCATGTAATGCATCTGCAGTGTTACACTGATTATAGAAGAATAAATTTGAAACCAGCCCAATCTAGATCATGGACTAGACTTGCCACATGTTGTGTGCACAATGGATGTATTACACAGTAATCTCAAGAAGGAACGTTGTTTCAGCATCCTGTTATATTGAAATACAGTGGAAGGAGGCAGCTGGAGTTTCTTAAATTAAGATGCTAATAACTGATTAAGATGGAATGGATTTTAAATCATTCTAAGTAATTTGAAATGCTGTTGATACCTAATTATATTGTCAGTGTTTGTAGCACTGCGGCTATTTATTACTTTTACCTTCTGCTGAAAATTCATTGTTTTCTGCTGTAAATGTAGTTAAGCTTAAATTGCAAAGCTTTTTTTTTTAAGCAGATGTCCCTTCATCAGGGCATTCCGCATACTATTTTCTTATTCCAATTAAAGTTGGAAAAGAAAATTAGACAAACCTTTTGCACTGAGAGACATACTAGGCAGCAATATGCATTTATAATACAGCAGGCATACAGTTTAACATCTCCCTTACATTACACACATTCTTAATTATGGACAGCTTCCATGTCCAGCGTTTCTGGAAATAAGAATGAACAGGTTGCTTACCTGTAACTGTGGTTCTTCGAGTGGTCATCTGTGCCCTCACACACTAGGAGCTTTCATGCATGCACGGTACCGTTAGGAAAATTCTAGAGCTTAGTAGCTTGGCGGGAACCCCTCCCCCATGCCCCTACTGGGCATGCTCAGCCCGCCGAGCAACAGCCTCCCTTCAGTTCTAAAGTCTGCTGATAAGGGACCTGAGAAAGAGGGGACGGCTGGGCGGGTGTGTGTGAGGGCACAGATGACCACTCAAAGAACCACAGTTACAGGTAAGCAACCTGTTCTTCTCCTTCGTGGTCTCTGTGCCTCACAAACTAGGAGATTTTGTAGCTTACCAGAAGGACAGTGGGTCAGGTCCTAGAGTATGAAGGCCAGCACTGCTCGTCCAAACCGGGCATCTCTCCGGGACCGGCAGTCCAGTCGATAGTGGCACACGAAGGTTGATGGCCTGGACCAGGTCGCCACTTGACAAAGTTCTTGCAGGTCCGCACCTCGCAGGAGGGCTGCTGAGGATGCCACAGCTCTGGTGGAGTGGGGCCGAAGCAGGGCTGGTGGAGGCTACTTGGCCATCTCGTAGGCAAGCAAGAAAGTCTGGGCCACCCACTTAGAGAACCTCTGGGTGGACACCTTGTGGCCTCTGCGACGCTGACCATAGCAGACAAACAGGTGTGGGGTCTGCCTGAAGGTCGCAGTCCGCTGGCTGTAAAAAGCCAAGGCCCGACGGATGTCCAAAGAGTGGAGGGACCGCTCCAGAAACGTTGTCGGGTTCAGGTGAAAGGTCGATAAGATGATGTCCTGGTTAAGGTGGAAGTGGGACACCACCTTAGGCAGGAAGGAAATGTCCAGGCAAAGGACTACCTTGTCCCGATGGAACACCAGAAAAGGCTCATTGGCTTGCAGGGCTGTCAGCTCACTGGCCTGCCTGGCAGAGGTGAGAACTACCAGGAAGGCCATCTTGATAGTGAGCAGCCTGTCATCGGCAGTGGCCATGGGCTCGAAGGGCAGTTGCATGAGCTGGGAGAGGACCAGGGACAGCGACCAGGGTGGCAGCGGCAGTCATACCGGCAAGTACAGATGTTGAAGCCCCTTCATGAACTGCTTCATGGTGGCATCCCAGAAGAATGCTGCCAATGGAGAGCCTTGAGGTTGGTAGGCCATGATGATGGAGAGGTTGACCTTCAATGAAGGAAACACGAGTCCCTGCTGTCGGGGGTGGAGCAGTAAGCGGAGCACGGTACCAAGACCGACAGGTGATCCCAGCTCGCCTCGCATCTCAGCAAAGGTCACGAACTACCACCACTTGTAGGCGTAGTTATGGCAGGTCGACTCCTTTCTGGCCGCGGTCAAGACGTCCTGTAAAGTAGGGTCATCTAGAGCGTTATCCTCCATGCGTGCAGGACCAGGAGTGGCAGATCGGGGTGGAGAACACGACCGTCCGAGTGGGACAGCAGATCGGGTGCTGTCGGTAGCCTGAGAAGTCGACCCCAAGTGGCCTCGAGCAGGGGCGCGAACCAGTGCTGCCTCGGCCAGTATGGGGCTACGAGAACGGCATCAGCTCGGTCCGCCAGGATCTTGGCGACCACTCGGCCCAGGAGGGGAAACGGTGGGAAGGCGTAGAGGAGCCCCTCGGTCCACTCGAACTGGAAGGCACTGCTGAGAGAACCCGGTCCCCGGCCGGTTCTTGAGCAGTACCGGCGACACTTCACGTTCAATGCGGTGGTGAAGAGGTCGATCATGGGCTCGCCCCAGCGTTCCCATATCCTCCGGAACACCTCATCCGAGAGGGACCACTCATGGTGGGAAGAAGTGTCCCTGCTCAGGGTGTCCGCTGTGGTGTTCTCCTGGCCAGCCGGGTGGACGGCAATTGGGTGGACCTGAAGCGACACACACCATTCCCAGAGTTGGAGGGCGATGGTGAGGAGTGTGGCGGAGTGGGTCCCTCCCTGTCTGTTGACATAACAGACGGCCGTCGTGTTGTCCATCAAGATGAGGCCTGTATGCCCAGCAACCAGGTTGCAAAATGCCCTCAGAGCTTTCCAGATGGCAAGGAGCTCGAGGGCATTGATGTGAAGCTCGGTCTCGTCGCCAGTCCAGCGTCCCCAGACTCTGAGGTCGTTGCAATGCGCTCCCCACCCGAAGAGGGAGGCATCCATCGTGACCGTGAGTCGAGGAGTTGGTTGTCGGAATGGCATCCCCGACAGAAGGTGGCGGTAGGAGAGCCACCACAGCAGGGAGTGGCATACCTGCGGTGGAAGTCGAAGTCGCAGCCCCTGGTCGTCCCTGAGCAGGTTGAAAGCTCTGACAAACCAGTGTTGGAGCGGGTGCACTTGAAGTCTTGAGAGGTAAGTGACGGTCGTGATGGAAGCCATGTACCCAAGGAGCTGCTGGATTCTCCTCGCCGACATTGTCGGGGCGTCGAAGGTAGTAGATGCGGCCCGGTGGAGGGGGACGGGCTCACTCCAGGGACAGGTAGGCCTTGGCAGAGACCGAGTCCAGGGTCGCTCCGATGAAGTCGAGCACTCTCACTGGCTCGAGGTGGGACTTCTTCGGGTCGACCCGAAGACCCAGGTGGATCAGGAGGGACAAAGTCTGGTGAATGTCCAGGTACAGCTTGCGTTTGCAGGATGCGACCAACAGCCAATCGTCGAGGTACAGGAAGACGGATATGCCCTTCGTCTGCAGATGGGAGACCACTGGGGCCATTCACTTCGTGAAGACCTTCGGTGCGGAAGACAGGCCGAACGGCAACACCCTGTATTGATAGCAGGTGCCATCGATTGCAAACCAGAGGTATCTCCTGTGCTGCGGATGGATGGAGATATGAAAATAGGCATCCCCCAGGTCGATGGACACGAACCAGTCTCCTTGGCGGAGGAAGGGGAGGATCGTCGACAGTGTGACCATCTTGAACCTCCTGGGGCAGATGTACTCGTTCACCCCTCTGAGGTCCAGAATGGGTCGCAAGGTCCCATCTGACTAAGTACAGGAGAAGCCGGTGGTAGTGGCCAAGGGCGGGACCTCCTCGATCACTCCCTTCTTCAGGAGGGAATGGATCTCTTCCAGCAGCGCCGGGCTGGCTGGGGTGGAATAGAAAACGCCTCGCGGTGGAATACTTGAGAACTCGATGGCATAACCAAGATGGACGATGGTCAGAACCCAAGAGTCCGTTGTGATTGAACGCCATTCGGCGAGGTGTTTGGCCAGGCTGGGACGATCTTTCAGGGCTGCTGGCAGATAGGAGGTTGGCTGCGGAGGTGTCCTGCATGATGCATCAAAAGCGGGACTTGGTCCCAGACGACAACTTCTTGGACGAAGTCTGGCAGCTTTGCGTGGGTCGTCGTGAGGACGCAGTGGAGGTCCGTGACGGTGCTGACCGAAGCGAGTGCGGCTGGAAGCTTGACGATGATGACCGTTGCCAAGCGGGTCGAGGACCAAAGCCACGGCGGGACTGTTGAGGCTGACGGATCCCCATCTTCTTGGCCATTAGCCGGGCCTTGACGATGTGGTCCCTGGCCTCATCAGTTGACGTGTTGAAGAGTCCCTTGCCATCAAAGGGGAGGTCTTCAATCCATTTACGGGGATCCTCTTGGAGGCCCGACGAGCGTAGCCAAGCGTATTGACGCAAGGCTATGGAGCCCACCATGACACGGGCAGCGACCTCGATGGAGTGCCTGGAGGAGGGGATTTGCTGGTTGGCGAGTGCCACTGCCTCGGTGTACTCACCCTGCTCTCCTCTGGAACAGTGGACAAGAGAGGGAAAAACTTGTCCAGCAGGCTCCGGAGATATGCTGCCAGGCAGGCCTGGCTATCAGGGAGGAGGCTGAATAGAATCTCCTCCCGAAGGTTTCGAGGTGGCGTCCTTCCCTGTCTGGCAAAGTCATGTGGGCCCTGGTCCCTCCCTTGGTCTGGGCAGACTCAACAACCACAGAGTTGGGCAGAGGATGGTTGAACAGGAACTCGGCGTCCTCCCTCTGGGTCCTGTAGAGATGTTCAGGCTGGTGTGGTATCGGCTGGGCAGAGGCCGGCTGGGCCTATGGATGTTTCAGGGCCTCCATCAGGAGAGGCAGGAATGGGAGTGGAGCCGTCGATGGCGGATGGGTGTCCACGTAGTGGAAAACCAGATCCTGCACCGCCGGGGCCGGTTCTGCCACCTTTAGACCCAGAGCTGCTGACATTTGGAGGAAGATGTCCGAGAACTGTTTGACATTCTCCGGTGCCAACTCTGGTGCTGGGTCCCCGAAGGTCGGGGCGGGGACTCATGCGACTCCGGCTTCGACTCCTTGGAATCCGAGTCGGACTCGTAGTCCTGGGAGGATGCCGTGGAGGATCTGTCCGGCAATCTGTCTGGCAATCTCTCAGCCGATGTGTGTTGGGACGGTACCGACAGGGTGACCGTCGGAGCGGCGGTGGTGATATGCCTGGCCGGCGGAGGCATCGTGTCAGTCGTCCGAGCTGGAGCAGCTCTTGTCGGAAGAATCACCGTAGGCACCGGGAGTTGTATTGTCTGGGTGACCGTGGCAGCAGCAGTCGTGGTATGTGGTGGGACAGCCCCCCAAGTCCGGCGGGACACGGTAGAGGTGACCCATGGAGGTGGAGAGGCTACTTGGTAATGAGGTGTGCGCTCACGGGATCGACGGTGATGTGGCAATCTTTGAGGTGAACGTGAAGGTGAGCGCTCACGCCACGAGTGGTAATCCGCGCATGATGGTGAGTGGGAGCGGTGATAAAGGGACCACTGCCTCACGTCGGGATGGTACCGGTCCTGGTATGAAGGCGAGTAGGACCAGTACGAGGCTGGGTACTCCCTCCAGGTCTGCTCCTGCCCGTACCTCACGGTGTGAGAGGTGGAGGAATAGGGCGAGTCTCGGGAGGATGCCGACCATCCCAGATAGGCTTCCCGATGGCATGGGGAAGGCTGTCTGACCCTGCGCTCAGGATAGGCTTCACCCCGTTCCAGATAGGGTTCCCTCCATTCTGGGTAGACCTCCTGATGGTGTGGGGAAGGCTGCCTGACCTCCCTTCCGGTATCGGGGAGTCGCTTCTACCCTCAGATCCTCGGTGGTGGTGCAAGGCCTTTGGAAGCTATCGGAACAGCCTCCGGGCGGGCCGCCATTTGAGGGCGTCCGGGTGGAGGTACTGCGGCTGTAAAGACAGGCGGACTGGGGTGTGCCGCCAAGCCAGAGATCTCTTCAGTATCAGAAACCTCCAGGACCTCCTGAGGGTCCGATTATTCTCCAGGGTCTTCAGGGAGTTGGGTCGGAGGGGGAGGGGGAGGAGCCGGTCTAGCTGGAGAGCCGTGCTTCTCCTTCCTCCTCCTCTTCTTCTTCTCCTTTTCCTGCTCTGGAGGTGTAGGACGTTTTTGCTGAACCGCTGTCAGCGTCTTTGGAGGCTTGGTATCCTGCGAGCCCGCAGGGGCCTCCCTCAAAGCTGACGAGATCTTGGGGATCTTCGGCAGGGCTGATGAAGAAGACTTATGCAATGGTATGCAATGGTACCGGGCCCGGTACCGTCAACGTGGTCGGGTTGGCAGCTGCCAATTCCGATGGAAGGGTGATCGCAGGTCGGCTCGAAGTAGGTTTGGACATCCTCGAGATGGACGGGGATGCCTCCTGTGCTGACAGAGACTGCTCCCAGCAGAACGACTTGAGGCGGGCCAGACGGTTCCTCAGAGTTTGGGAGGTGAAGTCTCTGCAGATTGGGCAGAGATTGTTGTGGGCCTCGCTCAAACACAGGAGACACTGGCTGTGCCCGTTGGAAAGAGCAACCTTGTGGCCACACTTCTCGCAAGGCTTGAAAGGTGCCGACATAGAAGTTGGAAGACGGAGAAGAGAAGAAACGACGAGTTGAAGATGAAGATGAAGATGAGAAGAAGATGAACAGGGGGGATGGCAAGTCAGGGATTAGAAGTCCCAGAAGAGCAGGGACAAATCACCAAAACGAGAAAACCAGTCCAAAATCCAAAGACAAATCCTAAATCCAATATCCGAAGTCGAAAAAACCAGAAGAGACTTGCAACAAGGCCAAGGAAACAGCAACCAAGCTCAGAACCTCCATACGTGACGGTGGACGAGAAAGAACTGAAGGGAGACCGTTGCTCGGCGGGCTGAGCATGCCCAGTAAGGGCATGGGGGAGGGGTTCCTGCCAAGCTACTAAGCTCTAGAATTTTCCGAATGGTACTGCGCATGCGCGAAAGCTCCTAGTGTGTGAGGCACAGAGACCACGAAGAAGAACTGTCATATTTCATATAGAAATCACGCATGTAATTGAACCAACATAATAGCTACTGATCTGTTATTTCTCACACTAGGCACACGGAGCATGGCGGGGAAAGACCTTCTGGCAGTTTCAGTGAGGTAGCCATACTGTACTACTGTATAAATCATTCTTAAATCTTTCTGATGAAGCTACTAAATACACACACACACACACACACACACACACACACACATATTTTTCTATGGCCTCTTGTCCTGAGTACAGGTAACACTTAATTATTGCTGGAGGACCCTTATTTCTTTAAGATCAATCCAAAGTTTATCATGATGATGGTGATGGTGATGACAACAATTATTACTACTACTGCTGCTACTACTAGTTATCCACCTCTCCCCATAGATTGAGGCAGAGAACAACAGATTGAAATACAACACCTAACATCAGTTAGAAGCACATAACATTACTTTAAAAGAACACATAAGACCAATATATATTAAAACAATTAGTCCATACTTTAAAATTCATAATTTAAAAATCATCTGGATATGCCTGTCAGCAGAGGCTGGTCTTTTATGCTGTTTTAAAATCAGACAGCATATTCAGCCATCAAATCTCTTCCAACAGATCATTCCACACCTTAAGGGGAGCTGAAGAAAAAATCCTCTGGCTAACAGTTGCCAACCTAGTCCTGGCTGATGGAGTCTACCAGAAGATAGGACCGGAGCCACTAAAGTACCACAGTGCCACCAATTCCAAGACCCCTCAGATGTTCCAGAAGGCTACCATGGTTCATGGTATCAAATGCCACTGGGAGGTCCAAAAATACCAGAGGGGGACACTCCCCCAACAATGCTCAGGTGAGAATCATCCACTAAGGTAACCACAACAGTCTCAATGCCATATCCTACTCTGAAACTGGTTTGAAATGGGTCTAGATAACTTGTATCATCCAAGACTGCCTCAAGCTAGGAGGCAAGCGCCCTCTCGATTATCTTGCCGTACTTTGCACCTTGACCTACACAATCAGAGGCTTTGGCATAATCTGTAAAGCACAGGGTGATTTTTTAAAATTCTTTGCTATGCTCCATTGCTTAAAGCATGTTTGCAATATGATCTCTTCTGCCTCTTCCTCTTCTGAATCCAGCTTGGACATCTCGCATTTCTTGCTCCATATATGGTAAAAGTCTTTGTTGTAGAATTCTAACCACCACTTTGCCTTCATGCGAGACTAATAAAATGATCCAGTACTTACTGCAATCCCTGCTGTCCTCTTTCTTGGAGACTGGAATGCACATTATTTCCAGTCTGTAGGCCATTCTTTTGTTTTCCATATTTGTTGACAGATTTTAGTAAGAATTTGAGTGGTTTCTGTCTCTATTGCCTGAAATAGCTCTATTGGTATGCCATCTGTTCTCGGTGATTTATTTCTTCCAAGCTTTGGGTGCAGCTTCCACCTCACTTTCTAAAATTAAATGAATTTGTCATCCCTTCATCCCCTTTTGATATACTTCTTCAATGTATTGTTTCCATCAGCTTTTTAATTTCTTCTTGATCGTGCAGTGTATTCCCCTGCTGGTCACAGACTATCCCCACTCTTGGTTTAATCTTCCCTTTGATTTCTCAGATCTTGAAGAAAAGGTCTTCTGTTCTTCCTTTTTTGTTGCCTTCTCTTTCTCTACACCGATTATTATAGTAGTTTTCTCTGCACTTGCATATAACTTGTTCAACAGTTGCATACAGGGTTCTGATCCTATTTCTCTCCCTTTTTATTTTTTGTCTCCCTTCTGTTCTTAACTGCTTGAAGAGTTTCATTTGTTATCCAGTGAGGCTCTTCTTTCACTCTGGCTCCAGACAGTGTTTTTTTTTGTCTTTTTGTTTTTGTTTTCACATTCTTCCTTCTTAATGTTCCTGCCTTCAATCCAGGGTTCTTCAGGCTCCCTGTCAATTAGATTTAATGGTGCAAATCTACTTTTTACATTGTTTTTAAATTCTACTGGGATGTTCTTCTGGTTGTATTTTGGCTTTTGGTATTTTCTTTAGCTTTATTCTAATTTTTGATATTAACAGTTCATGGTCTATGCCACAATCTTCTCTTCTCCTAGGTTTTGTTTTATTTTTGCAGACAGAATGGAGCTTCTCCATCTTCTGCTTCCAATTATGTAGTCTATCTGATTGTTATACTGGCCATTTGGTACTGTCCATGTATACAGTCACCTCTTTGGTCACCACAAGAATGTGTTTGCAATGAACAAATTGTTGGCTTCACAAAATTCAATCAGTTGCCCTGCATATACATGATTTGGGCACATAAGCACATCTGAATATGTATCTGCCCAAATCATGAGGACACCAAGGATAGATCAGTCTGCCAAAGTGGGGTGTGGATGAAGAGTGAAAACTATGCGGACAGCTTTCTTTCCTGCAACCCTTCTTTCTAAATAATTTTTTGTACCCAGCATACTTCTGGCATCAGAGTTCAGTTGTAGAGAAAATAATTGTGGATGGTGCAGTAGGTGAGAGGAAAAGTGTTCTCCTTACCAATATGCTTCCTTTCCTTATATAATCAGCCCTTCCAATCTCACACCCTTGCTCGATGCAAGTTGGGCACATCCATGGTTAAAACTGGACAGATCAGCAATCATTGCATCTAGTTTCAGTCTGATAAGAGAATTATCATGAGACCTCCCACTTCTGAGCAAATATGCCATATACAAATAACTATTGCTAATCAGAAGAATAACCTATTGAGATATTTTCCTAAACTTCTTCTATAGAAAAGCTTAAAATCACAAATACACCATTAAACTGTGTTGCATCTAGAGCAGAAAGGTTTCATGACTATTACATATTGTTGAAAAAGAAATCATTCTATTCTGAAGTATACTGTGTCAAAACAGATTCGATTTTCAGTTTTTAATACTAACATGCTTCTTACGTATTAAATAATAATGCTACCTTGAGTTCAGTGGAGGAAAGGCAAAATATACATGCAAACAACCAACTAACCAAAACATAACTCCTCTTTTGCACAGGTATCTTAGATATCTTACTGATTTGACAAAATGTCATTACTCATTGTCTAGAGCCGCGTACAGCCCCAGAACTACTTATCTGGATCACTGTAACTCCCATTACAGCAACTACCGGTTATGTATTTAAGTCTTTTACTCCAAGTCTCACGTCAAGTTTCAAGTCTCTACCTTCAAGTCTCAAATCTGGGAGCCAAGTTTATACCCCAACCAATATTCCAGAATTTTTGGACAGAGTTCAATATAGTCAGTTTTAATCATTTAAGCAGTCGGCTCTCCAGATTTGTGATTTTGCCATCTGCAGCTTCCGAAGCAGGAAATGTGATCCTTCTTACTTCCTATTTAGGAAGCTGTAGGATTTTTCAGATGTGGGGAATAGGATCCCTCTTATTCCCCATTACTGAAGCTTCAAAAGGTTTAGAAGGAAGGACCCTTTCTCTTCAAGCCCACTGCCTAACACATTTGCTGTTCCCCTCTGAGAAATGCACCCTGCACTCTGGGGGCAAGTCTTGTCTTCTGCTCTTAGGAAAAGTTTTAGAAGCCTCCTCCAATATGCAGCACCACGGGCTGCTGAGCAAACCTCAAGCCTCCCTGCCTCTGCAGCCCATTGCCTAACCTGTTTGCTGTTCCTCTCTGAGAAACGGCCCAAGCTTTGGGTGTGAGACAGATTGTCACGTGACCAGTAGGCAAAGAGAGATGGAAGTGTTGTTCAAAGTTGTAAGGTTTCTAGATGAATGTGTTATGTTACTGAACCAAGGGCAGCAATAAAATAAAAATATACAAGTCTCGAGTCAAGTCAGTGCCTCATTTATTGCTGAGTCAAGGCCAAGTCGAGTTAGTGAAGAGACTTAAGTCCAAACTGAGCCTGAGTCAATCGACTCGAGTCTACATCACTGGCATCTACCACAGCTGACAATGCAAGTTCACACTGTATCATGAGCCAGGCTGAGCTGGCTGCCGACTCAGACGATGGGGGCTCTGAGTTGGTCTTGGACCCTCAGCTGGGGGAGGTTCCCTTGAAGGGAGAGGGGGTAACAGCAGAGGCAAGGGCGGACTCTACAGCTGTTCCAGAGCCGGTGCCCGAGCCAGTACGTGCAGCAGAGGAGGCCAATGCTTCTGGCTCAACAGAAGCAGCTTTTCCTGACTCCGGCCCGGAGTTTGCTGTAGACCCTCCCCCCACGTTCCTTCAGAGGCGGCAGGAGAAGGAGGGGGTTCGCCGATTAAGGCGGTTGTGCGAAAAGCGTTTGAAGTCTGAGAGCCTTCAGCTGTAAGCTGGGCCAATGGACGTTTGATCAGCCCCAGCTGGGCCCAAGACTCCGTATTTAAGACAGATGCTGGGGGAGTTGGGCACGGGGCAACAACCGTCTTCCATCTGGGAAATCTGTGTCATTGAGTACGCTGCTTCTGTTTGTTTTGGGTGATGTAACCTCTTGTTTATTTTACTACCTT
Source organism: Iguana delicatissima (assembly GCA_948472985.1). Classification (NCBI taxonomy): domain Eukaryota; kingdom Metazoa; phylum Chordata; class Lepidosauria; order Squamata; family Iguanidae; genus Iguana; species Iguana delicatissima. The sequence continues at coordinate 354,029 of CAOKZL010000729.1, forward strand.
ATTACTAAAGACCATAAAACTCAGCTCCTGCCTCGGTTTGCTGCTTAGCCGCTGCCCGGCACTGACACACTGGGTGTTTTAGTAGTGTGCTGTTGCAAGTGCAGAGGCATTTCTTGGCCCAAGAGCAGCTGGATATCTCACAGATTAATAACCAGCAACCATCCAGCAATGATTTATAAGCTCCCAGGCTTGGAGGGAGAACAACTAACTACACAAGAGGATATAGAGGTATCTGTGCAACTAACCTGAACAGAATCCAAAGAAAAGTAGGAAACAGACGGTATAAACCCAGTCCCATGTCTGGTTGTAGTTTGTAAACAGAAACTACAAGGGCAGGACATGTCAGCTGAAAGTATGCAAATACAGTATGCACCATGCCCACCTTCATATAAACAAAATAATCTCTCTACCAGATATGTGTATACCATAATCATACAGCTTTTTCATTACAGAGCATTACTTCTCTACCAATAATCCTGATCTAGCTATAAAATATGAGGAGAAAGAGACGAAAAGAAATAGCTAAATGGGGAGACATCAGTATACTGATGACACTCGGCTCTGTTTCTTTTTGTCATTGGAGTTGGCTGGGGCTGTGCAGGTGCTTGAGTAATGTTTGGATGCTGTAATGGGCACGATGAGGACCAGTAAACTGAAGCTCAGTCTAGATAAGACAGAGGCTCTGTGGACTGGTGGTTTTCAGGTTTGGGAACTAGGAACAGTCTGTCCTGGATGGGGTTGCTTAGGAGTACTTTTGGATCCATCCCTATCACTGGAGAGCCAAGTGGGTTCTGTGGCTTGGACTGCTTGGTGCCAGCTGTGATTTATGTGCTGGCTATAGCCTTTCCTGGATAGAGATAAGCTAGCCACAGCAGTCCATGCACAGCTAACCTCCCAATTAGACTACTGTAACACACTGTACACCAAGGAGCTCCCCTTGAAGAAGACTCCGAAGCTACAGCTACTACACAATGCAGCAGCTCGACTGCCGACTGAAATATCACATAGATAGCATATAATGGCAGTCTTCAAAGAACTGCTCTGGTTTTCAATACATTTCCAATCTGCACCTAAGATGCTTGCAATGGCCTCTTTCTAATGACCAAGGAATGAGGTTTGCAGAGAGAGGGGCTCCTCTGTGTTCCACTGGTGAGGTCAACACAGTGCTTAGGGACATGGGAGAGGGCTTTTTCATCCCAACTGTCACACCCCAACTGTGGAATGCCCTCCAACAGGAGCCCCAACTGGTACTAACATTAATGTCATTTAGGTGCCAAGTAAAAAGCTGGCAGTTCATCAAGCCTTTTGGGCCTCTCTAATTCATCTCAAATACATAGCTTTTAAAACTTTTTCATCTTTTAAATCTGTTTTTAACTTATTATGATGTTTAATATGTTTTTACCTTATTTAAATTATTTTTATTGTTTTAAACTAACTAGTTTTAATGTTACGTGTAAGACGCTCTGAGACATTTTGATATAGGGTGAGGTACAAATATTTAAACAAACAAAGACCACTTTGAAATAAGCTGCCTCACTGTTTAATCTTTACTATATCAAAGAAGGGTTTATTCATTTTCCAAATTAAGAAATAAAATGGCTTTGGTTCATAATTCCAGAATCTTTCCAAACTTATTTTATTACAGTTTAATATTAATGTTCATTGCATTGTCTTGAATTCTACCTGGCTTGAAATGGGGCAGAGAATGAACTCCTGGCCATGACTCCTCATTTGGGGTACCAAGCACCTAAATGAGAAGAGAAAGAGAAGTCAACTCAGTTTGGAATGCAGACAAAGGATTCTAAGAATGATTTGATGAAAGAAGATAACAGTGAAGTAACAGATCTTCTCAAAAATTTCATAGGGTTAACTAACCTAGGATTTACTGCAGAAGAGCAGAAGAAAATCATTTAAACTTTGTGAATGTTCATGTTTGTCAGATAGTTTCTAAGCAGAATACAAAGCTATATCTCATGAAAAGTTTAGTGTTATTAATTCAACAACATAGGTGAAAAATACCAATTAAAGGAACCAAAATTAACATCAGTAGCAATTGTTATCAACACTATTAATTCCCCCTTTCAGTCCAAATTCTAATCCAATGACAGTAGAATTCAGATTTCTGCTGTTGCTGTTACAGCCCTCTGTGGAACACAAATCCTGTTCCATGATATTTCTTATCCCCTCAGATTACTTTTTTTAGGGAAGGTGGATTGTTTGTTAGGAGCAGAATCAACGGAAATATACTACTGGATCCTAGACTTATTTTCTTATCCATAATTTATGAGTTTTGATTTCCAAAAGAATGCCTGTTGATTATATTTAAAGGATACTAACAGATAACTGTAACCATCATTTTATTTCATTAATCACCATCATTCTTTCACTTTAAAAAACAGACTGCATGTAGCTTATAAGCTACTTGAAGCCTCTAATAATTACTGAAATATGCTTCATGAAAATTAGACTTACTGCCCAGCATGGAATAGGTTTTGAGTCTGACTGCAATCTTCAAACAGATGAGTAATTAACCCAATATTATCACCTTGAACTGCTCCATCTGAACCTAAAGTCTCTCTGCATGTGTGTGTGTATGTACGTGCACACCTTTAGATTAACTATTTCTCAGGCGAGGAATACTCAGTGATGATTTTGCCAGTTCCTTCCTATGAAATATAGCCTGCAGCACCTGGTATTCTTTGACAGTCTCCTATCCGAGTATTAAGTAGGCCTGCTGCTACATCACTGTCTTTAGAACCATGATGCAATATTGCACAGCGGCCAGGAGATGGAGGCAAAGTATTAAGAAATTAGGAAGGCTTTCTTATCTTACAGCAGCAAATCATCAGACAAAATATTAGACTAAAGAACATTTTGGAAACTTCTGCAGACCCCTAATGGAAAACACAGTGATGGTATAAACTTGATTGGTATGCAAGCTTTCATACTCAAGAGCCTTTTGCCATTAGACATAAACACTGTAGTACATCAACTGCTTTGAACGGAATTTTTTTTTCTCATTTAATTTGTAAGCTTGTCAATTGTCTCAGAGAAATAGTTGAGAATAAAGAGAAATAATTGAGAATAAAGAGAGAATGAAGAGAATAAAGCACCCTAAGATGATCTTAGTGTCACCATGTAAATTTAGACTAAATAAATAAATAAATCCTTCCTGTGTCCATGTCGGGCAATACTTCAGATTATTTGGCTTTATGAAATTAGGTGTGCAGCTGCAAAGCTTAGTACCTTTTTGACGGCTGCACTTACCAAATTATCTCACACTTCTATCTTCTATGGGAGTCCCATAAAAGCAACCGGCTACCATCCTTATACACAATTGTTCAACAATCGGAAAAAAAACCCCACTCTTTTAACAGAATAATCCCATTATTATAACTGCTAAACAGAAAATTTTAATGATGTTCACCATCTATTATGCAGACAGTTATTGCTAATATTTTTGTTCAAAGTGGCTTAGCATTTAAACTCACTTTGATTTCATGGAATTATGGTGTCACTGTCCAGCTGTTGGAACCATGCAGTCTCTGAAGGTGGGGGGACAAACTCATGAGAATATTTATGTGCAGTACTCAAACTGTAGGTAGTGGGGAACTTACCAAAAATATTCTTTCAAGTTGATCTTGAATGTCTTTCATTCCTGGAAAAGCAGCAACACCTTGAATCATTTCCACAAAGATACAACCAACTCCCCTGAAAAAAAAATTGATGAAGAGTTTTGAAATTCAAATTTAGCACATCATCTCCTCCTTTGCATCTCAACAATGGTAGCAATACACTATGTAGCAACATGGGAGAAAGGCTTCTCTGCAGGGACACCTCAGATGTTGAATGGCCTCCCCTTGGATTACATTCTGGTATGAGTTTAGGAATGGAATAAAAATCACCTTAACTAAAAGGCTTCTTACAGCTTCACATGCATTGAATACACACACACACACACATGTACAGAGCCGCTGAATAAATACGCAGGCCAGTATTCTAATTACAACTGAATGGATGCAGTTGCTAGCATTTAAATAACTATTTCCAAAGGCAAGGAACCAACCAAATATTAGGCATGGCAACGTAGTTAAAGAGCACCTTTGGAAAAACAGCGGTCTCCAAATAAAAATAAAAATAAAAAATAAAATATGCAGTTCCTTTCACCAATTAAGAAAACCTAACTGAACATTTGCAGGCCATGTTTTACAAAGAGCTCTTTAATTAAAACTCCTTCAGTCGCATAGCTGATTCGTTTGAGGATCTCATAAAAACAGATATAGACACAGTCATATTTTTAAGGCATAGTCCAATTTCATCAAATACAGTTTCGAATAACATTAATTGCTTAAGGTATTGAACAGAGAATTTATTATTTGAGTACACCAGAGTATAATGCACTTCATAGCCCTCCCTACTTATATTTTGTACGCTCAGAAATGGAATTAAAATGATATTCTGTAACCATCAAGGGCATTTGAAAATAACTGAATTGATGAAGCTGCCATTCATCACCTGCTTTCGTTAGTGCTTCATTAAGCCCAATCTATCTTAGTCAAACACAGACAATATATAACCCTCATGAACTAGGATAAAAAAAACTTGCATTAGGGGGTGTTTTGTAACACAGGAATTAGGATTCAAGTATATAACAGATTGTGTGTGCAGAATGAAATGTGTTTCTCTCAGGTCTCCAATGCCAGGAAACACAAAAAAATAAAATAAAATGGGGTATTTTCTGTTCCCCATCCTTAGGTGCCACATCCTTAAAGATTTTAACTCCTACCAAATGGGGTCAATGTGCTGACAACAGAGCACATAATGTGTACATCATGATTCACTGAACATTACATTGGCAAAAACCAAAAGTACCCAGTGGCAAATTTGTTGGAGCTCTTTTGTCTCACCTATTTTTTTGTCCGTAGAGTGAAGAACCCTGAAATTTAAGTGGCTAAAATTTGGGGAGAATCACCTATATCCAGCAGATTATCCCAACAGAATAGACCCATTAGATCAATGGGAACTAGGCAAGTTATAATTTCAGAAAATTCACTAGGTTTATAACAGTGCAGGTGACAATGCTGCAGAATGTCTACCTTGTAACTCTAGCATTTTATATTTTGCTTGTTTAGCAAAACAAAGCTGTTGAGCCTTTTAAATATTACAGTTGAAGGCATGATAGAACTTTTATACATAGGAAGCTTTTTTTTTTTGCTGAACTAGATGCAAGTAAAAAGCATAATTGATTTTACTGAGAATTTTTGAACATGTTACTACAGACTGCAAATCAATGCAGAAAAAAGTTTTTAAAAAGTAAACAACAAAAAAAAGTGGTTCTTTGGCCCAGTCAGACATTACTTGTGTATCTGACATGAGATATAGTATACATCAGGCTATTCAATGATTCTACCTAGAATGTTGTTGTCTGGTGCAGTCAAACGCTGGTTTCAGTGTACCCCGGGTCTCCACACACAATGTCCACCCAAACTGAAAAATGACAATGTACTGCATAGTGATAGATGGTTTACACAAAGTCAAACCATTAGTCTATAATGACTAACAGTGGCTGTCCAAGGTTTTTGACATGGGACTGTCCCACTCCACCTGGAGAACGATATTGGGAAATCCTGCATGCAAAACAATGGGTTCAGCACTGAAGCCATAATCCTTCCCCATTTATAATATTTACGGAAATCCACATATATGGTGGACAGAATTTTCTTTTCTACCAAGGTGAGGAATTAGGATAAAGAGGTTGCTTGCAAAATCCCAAGTATCATTTCCTCTCCCTCTAGTTCATAAAATAATATACATAACATTCTTAGAACTCCTAGAATATGAATGCAGGCATGGAACAATTCAGATCCATTCCATCTTTCTATACCCTTAGCAAAAAGTTTTACAACTTATTCAGAGTAAATGCTGTTGACAATATTAAAATGGTTTTGAAAGTTTACAACAACATACAATTTGCAGTTCAGAGAAATTATAAATAAAGCCATCTATACTACAAAATTAAGTAAATTTGATTCTGTAATCTCTTTAAAAAAAGACTTGTTTACCATAGAACAGAAAGTATACTGTAGAATAGAAAACTAAAAATATTTTAAGATGTGATCCTAGTGAATAGGAATCAGACTTAAGATAATCTGGGAGAGGAAACATTGCATAAAGTATCAAATAATATTTGGTAATATTCTAAATAAGAACATTTCATAAAACCCAACATATTCTTTTAAAATGGGATGTAGTACTGCAAAACAAACATGCTTGAAGCTAAAGTGACAAGCATATGATGTAAAAATGTGTGTCTTTCCACATGACATCAAGCATGACTAAGCCCATTAATGTCCTGGTAGGAGCATATGTGCCCACAGTATCTAAATACTGCACTCCTATTGTTCCTATTAATTTTCTAAGAATCCTGCCATAACCACAGCAATTATTGAGACTGATAAAAACATTAAAATAATGACAAATGAGTCAATGTGAATTTAGACTATAGAAATACTGGACAACTTGAAGACACTGAACAAAAAAACACTTATATAACCTTCAACTCTTTCTGAAAAGAAATACATGGAGAAATATATCTGTGTTATAATGCCAAGATGACAGACATAGTTTGAGTTGCACAGATGGTGAAATTGCTTCCTAAAGTTCTGCAGTGTTAAAGAAGAAATCAGTTGCTGTAATGTGATTTGAGAACTTTAAAGAGCACCTATAATGAAGTACATTATTCTTCCTTAATTTTTCTCTTCAAACATTTCACACTCCAGTTTTCCAAAATGCTTTTTAAAGAGATTGAAAAGTTTGGAGGGCTATATACTAGTTTATCAGGTGACTACTCCAAAAAATAAAGGAAGGAAAGATTGTATTATATTTACTTCAGTCTCCTTTTCTCAAAACATCACTATCTCACAACATGACAGTGGGCAGTCATCTTAGGTTTTTTTAGAGTCAAGGTTCAGCTTAATTTAAGAACTTGATAAATTTTGTAATTAATTTAATTTAATCTATTTTTTTTCCATAATACAGTCAATACTATGTTGTGTTTCTATATTCTCTATATGATTGTTGCAATCATATGTTCACTCTTGCTAACATACAGTTGGCCCTTCACATTTGCAGGTTAAGCATTCACAAATTTGGCTATTAGCAGAGTCTTGGGGGGAAAGTATGGGAAAAGGATGCATCTGCACATTAGCTTCCTCACACGGGGGTGGGGGGAAGAGTATGGTGTGGGAGGAGGGCATGCATGTACTTTTGCTGACTTGCTCACTCACCTATGCAGGAGGGGAGAAGGGGACAGGACACTCCCCCACCATCCCATCCCATCCCATCCCATCCCATCCCATCCCATCCCATCCCATCCCATCCCATCCCATCCCATCCCATCCCCCTGCCAACTCAACTGGGCAAGGGAGGAAGCATACGCATGGCCAGGTCCAGCCACCCCACTAGAACAGATACTTTTTTGCATGTGTTAAATATGCTTTTGGAGGAGGTTTACGATATTCACAGTTTTTCAACTTTCACAGAGGTCCTGCACCCTTAACCCCTGTGAAAATGGAGGGCAGATTTTACTTATTCATACCTTTTGTAAATTCTGCTGCTTCTCTGTTTATCCTTGTTGGCTGACTTGTCCACATTTCTCCATTCTTCACATTAACTTCAACTTGCTGTCCCTTGCAATATTTAATTTGAGTTGCTTCCCTTCACGTAAGTCCTTCCACTGTATGTCTGTCCTTTGCTATCTCTTTTTAATTATTTTCTCCATTAATCAGGGCCTTTAAAACTTTCTAAACCTAAAACCATTTATATTTTTAGTTGTAGCCTCTTTTCCATATTTGAAATTTGTTACCACCTGTTCACAATTTCCTGCTATCTGAATTTCTCTGTCATACTGCTTTTATAGCAGATCTAGCTTTGCCACTAATTTTGCTACCACTTTTTGTTTTCTTTTCTCCTGTGCATTACTCACTTCCCATTATTTCACACTTGCTTAAAAGTGTCAGTCTGCATATTAGGCCTTTCTTGCACAGGACCCGGATGCTTGGGGCACTTGATGAATAATAGATTTTATTATTATTGCTTGAAGTATAAAGACTTCACAGTAGAGGATAAAAGAAATAAAGTGGTATCTCTTTTTTGACAGAATCAAGACAAGAGGCATACATATACTACCCCCCACACACTTTGGTACACTGGAATAGAGCTGTAAAAATATTTTTCTGACTTCTGATGCATGACAAGTTCTTATCTGTTATGACCAAGCTGTAGCTATCCCAGTGGAATGCTGTAAGATAAACACCAAGTCTATGAATAGTATGCACAGACTGAGCCTCTTTACACAAAGGTTAAAGTCACTCTATACCCAATGCTTTTTGTGCTGGCTTTAAATATACTGTAAAGTAGGGATTCAAATTATACTGGAAGTATAAATTATTATACAGTTGGCCCCCCACATCTGCTAGGGTTAGAGGTGCAGGACACCTGCAAAAGTGGAAAAACTGCAAATATAAAAATGTGCATGTGTATCTGTGAGAAGGGGGTTGAGGTATAGTGAGGAGAACAGGCACCCAAGGCCCAAACCAGGTCAGGGAAAAGAGAGGGAAAAGGGGTAGGTTGGTATGGTGGCCTTATATCTCCTCTTTCTCACCCATCTCCTTCCTTGAGCATAAATCATGCCCTGGGAAAGGGTTTATGGTGCTGAGTAATCAGGCTGAGAGCCAGCCTTAGTTGGCCAGGCAGTGGCTGATTCAGGAGAATGGGGAACAATAGTAAGTTTCAAAGGGCTGAGCAAGAGGGAAGGTTTCCCAGAAAAAGAAATACCTGTGGGGGCGGCAGGGCGGCAGGAGAAATTTGCAGATGATCAAATCTGTCAAAGTTAAATCCGCAGATGGGGAGGGCCAACTGTACTGCTATAAGCAACTTCAGCCCACACAACCCAGTAACCTCTTCAAATGACGATCAGTATGATCCATTCTTCAAAGAGTCAAAGGTCTCAAAAGACGGAGCAATCAGTTGCAACAAAATGTATTGAAATGGAGGTCCTTTGTGTGATAAAACCCATACTATAGCCATAGTAACATACGTTGCCATAAAATGGAAAATTTGGTTTATGTAGGGACAATTTAGTGAGTGGTACTTCCAAAAAGACCTAAATTGAATTGCTAATCCCAGCTAGATTAGACCCATTGAATCAATGGGAAATGGGAAATTCAGCATTTTCTCCAGCATCACATTTCAAACAAGTTGATTCTCTTCCTATCACCTTTCCCCAATGTCCATACATAGAAATTGGAAATGCAATGGCATGGATAATCCTAACTTTAGTATTCAATGATATATCTCTATATTTCAGGATCTTGTCTAGTTCCTTCATAGCTGACTTTTCAACTCCTAGGCTATTTCCACACCAGAGTGGAGGAGTGTTTCACCGTGTGTCATGAGCGGTGTTTTTTACTCCGACTTACCCCGATTCCTATCTGCACGCCCCCTAGTTTCTATCGAAGTAAAGCGGAGAAAAGCATTTGTAGCTTCTGCATTGTCAATTCTTGTGGAACTTGATGTTAACCGCACTAAGACCTCAACTCGTGTGGAACCACAGAGGACAGAACAATGTGAAATCGGTTTAACGTGCAGAAGTAAAAGTGACAATATGATGCTACTGTGATGTATCAGTCCTGTGTAGAAAGAGCCCTAGTCTTCTTCTGACTTCTTGGCTGCAGTGTCCATTCTGATTAAAGACTGGACAAGTATGGAAAATCTTGCACTATTTCAATGTATCCATCATTTACTTTACAGTTATGTCAGTTATCAATTATGTTTGTTTTCTTAATGTTCAACTGTAAACCTGCCTTTTTTCTTCAGTGATCGTTCCAGGTTCTTGCTATTTTCTACTAGTAGTATGGCATCGTCTGCATATCTTAAATTGTTGATGTTCCTTATTCCAATTTTCACACCCCCTTCCTCTGAGTCTAATCCTGCTTCATGTATGATACATTCAGCATACACATTAAACAGACAGGGTGATAGAATGCAGCCTTGCCTGACTCTCTAACAATTGGGAGCGATCCTATTTCTCTTTATCTGTCCTGATGGTGGCCACTTGCCCTGAGTACAGTTCATGCATCAGGACTATCTAATGTTATGGCACATCCATTTCTTTAAGAATTATCCATAGTTTTTCATGATCTACACAGTCAAAAGCTCTGTTATGATCTACAAAGCACAAGCCGATTTTCTTCTGAAGTTCTTTAGTCCCCTCCATTATCCAATATATGATTTCAACATGATTCCTAGTTCCTCTTACATTCCTGAACTCAGCTTGGACATCTGGCATTTCTCACTCCATACATGCTGAAAGTCTTTATTGCAGAATTTTGAGTTTCACTTTGTTTGCATGAAAGATTAATGCTATGGTCCTGTGATTACTGCTATTCCGCTAAGTTCAACTAAAGTGCATATATGCATCTTGAAACAACTTCTCACTAAATACATTCTTCCTTGAAAAAGAAAGCCATCTGTGGTATGGTTCATAAGAACAACCTTCTCATTTCTGATTTAAATCTACATATCTTATTTCAGGTCCATTTAATCTCAAAAAGTTGCAGTATTTTATTTGTACAAAAATCCCTTTGAAACAAAAGGGCAATTAGGAGATTTCTTGGAAATCCAAATTGAACATGCTGGCCTAGGCCCAAAGAACAGAGCACAAAGACAATGTCCTACTGATACTAAAACCAGAAGATTCAGTGCTACTAGGGAATAGAGAAGGAATACAAAATATAGATGTAACTATTGAAAAAGCAAAAAGACAAACACTGCACACAATCCTATGCACTTACTCTCTTGAAAATGTACTTAGGATTGCAAGCCAACCCAACAATAAGAGACTATGTCCTTTATAGGTGTCCCTCACTAATTTAAGAGTAGGGGGACCAGAGTCAAAAAGTCAAAAAGTGGAAATCATTGAAAAGTAGAATGCACAGCAAATTGACCTGGCTGCCACTGCTCCTCTGATAAGCACCTCTGTTTTGGCCACCTACTGCTGCAGCAAGGTTGAGCTGGCAAAGCCCCCACCTGTGTTTCCTCCTGCAGCAGCAGCAGCTATGACAGTGCCTCCTCCTCCATTTCGAGTACCCAAGCTGGGCTTCATACCACTGCTGCCACCATCATATGATCAAAGGGCAACACCCTCAGAACACACCCTCTGTCCCACTTGAAAGCCCCAAAACACAACTCCAATGAGGTATGAAATCTCACTGCCCCTTAAAACAATACAAAATCATCTGGGGTGGGGTTTATGTGGCACCACCACCTTAATGAAACAATTAGCCAGGCACAGACTTTCTCACAGGGGTAAACTGGAATGAGCATCTAGAAAAAGAGAAGCACCCTCAATGCAACACACACACACAAACACACACAATCCCTCCTGCCCAAAGTAGCAACCACAAACAACTGAATGCAGACTGAATGTGCCCTACACAGACTGAACGATCAAAGATGGTGCACAGTCCAGTGAGGAAGCCAAAAAAAAAAAAGGCACCAAGCTGACTGACACTTTGCAAGCAGCACATGCGCTGTCCCAAGTGACCTCTGTAGTTGGCTTGGCACTTTTTTTTCACTCTCAGTTTGCTTTGCAAGTAGCATATGCACCAGTAGTCTTCAGCAAGCCTTCACAGGCAAGAAGAACTGATGAAATAGCAGACTACTCATTAAAATAACAGCACAAGTCAAAAGAGCAGACAAAAAATTAGTCAATGAAAAGTGGGGGATGCCTCTACTTCATTCTATACAATAACAGATTGAGAATAGTCTTATCCTGGCCAGCTCCAAGACTGATGAACAATATTAACGAGATAGCTACCAGTAACTGCAAAATATCCTATTTTTCATTTATACAGAAAAAAGCAAATATACATCAATGGGAGCTACTTTAATATATGCTCTGACAATCACTGCAAAAGTCTAATGTGAAGGAGTTGAGATACTTTTTTAAAAAAAATAATAGGATATTGATCACTACTGTCCAAATTACTAATAAGTGAGTAATTGATCAGGATTGCATTTGTTCTTTTTTTTTAAATTATTATTGTATGTCATAAACTAATTAAAGAATTTATTATCCTTAAGGCCTGTCAGCAAATTCAGGTAGATGAACAAGATTTGAAAAATAAAAACAGATTTGATAGGTTACTGCCATGGAAAGAAGGATTAGAGATTTAAACCAATGTCTATAGTATAGAAGAGTTTTTAAAAGACTTATCTTACTTTTGACAGATTACGTAAATAAAAAGGAAGCTTGTGTCAGCTTCTTTCTGAAGAAATGTTTTTTAACAATTCTGTGAGGCCACATACTGCTTGCACTACCTGGAGGAAGATCTCAACAAAACTTAACAGAATCCTGTTACACACATATATACACAAAAGGTTCATGCACAGACAATGTGAGACTAAGGGGAATAGGTCATCAGTGTAAGCTTCCCATAACCTCATTTAGTTCCCTTTTTGTATGTATGTTAACAGCCCAAGCACATCACTTATATTATACAAATAATTAAGGGCTGGAATGGAGAATAGGAAATGCACAAGGACCTTTTATTCTCCCAAATATCCACACCAGATGGAGGGAGGGTGGGCTGCCCTGGAGATGTTATTGGATTTCAACTCCCAGCTGCCCCAGCCAGCATGGTCAATAGTGAAGTATGCTGGGAGCTGTAGTTCTAGAGGGTCCACTATTTTTATTACAACTCATGGGCACAAAAATATAAAAGCAGACCAGTGGATCATTCTTTCAGATCCTTTTTTACACAGTGGCCAAATGCTCTAGGAAATCCAAAAACATGAAAGTAAAAGCCTTCATCACCATTTCTTCTCCTTAAGCAATTCATATTCCTACATTTGCAATGGCAAGTGAATCACAACCTGTCTGTCTGTACAGGTCAGTGTTGTTTGCTTGGAGGGGCACAAAGCTAATCCTAATCCAACTGGTTATGTACTCCACCTGAGCTATGGAAATATGCTTCCATAGCTGGAATGGAGAAGTTATGGCCCTCTAATTTTGAGGATTTAAAGTTCCCACAAGCTTTGATTATTGGCCATTCTGGCAGGGATGATAGAAGCTGAAGTCCAACATAATCTGAGAACGTAATAGTTAAAATATATGTCAATTAAGAACAAATAACAGACTCTATGATCTAGTCTTATGTGGTTTAACACTTACAGGATATAACTTTGCTGTATGCTGATAGCAACAAACTGCAGCACACTTCACACTGATACACATTTTTAGCTACCACCACTAATACATGTATGTACATCTTCATTAATATTCTTCAATTGCCAGTGGCTATTTACAGGAAAAGCTAGGGAACATTAACACTGTATATGAATCATTAGCTTTTGGTTACTTTCCCAGTGCCCTCCAACAACAAAGGAAGTGTATAAATAGCTTGCAGCTATTTGCTTCGTAGACACTGTCCAGTGGTTAATATTTGTACTCTTTTTCAATATACGTGGCTTTGCTCACTTCAGTTCCCTGAGATATATTACTAGGAGTCATTCACTTTAATTTTCATGCCTGCTGATTCCACCCTGCCCCACCCCATTTTTCTTGTTAAGAAAATAAGCAAAGAGCCGTGTTGAACATTTATGATGGTTAAACTGGTCTACAGGGAAGTGAAGGTGATTGATATTCTTTCAGTATACTAATTTGCCCATCCATACTTCCATGAAAGCAGTAATGTTAGAAAATACAACACTGCAAACCTCTCGTACAAACCATATATAAATATTGTGTAGAGCTGACAAGCAAGCTAGAAAGTTGTTTGTTTCCTTCTCTGATGAATCTCTCCCAAAATACTATGCTTTGTGATGATAATTATATCAGCATTAGTATCATCTTTCCTTCTCCTATGTATATGACACTTTACAAAGAACTGGTGTGACAAGTACCTAGATCAAAAACATGACACTCTAATATGGACAAGGAATGGGGAAAACACAAGCATAAGTAATTAGAGGGAAAATGTGTGATTGTTTCAATTATTTTAGCTTAATTACAATATGCTAAAGAGACTAGGAAGATAATCAAAATGCCTTACGGAAAATATTAATTTTATGGAGGGATTTGGAAGATAATTCAGGCATGAGGACAGCAAGGGAAAATGGGCAGATTAGTTTCAGAGAGTGTAAGACTGAATGTGGCAAAGTTTCATGAACAAAGATTGCATGCAGAGATGTGTTCACACATGTGCACGCATGCATGCACACATCTGCAGAGATCAGGAACAAATCCACTCATGTGGAATCCAGGAATAGACCAGAACACCAATCAACAATAGTTTAAGCAGATGAATCACATGGTCAGAAATATTTTGTTATCATGTGTCTTCAAATAATTTTGGACTTATGAGGACCTTAAGGAGAACCTATCACAGGGTTTTCTTGGAAAGATTCATTCAGTTTGCCTTTCCCTTCCTCTGAGGCTGTGTGACTTGTCCAAGGCCACCAGTGGGTTTCCAAAGCTGGGGGGTGGGATTCAAACCCTGGTCTCCTACTCTCCTAATCCAACATTCAAATCACCACATCATGTAGGCTCTCTCAAAAAAGATAAAAGAGGTGAATATTTTTGGCAACAGAGATCTATGACAATAGAAGACCAGAAAAAAATAAATTAGTTTATAATTTGAAAGATAAGGAGAGCAAAGATGAGTGCAAAGGGACAAAGGGAAGGAACAAAAAATTTTAATGATGACAATAAAGGAGAAGCAAGATAATCTGTTGAAAAATGTAATTTGGGGAATAAAAGAGGTAAAGGTGTCTTAGAAAAAAATAAAACTTTCTATTTGATTGTGGGCTGGCAATGTTGCCAAAAGTAAAAGAGAAAAAACAAAGTGATCACGGTATAGTAGAGAATATTAAAAATTTAATCTTATGATGATACTGAAGAAGCAGAAATGTTGGAGAGACAGTTACAGAGGAAGCAGATGGGTGGAGTGTGAAAGATCTGCGGTGGAGACAGAGCTAGGTCATAGGAGTATAAATGATACTTAAAGCCATGGGAAGGAATGAGGCTACTTTAACAAGCTGTTTTTGAAACTCTTCTCATCTTCCATGCAGCATGGATTATTTTTCAGAAGCATAACCTGAAATTTTCCTAAGAGCAAAACAAGCTGAAAGATTATCTGGTCGGCAGTAATTAAAAAATGGGTGAGGGGGTACAAATAGTTAAGAGGTGTGTGTATCTGTGTTTGTAGCCATGTGTGCACACATGCCAAAATCACAAGGCTGACATCTAACAGGTGAGTATAAAAAGTTAGGAGAGTATAAAAAGTCATACTAACAGAAAGAACTCCAACAAGTCAACTCTCATTAATCAAGAACAGTCACATTTTGAAGTCTGCAAAATAAATGGCCTTAAGAAGAGGATAAAATTTTCTGCCCCTTGGATGTTCTACAAGTCTCACAGACTGAAAAAAATGGAAAAGGACAAAACTGGAAGGGGCCAAATGTCCACTTCTACTTTGGAAAAAACTGGGGGTTGTTTTATGTTAAACAGTGCAATGAGGCACTATAGATCTATTTAAAAGCAGGAGTGCTGTTCCCAGAGGCTTCCAATAGAGGTTTTTTGTCTTCTCTTTCGTTAGAAAAGGGTCAGTCCTTGGGGGAGAGGGAATAAGGACACACACACACACACACCCCTTTGACATCTACACACGGTCCCAGGGCCACACTCCTATGCTGCAGTGAAATAACAATCAGCTCTCCTTTGACTCCTGATTGTTATTTCACTGCAGCAAAAAGTGTGTGGCCCTGGGTCATGTGTGTTCCTCCAAAGCATTTTTTATGCCACCTGAACCCACTCAACTGACCTTTTTCTAAGAAAAGAAGAAATGAATTACATCTATCTGATACATATATACTCATGTATAAATCTAGAAATTTTTGTCATAAAATCATACACACACTCCCCAAAAAAACCCTGGGTTGACTTACCAATGGTTCAATGTAAGTACTGTAAATTTATTAAAACAGGAACCATCCCCCTCTCTGAGTAGAGTGGTGAAATGTGAGAGCTCAGTCCATCCCAGGAGAACCTAAAAGAAGCACCAGCCCTCACCACTCTGCAGCACCACTTCTGGACTTTTTGAATGTCTGGGTGGAAAAATGGTGGTGGCAGCAGCAGCAAGCAGCTCTTTGGTGCTTCCCCTCAAAGGAGCACTGAGATGATAGAGGGGGTCAGTGCTTCTTGTAGGTTCTCCGAAGACTGACTGAGCTCTCACCACTCTACTCAGAAAAGGTGATAGTTTCTTTCTTTCTTTCTTTCTTTTTTTGATAAAGAGTCAATTCTGTCCCTTAGCTTTTATCAAAAAGAGAACCATCCCTTTCTCTGAGTGGAGGAGAGAGAGGGCTTTTTTTGAATGCTTGGGTAGGAAAATGGCAGTAGCTGAGATGGCTGGGCCTCTGAGGCAGCACTCATGCTTTTCATCTCTGCAGAATGATCCCAGATTTATCACAAGTTATATCAAAATCTATAATTTTGGCCCCAAAACCTGTCCTCAACTTATACATGAGGTTGACTAATACATGAGTACATACATTAGATAAGTCCTAGTTTGGCTCCTAACTTATAATCAATTACCATTACCCATTGTAAATAAACAGTATAGGTATATCCAGTCAGTGTTCTGTATATAATCCTAAAGTGCTTTGTTTTACTCATCAGTTTTGCTGCTTGACTCGATGAAGTGGTTTTAACTTTATTATTGATCTTCTAAATTTTTTGTATTAGGATGTAGGAAAGAACTATCTGTCCCCATTACGTTATTTGTACCCTGTATGATCAGGTATACACATATACATATTGTTGCCCTACTAAAAACTTATTATCTAGGTTTTAAGATAAGCAAATAAATTACAGACAAAACTAAATGCAGCAAAAAAAAACCCCTTTTAAAACATTATTGGGCTGCTATAATATTATCCTAACCATATTACATGTAAAAGGTTCTAACCAAATCAGTGGACACTTCTACACAGAGTTTAGTATCTGGTACATGAGATGTATCTATTTTGCATATTTCACTATGTGTATCAACTGAGACACACAGAAAAGAAAGACTTTTCATCTTGCATCTGTTTGATCTGTCTGTTCATGACTGCAGCCTCAGCTTGTGATTGCTCAGTATTTTCCAGAAGGTGAAGTATTTGTCATTTTGCTGGATTCATATATTTGATAGATGCAATCAGTACTGGCTCATTTTTCACCTGGAACAAAGCGTTTCTATTGAAAAGCACCCTGTATATCTTTTTGACTTGTGTTAAAGGTCCTATATCATGGGACATCAATATTTCATGTCCATTATTAAAGACATTCTTTTTATGTCCTCCAGCTAGAACCAGTTTTCACCTTGGCAATGGTAATACATGATGGCGGGAAGAATCTTTCATTGATCTTGATGGTTTTCCCCTGCTACAGATTTCATTTTAGAAACAAATTTATCACAAACAACTTACTTAAAGCATCTCCATTAACTGTTTGAAACCTAAGGCTGCATTCCTGTTGAAACTATGAACCTTGCATTTCTAGGATAACATTTACATGTGAAAGTAATTTTTATCAAAATAATGCTGTATAGGTTAATTAAGAGAACGAGCGTGGTATAGTGGTTTGAGCGTCCCTGCTACTTTTCAGTTGAACCCCAGTATAAGAAGTATATATGGATGTGAGAAACCTGTCCAGACAGGTTCGTTTGGGAGATATTTGCAACAGGCAAAGCCTCATTTACATGCCCACTGTTCTTTTAAACTCTATACCCCAAGCTCTATGACCTGCAGAGGTGTAGTATAATTATATAATCTAACTTGATTATTTAGCCTTTCTTCCTAAAGAAACAGACCATGCTTCTTCCACCCTATAATGCTTGCTTACTGCCAAATATGTTTTATGAATTTAATAATGATAAATAGAAGAAAAAATCTATTCCATGTATAATTGACTGGATTTCCTAAAATCTTGGTCAGTCAGTACCTATCTGTACAAAGGCCAATAAGGACTATTTGGCTTCTAAGACAGCAAAGCATATCAAACAACGCAAAAAGGAAACCATCAAAGGATGAAGGCAAGAGCCCTAAAACCACATTACCCAAAGACCAAGCCATGTCCAACCGTGCTATCTCAAATCTACTACTGCTTTCTTTTTTTGTTTAGGATGGAGGGAGCAAAGGTATCCTATGATTTCTCCTGCTGTGGCAAATGTTACAAATGAACAAAGATAATTTAGCCAATAAAAAACAAAGAGCTAGATAATGCTGCTTTTGTTATAACGTTCACTATATTCACATATTTATGTTCCGATGGATTACCTGGCTTCTGCCTAGTTCTCTCCTAGGGTTTACTATGGTGCAAAATTTTCCAGAAAATTGGATTAACCCAACAAAAGACGGCATAAGTGGTCACACTACTTGCTTGTAATGCATAATTGTTCATATACATAGTCATTAACAATTAGCTGTTGGAGACTGTACGGAGATTTCTTAGGGAAATAGTATCTGGCAATATACATCTACAAATAGTGTAGCTTGTGCCTTCCAATGTTAAAGAGCAACTTACGCACATCTACTTAAAAGTACATTCAATTGAACTTATTCCTACTGTATATACAGTACTGTATCATTGGCTTGTCAAGCACACTATTTACCTAAACATGTCAAAGCCAAACCAACAAGGATCCTGTAAAAGTCAGCATTCTTACCACATATCAAGGCAGGTGGAATACTCTGTTGAGCCTAACAGGACATCTGGAGGTCTGTACCACAAGGTAACCACTTCATTAGAATATGTATGACTGGGGACAGATTTGGCTCTTGCAAGTCCTATAGGGTAAATGCAAACATAACGAAGAATAAGCATATAAAGAAAAAAAGACATTAGATACAGATCATTAGAAAGCATGTTGCACAAGACTACTTGAAATTTTGTTTCTTCTGCCTGTGTGTTTAACCATTAAAAAACAACAACATTTCTTTCCTTCAGCGCATCACTAACAAAATAGTAATTCAAAAAACATCAAGAGAGAGCACCAATTATTTTAGTTAACAGAGGACTGTCTTCTCTTTATGTTTAGAACTCCATGCTCCTGTTTAAACAGACAGAAAGAAATATGGGAAATAATATAGAAGGTAAAACAGAAAAATCCTTAAAGGTTCAGTAGTTAAAACAAAAGAACAAGGAAAACAATCTGTGTAACCTGACACAACAGGTAAACTTATCAGAGAACTAAATAACTCAAACATAACAAGTGCATTTACATCTACATCACTGGAAAAAAATCCTGAAGAACAGTTGAAGCTTCAGACACACAGTTTTATTACATTAAAGCCAGAAAACAAAAGACTACCATTTTTTTAAAAAAATATTTAATGTTCAACACAATTCTCTATGGTACAACCCTGGGGTGATAAGAAGACAGATTAAAATCTACTAGTAAATCTTTAGGTGATATACCAAGAGCTTGCCATTCTCAATGGTGCAATAATAGTCTAAACACAAAGTTTCTCTTTTCCCTGAAATTAGCTTTCTAAAACTAAAAAAGCTTGAGAACAAACAGATTTGTATGTGAAGCCAGATGTGGTACTGAAAATAAATTCCTGATCTGTGTATGTGCTCCAACAATATAAGTGTGTTGCTCCACAGTTCTATGGCTGTTCTTCTAGGGTATTGTTCTGTATCGGGATTTAGTCAGTGAATCTCAGAGTTCTAACAAACATAGGTCATACAATCTTAAGGTATGCCCACATTGGTTTAACCATTGCAGTATAGTGGCAAGAATCTGCAAGAAACCCAGGTTCAAGTTCTGGCAATCTAAGAAACTACGTAGGCAAGTTACTACCTTCTAGCTACATCCCCTTCACAGAAATGTTTTTCAGACAAAACGGCACTCTTGGACACCTACTGAAAAAGGGAGCAGTACTGTAAACCATTCCTTCTAATGGCAAAATCAGGTGGTTGAGTCAGTTTGCAAGTGAAACCAAAAATAAGGAAATGATGTTTATTGCAATAGATAGATGGAATGATGATTGTTCTTTTTGCTGCTGTGACATCTCATCAGTTTTAGCACTTAACAGCCCAAGATCACAGAATGGTAGTCCACACTATACTTTGCCAGGCAAATTTGTGCTCTGACTCCATCTCTGCAGAAAACAACACTGCTGGCATCCATTCGTTCTAACCTTGACATAAGTACTCCATGAGATCTGTAGCTGATTAGTAACCCCTAGAATAGTAACCCCCTAGAAGGGGTTACTAATCAGCAATATTTAGTATGAGTCTTGGAATTGCATATGGTCAGGTTTCTTTCTTTCTTTCTTTGACAGAAGCAAGGTCGATTTCTTTCCCCAAAAAGAAGTCACAGTGAGTTTAACTTCAATATGCTTGAATAAAACATCTGAATTTTCTTTTGGAATTTTGTACAGATTTTTAAGCTAACAGGCTATAGCCTGTACAGGAACAGGCTTCCTAGGGACCACTGAGGTCATTTGTGTTGCAAGAAAATGTAAGGCAACAAGTCCATTTCCTGTTGAAAGAAAAACAGATTATTTGCCTGAAGCATCTCTTATTTATAGTTAATCTGAAGGCAATTGGCCATCCTACTAAAAAGATCAGCCTGGGAGCAACAATGAGGCAAAGGATATGGAGGAGCCATGTCCTCCAATGGACATGCAGTGATGAAAATGACATCTTCAAAGAAGAAGGTGGAAAACTGGAATAAGAATCCACCTTTGCTGGTGCTGAGAAGGTGGACTTGAAGGCATAGAAGCAAAAGCTAAAAAAGGAGCTTGGTGTTGGCTGTAACGCTGAAGTGGCTGTAACTGCTGCACAATGTGGTATGTCTGGAACTTGACTGTATCATCAGTATTAAGGTGGTGGCTGCTCTACGCTCTAGAATTCTTTTTATAGAAAAACTAGAACAGCCCCCTCTTTGTTATCCTTCTGTTGGCAGGCAAACACATTTTTATTCTGGCAACTTTCAAGAACTGATTTTTTTTAAAGGATCCTCAAATGGAGTACTTTTGCTTTTAATTGTTTTTAATTTTATATTTTAATTTTTGTAAACATTATTGTTGATTTAATCATGTTTTAACTATATTGTATTTGCTTTAATTTTAAGTTGCCTTGAGTTTTGATTTTGGGGAGAAGTTGGGATATAAAGATAATTATAATGATGACAATGATGATGACAATGCCACCAATACACTGCCGAAAACTACAGGAGAATCAGAAAGAGTTGACCTTGCCAGTAATAATCAAAGTTGATGCAACCAGAGTTGGTGGTGAAATTGAACGCATTTAAGTAATCTATGGCAAGTGGAACCAAAAGTGAAACTGTATGGCAGCCAGTTTAACTGTGGTAAATGTGAAGATATGTTCTCCCCTCCCCCAGTTTGTCTTTTGCCTATGATTGCTATTTGTTAATACAAAATCATTTGCTATTATTTTCATATTCTGAAAATGGTAAATCAGTAAAAAAAAAGAAAGAAAAACACGCTATGCAAATAAGTAGGAGAGAATGAAATATTTTAGAAACACATGATTTCCATCCAGTTATAAAGGTTGAGTCTACATATTTAAAATAATTATACAGCCCTAGGTAGACATGCAGATCATCAAACAACAGTTCAACCCTTAACATCCAATTATAGGATAAACTATATTATTGATTTAAAAAAATTAAGAGAAATCATTTTATATTATGATCTCAAGCAACAAATGAAAGATAGTCATCACTGTTGGATTTTCCCATCTTTTGACTGATAACCTAGACCTGGAGACATACCTCATGTTGCTTATGCATCCAAACATGCTTACTCATGCAAAATTTATCTAACTGCTTCCTCCTACTGGGAGAAAGCTGCAGGACAGGATTAATTAGCACAGCATGGGTGAGCACATTGTTTGAGATTTCCTTGTCTGTTTCCATGGTTACACCATGGGAAGCCATACATTCTTTCTTCTGAAAGTCAGCCCTGCTTGTATTGGTGATCATCAGAACTTTTAATTTTAAGAGAAGCAACGAACATAAAGTCAAAAGGTAATGGGAAAAAGATTGCCAGGTGAGCATATAATATTTGCTCTCAGTTGTGGCCTGAAGACAGATTTATATGGATAGCTTCATGATAATCCTGTGAACTGTCTTTCAGATCTTGCTCTTTCTAAGAGATAAAAAGGTCACCCAAAAGGCACCCTACTGTTACAACTCAATTCTTTACAGTAACAAGACAACAATGAGGCAGTTGTTAGAAGTCAAGACACATCATCTAATCATCAAACCTATCATAAATCCAACATAAACCCTCTACAAAATAATAGGTGAAGGAGCTGTGCTCTTTATGCTTTGCTTTGTACACTTCCTTTATACCATAAATGCTACTGACAATGAGTAACCTAGATCATTTAATGTCAATTAAATTCCTCTCAGTATACTGTATCCAATCTTTTAAGCACATAAATAATGTGGTTAAATGCACATTATGCACTCCAAACCTTAAACATCGGTTTACATACTGAGCAGTAATTCCAGTCTATAGGACCTTTCCGCATGCAGTTTCTTTTGCAAGAGGGCCCCTTGAGCGTCGCGTAAATGGGAGCGCCGGTCCATACGACGCACTCTCATTTACACGACGCTCACGAGCCTAATGCGAACCGCGCATGCATTATTTTATTTTCGGCTTCAAGTCGAAAATGCTGCGTGGTCATGCAAGGCTCCCGGGGCCCTCGCGCACTTACCTGCCTTGCAGTTCATCGGACGAGCAGGCCGGTCACGCTTCCTGCCTCAGCGCTAGCCTGCAATTCCCAGGTTACACTGTGGTAGGAAGGGGCGGGACGCTCGCACGACCAGCAAGCCAGCTGCGGGACGATGGAGCCCTGAAGAGAGCGCCTCGTGTAAGAGGCTGCTCGCGCAAATGCCACCCTCCACCTCCGTGAAAAAGACAGATGTGGAAAGGGCCTATGCTAGATGCAGATGCATAGGGTACTCATTATTCCCTACTAATCTATTTAGAACACTTGGTATCTAATTTTATATACTAACTTTTCAGTGTCAAGCAACAACTGAAGAACACCTTAAAATCAACCAAAACAATTAGTTATTCAAGTCAGAAGTACAGTGGGCCTTCTACCTTTGCTAGGGTTGTAGCACAGGACACTTGGAGAAGTGGAAAAACTGCAAATATCAAAGTGTGTGGGTGTGTGTGCGTCTGTGTAGGGGGCCTGAGGAATGGTGGGGGGAACAGTCACCTGGGGAAGGAGAGAGTCAGTATTCCTTTTTGACTTCAGAATAAAACTGAAAGTTTAATAGCTTAGAAACCTATAATTTTACTCATCCATTTTGAATTGATCCAATCTGTATGCATATCCCAAATTAGCTAAACCGTTCACAAATAGATTTTCAAATAGTAAGAGAAATTATAATGATATCTGTAAACTGTGTTAAATTGTGAAGTCAGAAAGGGTATACACAATGTATTTATATTTTAACAGAGGACAACTGCTTTGATTCCTGCTTGTAACTTGGAAGAGCATTCCCATATTGATAGAAGTTTGTAGAAGACTGTTTAAGGATGTTCAGCATTCCTACATTTCCTGTTGGATTTGAATCCCAAGCCCAGAAGACTCTGGAAATATATCAAATGTTACAGTGACTACACAGGAAAAACTAGGGCTTAAATTTAACTGCTAATGTCAACTACATTAGATCATTAGATCAGTAGAACTTATATGAACGCTGATTTGATGTTTAGCAACTGATTCTACAGGTCTACTGCAGCTGAGATGAGCAACTGGATATAGGCCAAAGTTTACAGCTATTTTATCAAGACAGCTCCTGTTATTACCTTGAGAACAAGCCAGAATCTTAAGCTGATTTCAAAACCATGGTTTGTGACTCCGTCTTTTTTAGAAGCTGATAAACTGTTTCTTTGCTTTGATAAAACAGAAACTATGGTTAAATAGATATTTCCTCATTTGTCTCCTCACACTGTGAAGGAAGAAGCAAAGGAGCCCCCTGTCTGTTTGACAGGTGGCATATGATCCTCAGGACTGGAGCACCATGACACTCTCCTGCTCATCAAAAAATGCATTCTTTTCATATTATTAGCAGCTGATAGCAGTTGAATGATTTCATTCATTCTGAAGACTCTCAGATCCAGAAAAATTCTGTTGGGGGGGGTTGCTCTCTAGTGTTTAAGACTAAGAATGTTTTTTTCTGTAAACGAATCTAGTAATTGATTCCATGATCTGATAATCAAAGCTAACTAGCAAGGATCAGTGTCATCTCAGTTTGCCTCTGCTTGTCTGAATGTCAAAAGCAGATAAGAAACGAGCAGATTACAGATTAAAAATCTACTGGGACTAGTTGTTGTAGTAGTGGCAGGGGCATGCCTTCAAGTTATTTCTAATTTATGGCAACCCAATAGTGATGCTATAATGGGATTTTTTTGCAAAATTTGATCAGAGAGGATTTGTCATTGTCTTCCTCTGAGACTGAAAATGTGTGATTTCCTCAGAGTTACTCAGTGGGCTTCCAAGGTCGACTAGATGATGATGATGATCAGCAGCAGCAGCAGCAGCTAATATTCCAGAATCATCATCATCATCATCATCATCATCATCATCATCATCATCATCATCTAATACACCAGAATTTTAAATTTGACACCAGTGTTCTCTTCCTAAATCCAACAATCACATTTGGAGACATGCAGTTTACTTCTTGTTGGCCTTGGAAGTTGCAGTCCAAAAAAATAATTTTTCCAGGATCTGGATAAGGTTACTAACATGCAGCTTAAAACAAAGAAAATTGAAAGAGTCAATGACAAATTGCTCAGTTAACCATAGATACAATGTCTGTTCTTGGTTTAATGAAACTGCAGTGTTTCTGTAACCAGTGACGTACATGACTTGGATTATCTTTTGAATTCTGTCTGGTTGGAGCATCAGCTGCATCCCCTTTTGAGAAATGAAACTGTTACTATCATCAGCCATACCTTAGTAACTTAAAAATTCCAATGTAGACTGAGCTCCATATAGGACTTTGAAAAAGTTGGGCAACTATAGTTGACTCAAAACTCCACAGCCAGGGACAGTAACTGGAACTCAGTCATCATGTAAATGTGCTATTTTAAAAAACCTACACTGGTTTCCAGTTTGCAGTCTTATTGCTAATTACAAACCAAACAGCACTGACCTTTGCATTTTCTGCAAAATGAAAACAGAACTTTTTACAAATGCCAGTTCTATTCCAAATATGTTCTGCCAACTTTCTACTCTACATGCAGCATTTTAAAGGATATATAGGCAAAAAGAAGTCTCCCATTAAATCAACAATATCTCTCAATTTAAAAAAGGGTAGAATGTTTAATATTAAAGATCTACTTCAGCAATCCAAATATCCTATCAATATTATGTTAAAATGTAATCGTTATGAATAAATCCATACAGATATAATTTAACAGCTTACTCATTTTGATTTTCCTTTGTTTCTGACTTTTCCTTTAATGAAAGTTACTTTGTTGTTATGTAAACATTCTGTATGAAGACGAGCTCAATGAATTACACAAACATGTGAGTGTGACGTAGTGAAATGTAAAATAGTCAATCCTGTTCTTACTTATTTCTGAGTATACCTGTACAGGATTGCACACTTGCGGTATAAAGAACTTTATACAGATACAAACTGCCACAATCCATCTCTGATAGAAAAATCTCAGGCAAATTCTCAGATAAATTTTAGATCTTGGAATATAGCTGGAATGCTAAATCCAAAGATGCTGAGCTTATTGATTTTTTTTTTTTTCAAACTGCCACAAGGAAGCAAGCATAGTACATATAACTACTTCTTACAAAAGAAAATAAACTAAACAGTAGAAATAATACCTAGACACCCAGCATCTACACTCAACAATAAGTGTATAAACCAATATACAGATCATGCAGACAACACTTCTATGCTTGTTGTATTTTTTTTCCCCACCAGAAACCTTTCAGTCCTCTGTGTCATGTATCTAATGGAAAAAAAAAAACCTGGGAATTGCCTGGTCCAAAGAAAAAATGCTAACCAGCAAGCAATCTAGTCATCTAATGAAAAAATGGGAAAAGAAGGATGACCTTGGCTCACTTCACTCAAAAATACACATATATTCAAAAATGAAAACACAAAACATTATTTCATGCCAGGAGAGCCTGGTCCAAATTCACCTCCTAATTACACCACTGTCCAGTGGAATTCTAAAGTACGTTTACATCATGTAGTGAGATCACTACACTCTGAGGAGTGGCAGCTGGCTAATGATATATAAGTTTTTAATTCCAAGTTTGTATCACTACTTCACAGGAGGCTGTCAACAGGTTTGATCCGCTGCATGAACTTTTGCTCAAGTATAAACAACTCTAAAGCATAACTCTAAAGCGTGTTGCGTGATTCAAATACTAATTATAATTTTAAATATGCTAAACTGAATCTGGTCTCCAGTGTATTTAGATACACACACTTTTGATCTAGCAGTTAGAGAATACTCATTTTATGTTCTATGGTTAAACAGCTTTTTAGGATAGCATAATTTTCTCTGTAAATGCAAATAGGATCATGTCCATTAGTTCAAAAAAGTAATATTCAATCACATCTCAAACCTCACTTTTCTTTATCAAATGAACAGCTCTCAAAAAACTCTTAACATGTAATAATAGACTATTATATATTTGTAAGACACAAATGTATCTCAAATTTTGCTGAAATATTTAATATGCAACCTTGCTAGACTGGAATTTGAAATATACTTCTGGAAAAGTAGATTTTTTTTCATAAGAACATTTTATACTATATATGAACTAATATATTGCAAAAATTTATACTGCAAAATTTATTGAGCCTGGTGCCTTGCAAGAAAACATGTCAGTATTCTTTTTCCTCTCAAAATATTCAACTCCTTTGATGTCTGCTGCACTTCCCAGTTTTTTCCTACACATAGCTCATACTTTTAAACACATTCTGGCAGTGAAACAAAAATTCAAAAACCCCTATCATCTCTATTTCTCAAAAGAAATTTAAAGGTTTCCGATTTCCTGTTCATTCCAATCTGAACCAAAGTAACAACCATACCCCAAAACACTAGAGACCTGAAGTCTACACACTTGAGTTTAGAAACTACAAAGAAAAGTCAAAGAAAGTTAGTTCTGCCGCTCAAGTTTCATTGCATGGTTTGTAACTTAATCCAAAAGGACTTCAATTCTTTTTATTTTATTTGCTAAGAGAAAATATAAAGTTCACACTCAGATCAGTTTCATTTACTTCTTCTTTAACTATGTCATAGTGAGACCATCTAACAGGGGTAAGAAAGCCAAAGCTTTCCCATCAGGCCCAAGCAGCATGGCCCATGGCAAGGGATGCTTGAAGTTCTAATCCCTGAACATCTAAAGGGCCAAAACTCTCCCATCCTGCTTTGGAACTCATTGCCTAGTAGTAGTAGTAGTAGTAGTAGCAGCAGCAGGAACAATAGTAACAATAATAATAGGAAAAATACCTATCTACATCAATTTCGTATAACAGGATAAAGCACTGCAGTTTTATTCATCAAACAATGCCTTAGAGGCCAGCTTTTAGGTTTAATCAGTTTTTAATTTTAGTAATAACCCAATCAGTATCTCTGTTTCCCTTTGATAGGTGGTAAATATTCTTTTAAAGTGCTACAGTACATTTATAGCAATAAAAGACACTCTCTTCTGTGTCCTTTAGCTTCAAGAATTATGAGGGAAGTCGACTGTTAGCCACAATTAAGAATCCATCAACATCAAAACAGAATGGTGACAAAAATATTTCTGCCTAGCATGTTTATTTAAGAGCAATGATTTTCCAGAGGTCTAGCTCTTTTATTTGATCTCTTAGCCCAAAAGAGATGAAGTATACCAAAGATAAAGTATGCCTGATGACTGAATTAAAAATGTGATCGTGCTGTATATTGTTGACTTGTAGAAACCAAATCTGAAGGTCTTCTCCTTTGAGAATGAAAGGTCTTTCCTGTATTTAATATACTTGAAAAATTAACCTACTGTAGGAGAAAAACAGATTCTTTATTGGCATAACTAACTGTACCCAAATCAACTGCCTACATTTACATTTTTAATAGTGTATAATCATGCATTCTACATATTTTAATGATGATTTCAAAAATTTCCTTCATACATGTCCATTTACAGATTTTCCTGTTTTTATTAAACACATTTTTATAAGCGACAACCCCTACTATTAACTGTAAGGATATACTACTGCTGGAAAAGACAAGCCACCAAGAAAAAGATCACCAAATAATAGCACAGATATGCTTAAACTATTCCTTTTCGTTCCATAGTAATATATACATTTGTTTATACAGCCATTAGCCTATAATCTTGCAGAAAATAATAGGTTAATGTCTGCTTTAGCGTATTATTAGCTACAACCTAAATCTTATGATCATAGTTAGGATGTCTCCTGATTGGATTTCATCTTTTTCCAAATATTCTTCCTAATATAGACAATATACATGAAAGCTATTTCTGTCTTTGGCAATGACACACTTGATTTCTACATATCTCATCTTATCTACCGTTAAGGTCACTACAGTCAACTTATGACTATAAAGAAAACAGCTGACACCATGTCTTGACATTTTCTACAGCATTATTTTAAAAATCTTATAATTAACAGCTTTCCTACCAAAATCTGCCAGCTTCAACTCCCCAGTGTCACTGATCAGAAGGTTTTGGGGTTTCAGGTCCCTGTGCAAAATGAAACGCTGGTGGATGTACGAAAGTCCTCGCAGCAATTGAAATAAAAATAACTGAAAAAGAGGGGAAAAACATTATCTTTATTAACAGTTGCATGCAGTGCATTGGCTTCCTACACAAATAGCAGGGTGTTCATCTATAAGTGAAATAGTTCCTTAAAAACATATCACTATTTTTAAATAATATGGAAAATGTAAGAATAAGGAACATATATTTCACTGGGTTCACCTGCTTCAACAATCTACAATAATTGCAAACAAAAGAAGCCAAAATTATATTCTGTTTACCCATGTCCTTAGAGATTACATGGTAGCCTAGACAGATGTGTATCTTCATTAATTATAGGAAACTACAGCATGCAGAGAAGAGGAAAACACAGGACTGAGACCAAACAGAGGGGTGAAAAGTGGATAATACACAAACAAAGATTTTTTACTTTCCAATATCTTACACAAGACTTTATAAAAAATAAATGAAAATCTGTCCAAAAGCAGATGCTTTTACTCTTTTAGTACTTTTTGGGATAGATAGGCAATGATATTAGATTTGTTCATACTATTTGTTTATGTCCGAAATCCAATGTGAACTTTATATTTGATCGACTTTCAACTCGTGTGAAAGATACTTGCCAAAGAGCTGTATTAAATATTAGACTTGCAGATTGGCAAAAACAATACAACAGAGTCACAGGGCTATGTCAGTGCGCAAAATAATGAGTCCATATATCTTGTGTAAAAAATAGT
This sequence comes from Iguana delicatissima, assembly GCA_948472985.1. NCBI lineage: Eukaryota > Metazoa > Chordata > Lepidosauria > Squamata > Iguanidae > Iguana > Iguana delicatissima. The sequence continues at coordinate 383,603 of CAOKZL010000729.1, forward strand.
TTTTAAGATGGTTTTTCCACGGCAAGAGAGCAGCTGAAAGGCACAGTGTACCTGGGCTATCAGGGACATATCAGAAGTTGCATTTCAAGTGGAGCTCAAGTGCTTGTAAACAATGAAGCTCTCTTTCTTATGTGGGATCATTATATCATCAAAAATTTGCAGAATCAATAAACTGACATGAAATAGTTTCTAATTAGTTACCAATCCAGCATCTGTATGAAACTGTGAAATATGATTATGGAAAAGAATAAAGGGTGATATAAAAGTACAGAAATGTCATATTGCTGATCATACGAGATGATCAGATTTAATTAAATTTCCTTTTGCCCCGTGCACAGACAGTATATTAAAAAGAAACTTCTTCCAAAGCCAACAATATACTAAGGGAATACAAAGGCACAATTTTTTTAAAAAACAACACTAAATTGGGGGGGGGGTAAATATCTTTCAGCAAACATTTTTATTGAAAACACATTTAATTGGTATAAAACAATGGATAAGGGAACAAACACACACACAATTAATCATCAACTAACTAAACAACAAACATCTAACTAAACTAACACACTAGCCACAAAAATTCAAAAATGGGTAAAAAGGCTGCAGGCTTGACTTCTGACTCCTTAGAGAATGGGCTTAGTTTGAAACTTATTACCCTTCTCCAAAGTTCCATCAATATATCCATATCTAAATAATCAAATTCTCTACCTAAAGTTATAATTAATTAAAGTTTTTACTACATTTACACTTATAAAATAATTACTTCACTGCGTATGTTAAGTGTGGAATACTCTAATAAAATCAGAACATTCTACAATAATAGAATGTTAATCAAAACCTGTTGCTACCCTCAATTTTTCTTTAAAAGGTTATAACCTCCCATTGGTTCTTAAATTTCTTCTAAGAACTTTCTCTAATAAATGTTGTTAGTTTGTCTATCTCTGCCATGTCTAACAACTTCATCAACTGGTTGTCTTGAGGTGGATTCATGAGATCTTTCCACTTTGGGGTCATAACACTGTTCTTGCCATTGTTACTGTATATGGTATGGTTCTTAGAAACTTCTTACTTGTTTGTTCATGAACCAGTCCCAACAAGAACTATATATTTCAGTGGATGTTCATGCTGAAGATGTCCTCCACCAAATAGTGGATCATCATCCAACATTTCCTTGCTTTACAACAAGGCCCTTCTAACTTTCCAACATTTAAATGAAGAATCTTGCCTTTATATATTTTGGACAATTATTCTGGAATTAGATACCATCTATATATCATTGTATAAAAATTTTCATTCAAGTCAAAACTTAATGTGAATTTCAAATCTTTTGTCTACATCCTTTTCCACTGTTCCATCTGAATTAGGTGGCCCACTTTTCATGCATTTTTTTTTTTACCAGTTCTTCCATCTCTAGCTTCAAGAATATTGTATACATTTTGGCTACCAAATATTCACCATCTTTACACAGTTGGTCTTCAGCTAGCATCTTTGATATATATGCTACTTCACAGATGAGCTTTTGTGGTGTTGTAGTTAAGGAATGGGACTTGGAAGATCTAGGTTCTAGCATGTGGAGAGCTATGAAACTCACTGGGTGACCCTCGACCTGTCATGTTCTCTCCTAACCTGTCCTGTTTCAAGGGGCTGTTGTGACAATAAAGTGGCAAGCAGAAAAGGTGAGATAAAAGAAACAAATACATAAAGGTGGTATAAAAATGGGTATTCTAAATTTTCAACTTTGGTTGACACATGATAAAATGCTCAAAATGGGGGCTGTTGTAGGCTGGTCCTACCCCTGTAGTCTATGATCATGAACATTACTTTCCGCTAAGGTTACTTAGCAGTTGGTTGACTGCTACATTGTCACTACAGCTTGGCTGTCAACAATAACTGCCTTTAGGTACTACCTTTAAACAAAACCACTAACAGCTCTCAAATGCCTGACTCATTTTTGCACCCAGTGTTATGCACACATCTCTTTTATACACATAGCCTTCCCAAGCCCTGGCACAGCAGAGATACAGAAGTATTCCGTAATCCAGTGGTTCTTAACTCTGGTCTGTGGATCTCTGGGAGACTACAACGTCCTCACAGGGGTGTGCAAAGGCTTGAAGAAATATTATCAGCTTTTACAGTTAAAATAGGAAGAACAAATGAAAGAAAGAGAAAGGAAGGAAGGAAGGAAGGAAGGAAGGACGGAAGATGGACAGAAAGGTGGATGGCTATACATTGATCTCAAAGAGCAAGTGTCTCTTGCCAGTTACAGACATCATTTGTACAAAGTTTTCAACATGTCAAACTGTTCAAAAGTTATGAAAATAACTGATAGCAAAAAATGTACTTAGTGCTTGCTACTACTGCACGCAGTGAGAACATGCAAATGAATGGCACTGAGTGGCTGAGAGGAAACATGACATTTCTTGTAACCACACATACATCTAGGAAGCACATTCATACAGTCTTCCCCCACTTATCTGACAGGTTAAAGACCAGAACACTGTCAAAATAAAGAATTGATTGAAAAGCGGAACTCATGCAATGTACTTTAGGGAGCATGAAGGACATATGAAAGCTCATTTGGGACTGACCATGTATGTGTTCCTTGCAAAGTCTCTCAGCCACCTTAGTGACTTTCCCCCCTCTCAGATCACTTTGCAAGCAGCACACACATGCAGTTCCAAGTGAGCCTCTGTAGGCAAGAAGAAATGAAAAAAGAGCAGAACCTCCACTGAATTAATGGAACTTGTCCTTAATTTGGAAGCGTCAAAAGAGAGAATTGTAAGATAATGGGGCATTCAAAGATGGGGGCTTCCTGTAGCCGCACCAAATCTGAAGACCTTGATGAGCAACTTTAAATAAATATTTGATACACTTTAGAGTTTTAAATCTTGAGTTAAGTCTTGGTGGTCCACAGCAAGAAAAGATATTTAAAGGAGGTCTGTGGGAAAGAAATGTTAAAAACCACTGCTGTAACCACTTAACATATAAAGCTCTGAGAAACAGTCCCAGTTCCTTCATTTACAAAGAATGACATATTTCTACCAAGGATCTACCAAATAACTCCCAAGCAGTATTTCTTACCAAGGCAAATATTATTTTGTATCACCAAGAGAAGAACCATGGGACTGAAGATCTTACAGATACAGGACAGCATTAAATATGATAAGGACCATTTTCCTCACTTTTTTTCCTATCTTCTCTCCCAAACATTCTGTCAAAAGGAAGAGGTAATGCTAGATTCTTCAGCATCCATTACATTTAAATAATGTATGCATCTTGCTGGCTATTTCAATAGCTCCTATAATACAAAAAAACTAGAAAATGTTCCTGCTGCAATGATGAGCAAATTCATATTTCTTGTCTTTATTCTCTATCAGCCCTTGGATGTCAAAATCTGAAAATCTTAATCTTTAACATATGAAACTATTCCACTCACCCCACTTTAAAATTCTACTTGATGCACACTATGTATTCTGAAAGCCACTCCAAAGGGAACCAATGATAATTTCCTATTCTGGTAGTACTTCCATGTAGTAAAAAGCATGTGAAACATGCACACATGTGTCATTACTGTATACTTAGCTTTCACTGCTGATAGCTGAACACTGGAAGCTATGACTTGCTACGGTTTCTTACGGCAAATGTTCATATTTGGCAGTACTCCACATCTATCTATATCTCCCCCACATCTACATTAGTTATCACTGAATAGGAGAGTAATCAACATTTGAAATAATTCTTAAGCTGGCAAGGGAAACATAAGTAAAAGTTCTTTGGTGGAAGAGTGCTAAACATAACCATTTCCCCACTGCCTTTCTCCAAATTAGCAAAACTTAATCTCTAGTTGTAAACCACTCTGGAAAACAATAGAGATATATGGGCTCTGTGGGAGCAGTCTTAGTTCTTCTTGAAGTCACCTACAATATTTATCGTCTTCTGAAGAAAGGTAGGTGACAAGCTTAGTGCAAAAGAATAACAGAAGAACAAAAACTAACCATTTTTTTCTTCTTGTTTTTTTTTAAAAGAAAAACAACAAATATCGCCTCAATGCTTAGGGTATGAGCATCATACTACCTGTATAGTTTTAAAACCATATGGCAACTGGAGCTTCTGAAAGCACTGAATCAATGGCATCATGTGTCAAAAACAGTGGGAAAAGAAACATGTTCAGATAATGTTCTTTGTTTTATAGCATTTAGAAGTATATACAACCAAGCTATTTAACTCTTTTTCAAGGACTCAAGTCATTCTTCAAAACCATTGGTACTACACATTTTAAAAAACTGCTTTTGACGACCACACCCCCAAATGCTTTTGCTATATTGCCTTGACAACAGCACTTTAGCTGCAGTGCTGCTTTCTAATAATAAGGCCTGGGGGAAGCTGCCATATGAAGGTCAAATCAATTCAGAGGTTTATGGAGTGTGATATCAATGTGTTAGCAATGATTAAAATGTAAGGGCAAACACATTAAAACCAACAATTTATTCAATAAAGACACAGCAAGTACACTCAGCAAGAACTAGATTCTTTCCAGTCTCCAATCATATTGCATGTTACAAACATGTACTGCTTGTGACTTATAGAAATGTTTTTTGTTTTTTTTAGATTCCATCCACTGCATAGGCAAAATTAGGAAAGTACAGAAAACAGGAAAATGATATGGATAGCACTGCCACAAAAAGTTCTTGGCTTGTTAAGCTTTTCTTGAAAACTTGGGGGAGGGGAGGCTGCCTGACACAGAATAATAGAATCATAGAAATGTAGAGTTGGAAGAGACCACAGGGGCCATCCAGTCCAAACCCCTGCCATGCAGGAACACCCTCAAAGTACTCCTGACATATGGCCATTCAGCCTCTGCTTAAAAACCTCCAAAGAAGGAGATTCCACTACACTCTGAGGCAGCATATTCCACTGTCGGGCAGCTCTGACCGTCAGGAAGTTCTTCACTCTGGAGCAGCAGAAAACAAGTCCACTCCCTCCTCTACATGGCATCCCTTCAAATATTTAAATATGGCTATCATGTCCCCTCTTAACCTTCTCTTCTGCAGACTAAACATACCCAGCTCTCTAAGTCTATCCTCACAGGGCATGGCTTCCAGGCACCTCACCATTTTGGTCACCCTCCTCTGGACTTGCTCCAGCTTGACCATGTCCTTCTTGAATTGGGGTGCCCAGAACTGGACACAGTATTCAAGATGAGGTCTAACCAAAGCAGAGTAGAGTGGTATCAGTACCTCCCTCGATCTAGACACCATACTCCTATTGATGCAACCGAGAATTGCATTGGCTTTCTTGGCTGCCGCATCACACTGCTGACTCATGTTCAGCTTGTGGTCTATTAAGACTCCTAGATCCTTTTCACACGTACTGTTGTCCAGCCACGTGTCCCCCATCCTATATTTATGGATTCCATTTTTTCTATCTAAGTGTAGGACCTTACATTTCTCTCTGTTGAATTTCATTCTGTTAGCCTTGGCCCAGCTCTCCAATCTGTCCAGGTCATTTTGAATTTTGATCCTGTCCTCTGGCGTATTAGCAACCCCTCCCAATTTGGTGTCATCTGCAAATTTGATGAGCATGCCCTCTATTCCTTCATCCAAGTCGTTGATGAAGATACTGAACAGCACTGGGCCCGGGACAGAACCCTGTGGCACCCCGCTAGTTACTTCTCTCCAAGATGAAAAGCAGCTACTGGTGAACACTCTTTGAGAACAGTCAGTCAACCAGTTACAGATCCACCTGACAGTAGCACTGTCCAGCCCACATTTTACTAGCTTCTTTGCAAGAATATCAAGGGGAACTCTGTCAAAGGCCTTACTGAAATCAGCAAGACATTCCACAGTTGCACCCAACATCTTCATTTACGCATGGGGTCCAGGGACCTTATGGCAAAAGAAGGGGAGGGATGACCTTGGTAGAGGTTCGCTTCATAACAGTGAGTACATCCACGCTGGAGAGAGGGTTTTCTTAAGAAATATGCTGTATTTCAATTACTGCTGCTGCTGCTGCTACTGCTATTGCCACTGTCAATACAGGTGACCTGTTAACTAAGTGAGCCTCTTCTTTTCTTTTCAGAACTTTTCACACAGATTGCTGTATATGCAAGCTCTGGATGAAACCAGCACATTCCAAATTGAAGGGGAAAAAGAGGAATGGAATATATAGAGATTCAGGGTTTCCTATTAATGAGACCACAATAATTCAATCTGCATTGTAACTTCTACATGAAATGACAAATCACTTCACCAGTGAAATTTTTGCAGCATGGAAAAGATGAACAAAATATTAACACTTGCAGCATCTTCTTTAATCTTTCAGTGTTTCATCCAGCTTATAAAGACATTAATCACAATAGTTTATATCTATAGCTAACATAAACAGAAACTGAAAGAAACAAATCTTCACTGGTTCCAGCATATGCAAAGATATCATCTTGTACATAATTCACTGGTATGTAACACACTTTTCTAACTTTTTCATACTGTTTAATGTTCTATTTCTTTCAAGTCAGAATGAGTTGGTTTTCCTTCAACAATATATTGGAAATTTCCCTTAAGGACATACCACTATCATTTTTTTTTCTTATTTTGTTTCCTTCTCTCCCACGACTGTGTTGTTCAAAGATGACTTTTTAATTTTTTTAATTTATTGTTTGTCTTTCTCCTAGCATGGAATCCAAGGTGGCTTACAAAAATGCTAAAACAAAAGAAAAGGCTGAAAAACAGATTTTTAAAAAAGCAATTAAACAAATTATCATATTAAAATGCAATCAGATTTTTAAAATATGAACAATCTAAAAAACATAACAGTGAAGTTAAAAATACAGCAAGCCCCCACCATAAAATAACTTCCTGACACCAATTAAATTCAATGCCCACTTCAATATAAAGATTTTTGCCTGCTAAGAAAAGGAGAGCAGAGAAGGGGGCCAGTCAAGCCTCCCATGAAAGAGAATTCCACAGCCTAGAGGAGCCACCAAAAAGGTTCTCTGCCATATCCTCATCAGAGAGACCTCTTCTGAGGATCTCAAGATTATGGCAGGTATATATAGAGACAGTGTCCTTGTGGTACCTAGAGAGAGATGTTTATTCCCAAGTAGTTTCAGGATAGGAATGCTGACAAGAATCTCTGCTTTCTCTTCTTAGGTTTGATGTCTTCCTTTCTTAAAGCATCCTTTCTTAAATTGCCAGTAGGTAAAATCTCAACTCATTAGCTTTGATAATACTGGATATCAAGGGTTAAACTGTTCACCAAAGAGGCGTGAACCTCTCGTTTGCTAACAAAAAGTTAGCAAGATCATAATCAATATGTCATGGTCCTTTACCTTTACAAGCTACCTGCATAGTTAGAATATAATTACCTAAGCTGATTGATTTGTCCTAATTGTGCAAATTGTGGCCTCCTTTTTGCTTCTGGAGTATAACTCATACTATCTTTTTACCATTGGTCATAATATGCCTCAGGCTGATGGAAATTAGATCCAATAATACTATGGTCTCCTTTCACCGAAGGGGGACAGAACACTGTTCTCTCTCTGTTCTCATGTAATTGCTATATATGCCACATTTATTTCCTAAAATAAATTATTTTTATAATTTTGTATAAAATTATACAAATATAAAAAATCTTTTATAATTTTATAATTATAAAAAATCTTTTATAAGTCTGAGCAGACTGCCTTGACTTCTCATTAGCTCACCTCTACCATACAAAAGAGAACGCATGGTCTTATGTGAGTGTTAGAATCTATCATCCAATGTATCATCCAAAAAAATGTCCCTAGCACCAAAGAGAATGTAGTCCCACCCCAGAAATCATTCCATTCTCAGGGTACTCTAGAAACCTCTGAGAAAGGAAATTAACAGCAAGTTTAAACTGGACCTTTATCTGCCTTTCAATATTCTAAAAGATATTTTAAAATGTTTATTTTTAAGTCATTCAAAGATTTTTGAATTTTTCATTTTAAATAGAAGATGCCACAGAAGCATAAGTACTGTGTTGTATTCTTATATTACCTATATAAAAGGTCATTTGATCACACTGGAAGAATAGCTGTTGAGCCAGCATGATGTTTTGTATCATAATAAGGTTTATTTCAGCAAAAGTTGTTCAAATAGTTTTTCAAGAAGTGATTAGGAGAATTGACTGACGTGCTCAAAAACCAAGAGCCTCTATTCTTATGAGAACTATATTTTTCTACATTTAGTGAGGATGTCCAAGATTATACTGCTCCCACCAAAAAAAAAGTTCTTCTACCACCAACCAAAGTAAATGACCACAAATAAAATTATAACACAAGGGTATTCTAGTTTCTAAAAGGCCAAATTTATATTTCTGTAACACTTTAATACTGAATACTTATTCGTAGCTCCAACTCACTCTAGCACAATAAATCAAGGGGATTTACAAAAATGCTGTTCAAAATCTGATTTAACCTATTTACTTTAAATTTACCAACAGGATTCAAGCCTAGAGTACTACCTAGAGAGTATATTTTCTTTTAGGGATGGGACGAATCCAAAATGGGACGAATCCAGAATTTTCTGAATCCAAATCTGGATCTGAATCCCTGGAATTCCACAAATCTCACAAATCTTGAATCTTTTGAATCATTTTTTTTAAAAGGGTTTTAAAAGCAAGGGAAAGAAGGATAATCTTGAGTAAGACATACTCTCTCAGCTTTAGCAAAACCCTAGGCAAAGGCAAACCTCCCTCTGAAGAAATCTGGCCAGGACAATTGTCATAGTTTTACCTCAGGATCTCCCCAGATTGAAAATGACATGAAGGCCCTTTCTGCAAAGGCAGGAAAATGTGAATTAATGCCACATTTTCCTGCCTGTGTAAACAGGGCCACATACTACAGTAGAGAGATAATCCAGGTCAAAACTGGCTTTTCTTTGCATAGCTCCTTCTGGAATCCCGGGGTTTGTAGTTTGATGATGCACCAGCACACTTTGGAAGAGAAGGCTGTGACACCCTGTAAAACTCCAAACCCCAGAATTGTATCTGAAAGAGGTTTGCAAAGGAATCTTTCAGCTGTCCTTGTAATATCAAGCCTGCACCTCCCAGTCAAGTGCTGAACTTAAATATGAAATGTTCAATATAAATATCTTAGAATACAAGCCCAGATGTAATTTGTGAAATTGCTAGCAAAGACCATTATTACTCTAAGGGAAAAATCCACCTAGTTGCCATCTCCTCTTATGTATCTAGTCTTCCACGTTTTCAGGTGTCCTGATCTCCCAGGTTTTCAGGCATCCCAGTCTCCAACAAACTATTTGGGTGCTGGATTCGAAAGATTCAGTTTGCCTATTTTGGCACAGGGGCTCGGATTCATGAATCTTGAATCCTTCCCAAGGATTCAAGGATTCGGTTGGCCCATCCTTATTTTCTTTGATATTCTTTTTTAATCTTTGCTGCTTTCTTCACAGTTCTGAGTTTTATGAATGATAACTGTGTATCCTTAATTAGCTGAGCGAGTTAATACATCTTCTTGGTCTGTTTACATTGTTAATTTCAGCTAACATTCAAAAACAAAATTTCTTTTATAATCAGTGAGGTTCCTACATTTCTTCATCATTAATACTTGTTTTAAAACTGAATGAGAGTTCTTTGTTTTTTTAAAACATAATATTGCATACATATTTCATCAAGTTCAGAACAATAGAAAAGGGATAATCCACCAAAGAAATAATGTTTATTAACAAGAAACAGTATTTTTATTTAATGTTCATGCTCTTGTATAGTTTAATTCATTAATGTTTAAAATAAAGAGACAAAATAAGCAGGGCAAAATCCTGATGACATATTAAATGCCTGATCACTAAAAAAAAGGCTTATTTAAAAATTGATTCTCAATGCCATTGGAATGAGACAGTCTTAATTTAGCATAACATTATCCTACTCTTCTCTGCACCTGCTTGTCCTCTGAAGAGTAATGGAAAACATTATCAACTACATTAAACAGTAAATAATCCTGTTTAGCATATCCACTGTAATTAATGGAAAACTCCAGCCAAACGCTGACAGTGATTTCTGTGACAGTTGCAGACATTTCCAGTTCCTCTCAAAATGACTTCCAGCACAGTGTATATAACAGAATTGCAAAGTATTCATCACTACATTTTCAGATATTTGTGTAACATTCCAGAATGGATCTTAGATTTCTGTCAGGTCCTTCCACTGACATATTTGAGCGAATGTGTGGATTAGTCATCCCAATGTAACACTTTTTGCAACATATATTCAGATGATGACTTTTTAAAGTCTATCCAGAATATCAAAGGTTATGGGATTAAACACACACACTTACAGAAAAAGAAAGCTATCTATTATGTCCATGTATACTAGTATAATGTAAAGATAACACAACATATTTATTCCACTGTGTAAATATGAAATGGAAAACAAGTACATAAAGGCCGTTTCCGCACTACACTATTATAGTGCTATGATTCCATTTTCAACATCCTGTGGAATTCTGGGATTTGTAGTTTGCTGAGGCCAAACAGTTCTCTGGCTGAGAGTTCTAAAGACCTCTCCCTAAACTGCAAACCCCAAGACTCCATATGATGTTGAAAGTGGAATAATAGCACTATAACACTGTAGTATAGAAATGGCCAAACTATGCCATCCTAAAATCACCTGATTTCATCTGATTTCAAAAGCTAAGGAGTGTCTGTCCTGATTAGGAGTTCACTGTGAATCAAAGATCTCCAAGAAGCTCAAGAAGAAAAAAAATCATGCCTGAAACCCTGGAAAAACTGCTGCCAGTCAGAATTGACAATACTAGGCTAGATGGAACAATGATCAGACTCAATGTGACATAATATATGCGATGTGATGAGTACATCATGAATCCATCAAACATTACTACATATTTTCAAAATTCCTATTTGTCCAGGACAATTTACTTTTCATATTGATTCCCAGAATATGAATACATATCTTCCTGTTAGCAGAATTTCACATATGTAAATCAAAGGAATTTCAAGAATGATATGCTCTCCCTTTTATTTATCAATTTGGCTGTTTGCAATAAATTAAGACAAACAGAAGTATTACTAAACTCTGCCATTCATTAATTAATTCAAAGTATTGAAAATTGATGCTTGGAAAGATTATGTTCCACATATATTTTCAGTGACATATTTCAAATATTAAAAGGCTTTTTACTAAAATGAGAAGAGATGCATAATAAATGTAAATGTATTACTCCTCATTGCTTTGTGGTAATTTCAAGCATAATTACTTATGCCTTTAAAATATAAATATTTATAACATGACAAATACCCTAAGGCTTTTAATCTGGTTATTAATTTTCAAACTGGTCATTAACCACTGAAATTATCCATTTTTCAATAACAGATATTACTTAGGCAATGTAACAATTAGTTAAGGGATAATATTCATGACAGAGCAAATATAGGACAAAAGAAATCAAGCTAAAACTACTTGTTATAAAATCTTAGCTAAAAATTTTAAAGAAAAATATTCCTAAATATTATAACAATCATGTTTAGTTTTAGAAAAAAATCAACACAAACCACCCCAGTACAAAGAATACTAGCAACCTCCCATGCACTGATTAACTTATTTTGCTTACTTCAGTTTGCTGAAAAAGTTCAAATACAGCTTATGCTATTTTCTTGTGGTACACTGTTGTGATGGTTATAGAGACTGATGTGTAAGACAGATTGGCTGAGGGTCTTATTCTGCTGGCACATTTTAGTATCCAATTTATTATATCGGTAAATCTATACAATGCTATGACAATTTGGTCTCACACCAGGCTTTCCAGTTTTTTCAGGTCAAGTGAGGTCAGACCGGAGGACATATGGCATGAGTCCTTTTGAAAGTAAGTTGCATGTTCTGTGGACCTATATCCAGTGGCAGAGCTTGGAGTTTGTGGAGGGGGGTGGTAAGGGCAGAGCTACGGTGTGAAGGTTGTGGCCACTACGTGGGGGGGGGTATGGCTGCAGTGCGTGGGGTGTGGCCAGGGCACGTGGGGGCATGGCCAGGGAATGTGAGGGTGTGGCTATGGGCTGGGACGCCACAAAAACATTGCCACCCGGGGCAAACTGCCCCCCGCCCCCTCGTCCCTACACGATTGCGTATCTCAAGTTTCTCTCCAAACTTTTAAAGGTTCATTGAGTACATTTAGTTCTACAGACTTTTAGAAAAGATAGTTGCAACATGCTGGCTCCAATGTCAGTGTGGCAGGAAATCCAGGAAATTAGGGTTTTAGTCCAAAGTTTACAGGGGCCACCCAATGTACAAAACCTGTCTGAGGGTATAGAGTTCATCACCTTGACAGCTTTTTAAAAGTCCAGACTAAAATACAGAGCTGACTTACCATCCTACTAATATTGCATTCATCAATAGCTGTTCGAATCTTACTATCTCTTTTATTAACATTTTACCCTATTTTTATTTTGGCTCACCTATTCTGGTAACCTAAGCATTACTGGGGGCAGAAAGAATAGGAGAGGCTGAATTAACTAGCAGGTTTTTAGCTTCAGCCTTCACATTTTTGAATATGTAGCCTGAATCTTTCATAGGAAATAATTTAGAACAGTAGTTCCCAACCTGAGGTACACATACTCCTGGGGTACTCGGGAGAAAATTTATGGGTATGTGAAAAAGATTGAGTAATGGTGCAAGAAGGCACATATGTAACAGTAAGACAAAATTCAAGAAGGGAGAATCCACTGCACTCCTTTCATGTGGGTTTTCGTTCCTCCCTCTCCCTGTGCCACCTTCTTGTCTTCTCTCCCTTCCTGTTTCTGTCTCCTTCTTCCTCTTTCCCAAAGCAAGAAGGAGAGAAAGAAAGAGGCACTCCACATCTTCTCCTCCCTAATTTCTCTCCACCTTTCTTCCTTTTTGGAGGAGAGCCTACCTCAGTGGCTTTTGTGAAGGCTAAAACAATTCAAAGTCCTTTTTTTAAAAAAGAATATGACAAAGGTACAATTTATTTTTTCTTTTTTTATTTTACAGGTGGGTTGGCTTTTGTGATGAGAAACGCAGGAAAGTGACATTGCAGCACATGCACCCCCTCTCTTACTGTCTCTGTATGCTGCAGTGTGCCTTTCTCTGTCTCTGCAGCTGCAGGGCTTGTGGCAGATGAATGCAGGAGGACAGGCCCAGGGCTGCTAATCTCAGTTTGGCTCCCTCCATTCTCCTCTCTGCAGTTAGCCGTCTTCTTCTCCTCCCCACTTCTACTTCCCACTCAATTCCTCCCAGTTCCCACACTTGGCTCTCAGTAGCTTTCAGACTGTGCAGTCCCTGCCCAGGCAACTCTCTACCTTTCCCTGACCTCCCTTGTCTCTTACCAGTTAATCTTAAAGGTGCTACTTGATCTTTTTTCACCCTCCAATTTTCCATCATCACCATCATTATCATCATCATCACTGTAATCGTAATCATAACATTAAGGGGAAAATTAATTTGTTGGTTGTAGGTGAAGCACTGATCATTTTGTATTAATTGTTGAAATAATTTTTTGTATGTACGTCAGTGTTAAATGAAAGAAGAAGAGTAATTAATAATAATAATAATAATAATAATAATAATAATAATAATAATAATATTCAGTGCCTCTTTAGTAGTAGATTGGTATGTACAAAAGCTCATACTAAAATATAGATCAGTTAATTTTAAAAGTGCTGCTAGATTTATTTTTTCACCCTCCCTTTTACCTTCTTAAGCATAATAATAAATACTACTTGCTTTTTGGGCTATTTATAATTACAATGTATTAGTTTGAAATAACAACAATATTAATTAAAAACATTTTGCTAATATAAGGCGTACAATTTATGGAAATAGGCTGCTAAGCAAAAAAATGTTGGGAGCCACTGATTTAGAACAGTAGCACCCCAACTTAATTTTCTGTTGGAAAGCTAGGTGCTGCATTTCAAGCCTGAGAAGGAAAATGTTTCAACCTTCCAAAAAGCATAATCCAAACACAAATAGAGATACTAGAGAAATGGCAAAAACAGTCAAAATAGAAAGGGCCACATGCACCATGCCTTGCTGAAACACTAAAGTCTAGAATCTTAAATGAACAATCTTCTGTTGAACACTTTCAATTTGTCCCCCATATTTATGCCATCTGGAAGGGCAAATCAGAAAACAAGAGCCTGCTTCTAAAATTCAGGGCTGAGCAGACACTTGTTACTTTTTTTCACAGAAGTAGCATTCGAAACACTACTACACAGACAATTTAAACTGTTATGGGTAACTGCAGCATACTGGAGTGTGCATTCTTGGCCTCTGATGTGCAAAGTAGCTTGCTCCCATGGTGGGAAGTGATGCTCTTCCATCATATCAGAACCAGGGCATTCTTGTATTCTTACAAATGGAGATTGACTTGATCTAAAATGTAAGAGTCTGAATATCTGTGATACACCATGGCAATTTTTATTTTATTCACACAAAAATCAAACTGAAAAGAAAATGAGCATAACAGTTTTGTATTACAAAAAGAAAAGCTCCAATAACTTTTTCAAAAGGCCTCTTATTCTGAATCTTGGGCCAGAATGCAAAATACAAGGAAATTACTAAAATTCAGAATCATTTCAGTTATTACAATAGATAGTCTTAACAGAACTGTGATGAAAACACATCAGAAGTAAATTTCACCTGCAATTATTTTTCTACAAGTAAATCCCAGGAGAATCCATTACTTCCAGATGGAAAATGAGAAATAAAAATGGATTCCTGATTAGAACAGAGGTGTCCTTGAGAAACTGAGCTACTCCTAAAGGAAGCCTTTGTTTCTATGCGCTCATTGGCAATGTAATGATTTTGAATGAAAAACTATTGTTTACTTTTATGTTTGAATTGGCAGAATTGCCAAAACATTCAAGAAGGTCAAATTAGAGGTGAGATGCATTATTAGAATATAATAATTTTTCAGTAGCTTTTATATGGGAAAATACATTAAGATCCCCCTGAAAGGAATGCCTTATATAGAGAGCCATTTGTAAACTTCAAAGGGCACTTGGCTGGCCACATTTAGACATCCACCAGTTTAGCACACAGAAGAAAAATCTGGGCTTTCGCTTGGTGAACAGAACACAGAGAAACATGCACAGAAAAAAAGGCAATAAAACTTGTTTGAAACTTGGGAATTTTAAAAAGATGATTCTGATATGGCAATGGAGTATGTTGTTCAAAGAAATAAATAACAAGGCAAACACTTTCTACCTGTGTGACTGTCTATGTGATTTAAAACCTTGTGTTATCAGGATTCTGCAGCACAGAAGTAGAGCACATCTGCCAGAGTAGAAGTTAGCTCTCTAGTCACTTGAGCACAATGGAGCTAAGTGCTGGGACCATAACAGCAAATAAGCACAATCCTGTTCTTTCTCCATGCAATCCTGATTACATGAGGAGTAAACACTGAATAGCACCCGTATACTTTCTCACAGTGGATCTTCAGGCATGCACACACACATTTAAAAAAACAGATAACCCATCTAACATTATGAAGAATGAAAACCAGATTAGAACCCCAAATTAATGCAATATAACAAGGCTCTCTGCAGTATTCTCTGAAAATTTCTAATGTTGACGTTTCTGCAGGTGTATACTACACCATAACTGTTATCATAGTGAATTGTATTTTGAAACATAACTTTTTTCAAAAAATAAACAATATAATTATTCCTTTTTTAATGAATATGAATATAAATGTGCCCCTACTATATAACATATGTTAAATAGTAGCTCAGAATATCTACTCCAAGACCTCCCAACCTCTCCCTCAGATTTTAAACTAGTTGATATGCAAGTTCTTTACTTGGAGAAACTTATATCATCTCAGTTTTGGAATATGTGAGATGTGTTATACATCCTGGTACTTTCATTGCTCAAGAGCACCTAAGCCTGGCTTATATGAAAAAATGCCTAAGCGGACTCTCAAACATACACTGTTTGACTTAAAGGATTTTGTTTTACACTAAAACAATCTGGCTGATTTCCTAGTAGGTTGCCAGATCTGCTGGTCTTGCTCATTTCCAGCTAATGGAATGTTGATGGCTATATACAAGGTCCAAATTACATAAAGTGATAAAAACAAAAGTTAGAAAGTAATTTCTTTTATTACATCAAAGATTTATAGCCACTAAAAGACATTTGCACAATATAGTTGGCAGTGTCATTCTCTATTCTTACACAAGCCCAGTGTCATAATTTTTATTTGAGAAGCAGTGTCCTACCTTCACATTGTCTGGATGGAGTCCTCCAGGATGTTTGTCCATGTACTGACATAAATCAGTATGCTTGAAAAGAGAAAAGAGTAAGGGGGAATATATTAGTACTGTCTCTGTATGACTATAAAAAATCAATTTTCTTCTACTTAGAAGTCACTATTATATTTGAATGCAACAAATGAAAACAATGAGGAAGATACATATTTTCTAAATTGTGCTATGTTGACATCACTTTCAGGCTCTGTTCTAGCTATGTGATAAATAATATTGTTCATAAAACACTAAAATGCATTTCATTCCTTTTTAATGGCCTTACTATTATAAAAACTGTTCAACTGGTTCCACGTACAGAGAATCATCACCATCAAATGGCTATTTCAAGGAAAGATAAGAAAATGCTTACATTCACAGACTGTGTTCAATATTTTTAAAACTGATCTTCATTTATTCTAAACCTTTTTGCTCAAATATTATTTTAAGTATTTGCACAACAGTATGTATATAAATGAGACTTTTAAAGCAAATTTAAATATTCCATTTAATGCTAATTTAGCATTGTATCAAGCACACATACAAACACATCTTGGTTACTCTGGTTTTGTCTTTTGTTTTTTTCAGTTAAGGCTGACATCTTTTAGGTTGATCTCTAAATATAAGTATTAAAAATAAAACACACCAACACAATTTAAAAACTGCTTTAGGACAAAAATATTAATTTAAAAAAGTTATTAAGAATGGCATGCTCAATTGAATTATCTCTTCAATGTAATGGCTAAATCACATCCACTAATATGGATAGACTATAGTAGTATATTCTACCATAAAGATCAACAAAACAACAACAAAAGGCATATCACACATGTACTGAAAGTTGGTTTTAATTCCATCAGAGTGACAATGACTGCTAACATAAGTCACCAGCCTAGAAATCCTCTGCATATCACATCAGCTACTACCTTACAGTCCACTTATCATTCACAGTTTTTTCAAGAATTTACCCTTCCCTGAAACACTGAAAATCAAAAAACTAAATTGGTGGTAACAAGATATATAGGTAATTACCACAATATTTTCTAAATGGATTATAATAGGCTGAATCTCCTCTAATGCCTTTGAAATATTACATATTTTTCTGGCTGTTGTAGAAATTATTCATATTTTAAAATCACAAAAGAGAAGACATCATTATCTAAGTGAGAATTCAGAACAGCATAGCAACCTAAGAACTACTAAACGCACAATTTAAAGGAGGAATAGGGAGCCTATAGCCATCTGCACATTGCTGTACTATGGCACTCACCTGGTGGGCCATAGGTTTCTTATGTCACTAACGTTAAATATAGACTGTTTCCAGAACCATTTTAGTGAGTCCTATACACAAATTTAATATAATTTTTTTAACTATAGTTTTTAATTAAAAGAATAAAATTCTTACAAAAATAAATGAAAATTCTACAGGATATCATAATTCATTTCTATATATAATGGAAACATAATAGAAATTCTATGTCAATTGTTACTTAAGCCCTGAAAGGCAGTATAGTATTATGTTCTATTGCTGGTACAACAGAAACCAGTTAACATTGCCCATAATGGTAATGTCTGAGCAATAATATTTTCACATACTCTTTCTGATTTGTGTCAGTCAACAGCTTCCAGTAGTTTTGTGCTGGCCTGGATTATCTACGGACTGGTATGCTAACTTTAGTACATGTGGGTGATCTACCAGAAATACTGTGTTTGTAACAAAATACATATTTTATTTTAGTCAGTAGCACCAATATAGGGCTACAGTAATATTTTCATAGTATCTTGGAATATTTTCCAGTTCTCTAGCTTTATTTTTACTCCTTCAACAAACTTAGCCAGAGGTCGACCATTTTTTGACTAATCTTCATGGCCAGCCCAAAACTGTAGTCAAAAGTTTGCTACACTCTGTTTGGCAGAGATGTTCAGAGTTTTTCTGCTGAGCATCAGCCAAGTAAATCACTGCAACCATTGGTGGCAGGGAAGTATGGTAGAAGGTACTGGCCTTGTCTGACGCTTAGTGGAAGAACTCAAGAGCACTGCTGAGCAATTTCTACTCTATCATACTACAGAATATGAAAGCAGGAGTAGATAGGGTCAAGGTTCCAGTTTGGCTCTATATAGCCAAGGTATACTTCAAGCTCCTTCACCACATAGTTCACTCAAATATCCCCCCAAACATGAAGAAGTTGCATTTTTAGAGATTTGGAAGACCTTTTAAAAATGCATATTATTTCCATGTTTCTGAAAATGCTTCACAGTCTAAAGAAGTGTATGGAAATAAGAGGAAGATCCGTCTATGACAAAGTATTAAAATGAGTCATCTTTCTATGTATATACTGTAGTAACAGCCTTTTGATGTTTAACTGATGTTTGATATGAGATATTGCTATACGTATTCAGACATGCATGTGCTTTTATAAGCAGCTAGGAAATTAAAATAAGCTACCTTAATGCAATGTAAATAATATATTTTTGAGGGGAAAAGGGACATCAAAAAATAATGTTCTGACTAAGCATGGGTAAAACATTTGGGGATGGCTGGACTTCTCAAACAGCCCCACATTCCTCCTGACCTTTTCCTTCTGAAAGACAAGTGGAAGAATGGCAGAACATTACTGGATTCTGCAACCTAAAGCCACTTTTAATACCTTTTGGGCATTAGAACCTAGTTTCTTTCCCTGAGCACTCATTTCCCAACACAAAGACCTCGAGCTGCCATTCTTGTTTTAGATTCACCCTGACCACACATATTCTAAACAATCTCCAGTCTTCTTCACACCTCTAGAGGTCCAGGGGCAGGAGGGACTGCTACACATCTGCCTAAATGTTCCCTACGTGCATCTCCAGCCTTCCAAATTGGGAGGAAGGCTGGCTGCTTCATCATGCTAAGTAACGTAATGCGTGGCATAGACCCATGGTAAATACTCCAAGCAGTTTTACTGAAGAAAACTATCAATTCACCTCTGTGTGTGAGTGTATGTGTGTCTGCAATATGTAGTATTTTCACAAAGAACATATGCTACAAAGGTACAGTGGGCCCTCTGTATCCACCAGGGTTTGGGTCCAGGACAACCACCACCACCCCAGATTCCAAAATCCATGGGTGTTCAAGTCAGTCACGTAGGGATAGGGGGATGACGGGGGCAGTTTGCCCTTGGCAGCAATGCTTTAGGGGCATCCCAGCTTGTAGTCACACCTCTGCACGGTGCAGCCATGCCCCGCGCTGCTGCCACGCCCCCTCCATCCCCCCTCCATACACCCCAAGCTCCCCCACTGGCTCAAGTCCTATTATATACAACAGTGTAGTAAAATAATGTCCCTTATATAAAATGGCAAACAATTTAAACAAAATCAAGGTTTGCTTTTTGGATTTTTTTTCAAATATTTTTGAGCTATGGTTGGTTGAATCCATGGGTGCAGAACCCACACATATGGAGAGCCAACTGTATAATCCCAACCTTTTTTGTGAAGTCACTACTTTGCAGATAGGGAAGAAAAGGGAAACCAACTGCATACAGCCGATCTGATTAGAAATAATCAATGTAGAAAACGTATAGCTCGCATTGCAACAAACAGCCCTAGAGCTTCTTCACTCATTTCCCTGCGAATGCCTAGTAAAGCAAAACGTAATACACAACCTCACTGCATGGAAAAATTTCTCACTTTTACTAATTGCAGCAAATTAAATGGAACAGGGTATGAGACAACACTTAACACTAATGTTTTGTTTTATTAATGAAAAAAGGAAAGAAATGTGGGACTGCTGATTTCAACAACAATCACGCATTCTCTGTACTGCCTAGTCACAGAAAGTTCAGGGATGGGAAATAATTCATTGATGCATCAGATAGGACTAAGTCTCTATGCATATTTATGGAGTATCTATGAGTAAACCACAGCATGTTATGTCCACATTTTCAGCTAAAGCACGTGCATACTTTCACTCCTGCTGCCACAAATGTTTAAAATACACATGCAGACGTATGTGTTTATATATTATAATTACTCAAAGCATCAGAGACAAATCTCACAAAATGAGCTGATGCCTTTCTCCTCTTTGCTCTGTGATAATCTGTTCTTTCTCCTCTTTGGTCCATGATAATCTGCTATTAATTAGCCCACTTATACTTTCAGTGAAATATATTCCACTTCTCCTCTCTTCCTCCACAATGATAAATCTACATGTGACTTAGCTGTCCCATGGTTCTACCTAATTGGTTTCAGCTGTCATTTCTGAAACTGAAATGCATGGACGGCCTGGGGCCTGTGAATGAACAGGAAGCATTTCCAACCGCATTCCCATCATGTCAAGCTAGCAATGTGAAAGAGCTCTTCCATTAAAACAAAAACTGTACTATTTGGCTTCTGGCAATGACATCATGCAGCAGACAGATTGTATTGTTTTACTGAGGCAGCAAGACTGTTGCAAGCCATTCTTTTCTGTTAAAGAGATTGCACACATTAGTTATGCTCTAGAGGTTCTACTGACTAGAATAGTTTCCCCATTGTCACTAAGAAATTCTTAAGCAGATGATACAATACAAAGAACAATAAAGAACAATAAAGCTATGGCTGAGGTAACAGATTTGCAACAATAACACAAATATACACTCTTCAGGAAAGTTATTCAAAGCAGAAAGAAATATAATAACCAAGAATGGCAATTGTTTTGTAATTATTTGTCTTAATTACCATTCATGAAACAAACTGCACTTTAAAGGACTAACTAAAATTAATGGTACAAAAAATTAAGGTAACTGACTACAGCATTTTAAATGCTTAGGATTAGTTTTTCCAGCATAATACCTATACAAACTGGACAAGCATTTCTATTTTAAATTTATTTAGAAAAAGTTGCTTTGCTTTTTTTATTAAAATAAATGCAAAATGAATTACAAAATGACAAGCAAGATTACTGAAGTAGTATAAACAACTCTGTGGTGATTGAAACTGCAAGAGTAGGTTAAAATAATTTTAAAAGAAGAAAGCTAAAAACATTGCATGGCACTGAAAGTGAGTTAGACTAATGTCTGAGCAGCACACTTGAAGTTTTAAAAAGAGAGAATGAATAAAAACTCTCAGGATTTTAAAAAGTCCACACATGGGAGAAGAAAAAGAGTATACTTTCTCTGAGTTTGGAGAGTCCAGAGGAACCCATCCCAGGATGAAACTCCATTTGTGGTTATTAGCATTCAAAATGTCTTCAACTTATGGTAAACCAATGAATAAGAACCCTATCTCCACACCCCACACCCTGCAAAAAGCCCTGCTGAGTTCTTGTGAACTCCAAGAGATGGCTTCCTTTATTCAATCTATTCAGTACAGTCAGTCTATCTGTAATGTGATTTTCCTACTGCATCCCACCTTGCCAAACATTATCATCATAATAGGTCATGTTGTTTCATGATATATCCCAAGTATGATAATCTCAGCTTAGTCGTTTTAGTTGCTTGTTAACCACCATCACATCCACTTTGACTTATGGTGACCCTAGAAATACGAGACCTCCAAGTTATCCTATCAGCAACAGCCTACTCAGGTCTTGCAAAATCAGGGGCCTGGCTTCCTTGATTGGGCCCATCCACCTGTAGTGTGCTCTTCCTCTTTTCCTACTGTCTTCTACTTTGCCATATATCATTCTCCTTTTAAACAGATCATATATCCCGACTATTATAGCCTCAGTTTAGTTATTTTAGCTTTTAGGGAGAATTCAGGCTTAATTTGTTCTTGGATCCATTTACTTCTCTTTTTGGCAGTCAAGCAATATCTGTAGAACTCTTCTCAAGCATCATGTTTAAAAAAAAAGTTGATTTTCTTTTGTCAGCTTCTTGACTGTCCAGTTTCTTGACCATCCAATCATACACAGAAATACTATGGCATGGATGATCTTGACTCTGGTATTCAATACTTTTGCAGCTGATGATCTAATATAGTTCCTTCAGAACTGCCCTTTCAGTTCCTAGACTTCTGATTTCTTGACTATAGTTTCCATCCTGGTTTATTACTCACCCAAGGTATAGAAAATTCTCCTTCCTCTGAGTCTAATCCCACTTTCAGCCTGATATTTTGTGTGTGCAAACAAAACAGACAGAGTGATAAAATCTACCCTTGCCAAGTGAAAATCATTCTGCTTCTCTATACTCTGTTCTCATAGTGGCCTCTTGATCAACTACAGGACATCAAGACAATCAAATGTTGCATTATTCCCATTTTTTTTAGAGCTGTGGTTCTCAACCTATAGCCTGCAAGATATTTAGGTCTTCAATTCCTAGAAGCTCCAGCTATCATGCTCAATGGTAACAGTGTCTGGGGACTGAATTGCCAAGCATTTGAGGACCAAAAGTTGAGAACCACTGTTTCAAAGTGATTCATAGTTTTTCATGATCAACACAACTACAGTAGTCTTTACTATCAAGCTGAAGCACAGGCTGATTTTCTTCTCAAATACTTTGGGGCATTTTATTAGTCAACATATCTTTGCAATATAATTTGTTGTGCCTTTTTATTCTGAAAAATCTGTTAGAATAAAAATTATTGAAGAAAGAATGAATGAAATCATCAAAGAATGGTGACCCCCAGGTCCAGTACAGACAAAGAACCAGAATTATACTACTAATGTCAAGAAGTTCAGAACCAATAGACACACAATCCTTGTCCAATTTCAGAGGAAAATCATTCAAGAAGGCAACCAAAGTAGCTACAGGTACAAAGTATTCCATCAAAGTATACTTGAAAGGATCCATGAAAGTTTGGATTTGAGTCATCCCTTCTGACTAAAATTATATTCCTGAACTAATAAAAGTTGCTTTTAAGCCCTATGGACCATCACTGTTCTTTGTGGGGAATTACGGCATTATGCTGTTAGGTTTCAGGTTAAGAGGAAGAGCATAAGACTCTATGTGGCATCACAGGAGTTTTTAAGATCTAAAGAACAGATTTTGACAAAATGAAGTCAAACAAAATTGTCCCTATTTCCTCAGGAAATCTCCTTATTCCATCTAAAATAACTGCAGTGAGCTCCTATGGTCTCAAAGCGGTACCTTTAGAAAAAAAGCAATTCCAATTTAAGGAATTTCTTGAGGATACTCTTAAGAATAAATCTTTTTTCCCCTCTTTATATTGAAAATAGGGCCACTATACAAAGATATTGATTGTTTAACAATAAATGTATTAAATCTTATTGTGGTATGGTAGTATTGCATATTTTGTCCTTGGACTACAAGAAACCCAAATTGGCTTTATCCCGACAGGTCAAAGATATTATCACAGCTCTACAACAACTTCTATGAATATTTCTTATTCACTACAATTTGTGGATTGCTATAGTTCTACAAAAAACTAAGGTCACTGTGACAGGTCTTACTTCTCTCAGATTGGTGTGGCAACTTCAAATCTGATAAGGCATCCTGTCTTTACCACACAACTCTGCCTCTCCTGCCTATGATACCACTTTTGTGTAAAAGTGGACAGGTTTTCAATCCTTATTTGGAACCAATCCTTTTCCTTTTCCCTTTTTTCTTTATTTCTTCCTTTTTCATTTTTGTATGGAAATTTAGTTTTGTGATTTGTATAACTGTCTTTATCTTACATTTGTTTTATTCTACTTCTGTCTTGGTGTGTGTATATATATATATTTTCTGTTCTTATGTTTTTTCTTTCAATAAAATTAAAAAAATTAAAAATAGAACCACTTAATTTTATGATAATGAGTTTTCTGTGTTACTGTATACACTGTATACAAGTTGAGTCAGTGTTTACAAAGATAAACTTTGACATTTATTAAGATAACAATAAAGTAGCGTATTAGAGTTCATATGCAGGTCAAGATTGGTACATTTCCTATGCACCTTTTTGACAATATAACAGGTAACTCTCTCAGAAACAGTTCAATTGTATCTTTAGACTTTCATAAAGGCCACAATTATCATACAACAGCCCTTTGGATAAACTCCCACCAAAGGCTCAACCCCCAATCTAGGTCACACACTCTGATCAGATCCTACTAGGGTTCAGTAACTCTTCTGCCTCTTGCCGGGCTTCCATTGAGAATTCAACCTCCCACAATAGCCACATCACCTGACTGTCTGAGGGACTCTATTCTCTAGCTCCTTGCTAGGCCCTCACTAAAGGAATCCAAATACCCACAGGTACTGGGCTTTACATAACTTTTTCTCTCAGCCACAAGCCCATCCCACTCTGGGCTGGATTTCCTCTTCTGAGGTGCTACCCTGGTTGCCCAGCAACCTGTATGGGCACGTCAGATAGCCACACCCCCAGAACTTCATCACAGTCATTTATTTGTCTGAAAAAACAAGTAAACACTTACACTAATTTCTTTCAGTATTTCCTCCTCAGTTTGAGGAGAAACTTTAATGATGAGAAAACAGATTTGTCCCTTAGTTGCACCCTTACTTGCCCTCCTGCTTTTTCATCTAGTTTTAAAATGACCCCATTTTACCTTTCCAATTCTAAACTTTGATTATTATTATTTTTTAAAGTAAGGAGTGTAGTTAAGGAGCAAGTATCTATAGTACCGCTAGTTCAGATGGCTCTTCTTGAGGAAAAGGTGAGGCACCGCTGCTTGTAATGGCCAGCAAAGGCTTAATTAAGGTGAATGGACAAAGTGGAAGCAAAGAAGAGGAGGACGGTGGCAACTCAGCCCCTAGCAATCTTGTCAGGTGGAGGAAATAACAGCGGAGAAGATGAGAAGGAGGTCAGCAAATCAGCAACATGTTGCTGCTGGTGCACAACAGTAACCATGGTGATGGAGGTGGGAGTGGCCTGAGACCAGCTGCTAGTAGGGCTGCCACTAGCCCTCCTTGGCTAAGAACTAGTTCCATGGCTCCTGTTTTCTTCCCACATGGAACTAGTGCTGAGGCTGCTCCTGTCCCACCTCACACTCCACAAGAGGAGGAGGACAAGGCCACCTCTGGCATCATTGTTACAGGCAGCAGCAACAACATGTTGCTAAGAGTCATGTAACCACTTTACTTCTCATCTTCACTACTGCCACTTCCTCTACCCACTCTAGGCAAGCCTTCACCAACCATGCTAAACAGTACTGCCTCATCTTTGCTTCAGAAGGAGCTGCCCAAGATAGCGCTGATATGGCCACAGTCCAACTGAGTCCCACATCATACATCCAGCCAAGCAATCAGGTGGTCAAGGAGCAACAGCCAGCACTTGGGCAGGGTTCAGAGGAAAGGGGTGAACCAGCAGCGGCAGTTGCTCTGAGAGCAGCCACTGTGTCTGGGACTGGAAGGAGGATGGTAGTCCCCATTCACATCTGTGAAATGTTGGAGGGTATGCTGCTTGTCTTGTGTCACTGAACCAGCTGCAAAAGTGTGTTCCATGTAAAAATTTGCTGGCAAGTTCTGTAGCAGTTAAGGAGTACTGATCTGATTCATTTTGTTTCAACTTTGTTTCTGATCCTCCATTACTAAAAAAAAAAATGCTTGGTGGACTTCTTTATCACCCTGATCCCCAATTCCTTTGAAATAAAGTATTTGCTTTTGGAATGTCAGAGTCTGTGGTATATTAATAATAAGCTGATATTGATACTAACAACCAGATCCCATGGGCACAACCACTAATAATGTGGAATCAAAGTTGAATAGGACTGACCAACTTTGGGAGAAAATCTTGCAAATGGATTCACAACAGGTCTTCAATGGTAGTCCTTCTCCAGTTGAAAGGATCATACGCAAAAACTTTTTTGAAAAAGTTACGGTTGCCAACACTACTGACACTGCAATGCTAAACAAGCAGGATTTCACTGCTGATGATGGCTGCTGGTGGTTTTTACATTTGTTGATTTGATCTTAGTTCTTTTGTGCAACCTGTTATCTGGGCCAGCACAACTTTTTCACAGGACTTGGATTTTATTATTAATTAATTAGAGAGGAAAATATTTTACAAAGTGACTAATAAATATAGCTTTAAAATCAGTAATGATGAGATCACTATTAGGCATGGATGATGATGATGATGATGATTAAAATTATTAAAATATTTATATCCCACCCTCTATCTAATGCTCTCAGGTCAGTATACAATAAAATCAACATGATCTATTTAAAACAGTATAAACAATAATATGTTTTTTTCTTTTAGCTTTCTCTTTTTCTCTTTTTCTTTTAGCGTTGGTCTAAGTTGCTTTGGGTCCCACGCTGGGATAATGGCAGGATTTAAATAAAAGAAAAATAATTTTTTTTTTTATTATTAAAATAGTTTTATTTATTTCAAGTAAAAAACAAAACAAAATGACAAACACAATAACCACAACTATACATTGGAAACAACTAGACAATCAAAAGAAAAAAGACGAAAGCTACCAACAACAACAACAAAAATAAAACAAAACAACGTAAAAAATTACATATACACATATATACATACCTTCTAAATTATTACAATTACAATTACTATTTTTATATTACAGACTTAATACTTTGCAAACTATTAGCATATGTATCAACAGCCACTTACACCTACTCGATTCACATCCTGTGATCTTTTCTGTCTGTAAATTAGATACTTGCATTCACTCTCGTAAACACCATTACAGTGAGTATTCATTCTGTTGTGATTTTCCTAATTTTCCTAATTTATATTCCCTTACATACATATTTTACCTTATTCATATTTCGTCTTTATTCCTTCTTCTTCTCTTCACTACATTACGCTATTCACATTTACACAATGACTTCTTCATTTATCACCACGGGGTTATTATGAATAGTTCTTATTCATCCTGCTCCATTGAATACTATCACTTACACTTTATAGCAATTCATTATCCTCTAATCTATTCAACTCCATTTTTAACATTCTCATCTATTGTATATCTTTCTCTTGATTATAATCACTTCCCATTCTTTTTACTCTTTCTTCATAGTTATTCACTTCCATACATGACAGTTATATTATATTCATTAATAAATATTACCATTACTCTTATTCATATAATCCAATCGTTGCGTAATCTCCCCGATATTTTTCCCATAAAGAGTTTAAGATCTCCCATTCACTTTTAAAGAAATTTTTATTTTTATTCTTTAATCTTAATGTCAATTTATCCATCTCTGCCAGCTCATACAGTTTAGTTGCCCATTCTTCTGCTGTGGATATATGCTCCTCCTTCCACTTTCTGACGAACACAATTCTTGCGGCATATATCATGTAACATAGGATTCTTTGATACTTTTTTCTTATGGTCTTTTCTATATTCTCAAACATATTTAACAGAAATATCTCCGGCTGCATTGAGATCCTGATTTTCAAATATTGTATTATTAAACCATGAACTAATGACCAATATTTCTTTGCTTTTTTACACCCCCACCAACAGTGGAAGAAGGACCCTATCTCAGAACACTTCCAACAATTAGCCTTCGCTTTATTCTTTTTCATTTTTGCAATTTGGGCTTGGGTAAGATACCATCTATAATATAATTTTAAAAATTTTTCTTTCAGATTATTACTTTTAGTGAATTCTTGATTTAGTTTCCACGCTTCTTCCCATTGTTGTAAGGGAATCGGTTTACCCAAATCTCGTGACCATCTTATCATACTATCTTTTATTATCTTGTCCTCCATATTCCTATTTAAAAGTAATTTGTAAATTTTACTTAATGGGCGTATCACCCCAGTTTTCATTAATTTATCTAATTCTGTTTCCTCTAATGAAATTTCCCATATTTTACTATCTACCTTATATTTCTCCACCAATTGTGCGTGAAGGAGCCAGTGTGAATTATATCCATCTTCTATTAATTCTTCTCTATTCTTAAGCTTTGTGGTAGTCCCTTCTTTTTTTAATATATCCTTATACGTTATCCATCCCTTCGTTTTAATTTTTTCTAATCGATAAAAAGCTTCGTATGGGGACACCCAATAGGGTAATTTTAGGTAAAATTTATTTCTCACATCTAACCAAATTTTCAAAATTGCTTTCCTAATATAATGATCCATGAAATCCTTATTTACTTTATGTTTGTCATACCAGAGATATGCGTGCCATCCATAATAATTATTGAATCCCTCCAAATTTAGTAATTTTGTATTCTTTAATTCTATCCAATCTCTAATCTAACAAAGTGCCGATACCTCATAATATAATTTTAGATCTGGTAATCCCTGCCCTCCTTTCTCTTTCATATCCTTTAAATAATTCATTTTAATCCTGGGTTTCTTCCTGTTCCAAATAAATTTACTTAATTCCCTTTCCCAATTTTTAAAAGGTTTTTCATTATAAATTATAGGAAGATTTTGAAATAAAAAGATCATTTTTGGTAGTATATTCATTTTGATAGCTGCAATTTTACCAAGTATGGAAAGCTGTAACTTTCTCCATCTTTCCATTTCTCTGGTTATCTCTCCCCAAATCTTTTTGTAATTATTATCAAATAGTTCTGAATTATTTTTGGCTATTATTATCCCTAAATACCTGACTTTTTTAGTTGCTTTGTAACCCGACTTTTCCACTAATTCCTTCTCCTGTTCTAATGATAATTTTTTTGTCACTATCAATGATTTTTCTTTATTAACCTTAAACCCTGCAAACTCACCAAATTGTTTCAGTATTTCCATTACTGTAATAATACTATTAATGGGTTCTTCTAAAATTATTACCAAGTCATCTGTGTATGCTTGTAATTTGATTTCTTGTTCCCTTATTCTAATTCCTCTTATTATACTTTCTTTCCTTATATTATTATTCAGCGCTTCCAAACAAGTTATAAATAATAGGGCGAAGTGGGCACCCTTGTCGGGTACCTCTATATATTGTAAATTGTTTTGTAGCTTCTCCATTTATAATTAAACTTGCTTTTTGTTCCTTGTAAACTGCTTTTACCCATTCTATATATCTTTTTCCCAGTCCCATCTTTTCCAAAGTAGCAAAAATAAAAGGTCAGTTTACGTTATCGAATGCTTTTTCAGCATCTAAAAATATTAAAGCTAATTTTTTTTGGTTATGTTTCTGATAAAATTTGATTGTATCAAGAACTGTTCTTATGTTATTCTTCAAATATCTTCCAGGCAAAAATTCATTTTGATCATCATATATCTAATTTACTAATATTTTTTTCAATCTCTCTACTAGAATTTGTGCATAAATTTTATAATCAACGTTTAATAATGAGATAGGTCTATAATTCTTTTTATCCAATAATCTTTCCCTTCTTTTGGAATCAAAACTATATTTGATTCCTTCCATGTACTTGGAAATGTTTGTTGATCAATTGAATTTAATACTTGAACTAATACAGGGGTTATTTCTTCTTGAAAGGTTTTATAATATAATGCCGTAAATCCATCAGGCCCGGGAGATTTTTCTGTCTTTAATTTTTTATCACATCCTTTATTTTTTGCGCTGTTATAGACTTATCTAAATCTTCTCTTTGTATATCCGAAACCTTCTTTAGCATTGCTTGATCCAAAATTTCATCATGTTATCTTTTATCTCCTGTGACCACTCTTCCTTTCTAAATAACTCTTTAAAGTAGATAAAGAAAATATTTTTGATTTTTGCATGTTGATAATAAATATCCTGCCCCTCTTGTAATCCTTTTATATAACATTTCTCTTTTTCTATCCTTAACTTAAACGCAAGCCATCTTCCAGCTTTGTTCGCGTGTTCAAATTGTCTTTGTTTTATGAACTTCATTTTATTTTCTATTTCGTTCATCGCTAATAATGATAATTGCTTCTTTAACATTTGTACATCCTTCAATAATTCTGAGTTTTGTGGGTATTTTTTTAACTTATTTTCTTTTTCCTGCAATAATATATATATGTTTTGTTCTTTCTCTTTTTTAGCCTTTATCACTCACGCTTGTTGATTAATGAAAAATCCCCTCATCACCGCTTTGCTAGCTTCCTATACTATTTACTCCGTTTGTCCTTTACCTAAATTATTATTGAAATAATTTCCCAATTCCTTCTTTGCTTTCCCTACTATCAATTCATTTTTTAACAGACTATCATTCAGTTTCTATTTGTGTGTGTCTTTTTCCTGATATATCGTTAATAATATTGGGTTATGGTCTGAGTACGTTCTAGGGAGGATTTCCAATTTCCTTATATTCTTCAACATATTTGTCGACAAGAAAAACATATCAATTCTAGACCATGATTTATATTGATCAGAAGAATAAGTATATTCTTCCTTTCCCCCATGTACCATCTCCAAGCTTCCACCAATGATAAATACTCCAACATTTCAAAAAAGGTTTTGGGGAGTTTACCTTGGTTTTTTCTACTATTACCATTTTTATTCTTATTCCTATAATTAGATCTATCTATCATCGGGTCCATTACACCGTTCCAGTCCCCCATTAGAATCGTCCTATGATCTTTTATTTCCAATTCTAATAAGGCCTCCAATAACTTTGAATAAAACCTACTTTTACCTTCTAAAGGGCCATATATTGCAACTACTATTAATTTTAGAATCCCTGTATTTACTTCTATCCCCACTCAATGTCCCACATCATCCTTCCCAAATTGTCTTGCTTCAAATCTGTTATTTACAAATATAGTTACCCCTTCTTTTTCTTATCTGTTGAGGATGAAAATGATTGACCAAATTTTGGGTTTCTAATATATTTTAAATCTTTTTCTTTAATATGTGTTTCTTGCAATGCAATAATATCTAAATTTAATTTTTCTAATTGATGAAATATGTGTTTCCTTTTAATTGGGGAATTTAAGTCATGAACATTCCATGACAATAATTTTAATTTCATTTTATAACCTGTTTTTCCAAATTCCTTTTTTCCCCTTCCCTTGCTCCCTCTATTAGTTACTTATTCTTCGATTTCTTCTGTTTCTTCCTCTAACTCTGGGTCTATGGAATTTGGTTCTTCTCCTCCTTCTTCCTCTTCCTCCTCAATCTCTTCTTCTTGTCTTTCTTTCTTTTCCTCCCTTCTTCTCCTCAAACTTCTCTTTATCCCTTAACTTTCTTTGAGGTTTTCCAGTTGTTTGTCTTAATTGGTCAGTATCTTTAACTGTTTCTTCTTCTTCTACACTTCTTTCTTCCTCTATTCTATTTAGATCCTCTTTGTATTTTTCCAAAATTCCCTTGCTTTAATGACCGTATTCAATATAAATTTTCTCTGTTTCCATACGAAGGAGATATCTTCAGTTTTTCCCCAAGTGTATCGTATTCCTTTACTTCGTAACAACTGTGTGAGGAAGCTGTACTCTCTTCTTCGTTTTAGAGTGGTGTGGTGTACGTCCCTAAAATTTTTTAATTCATCCCCGTCTACAATCAATTTTTTTACGTAGCTTTGTTGTATGACGAAATCTTTCACCCTTTCTCTTAGAAAGTAGACCACTATGTCACGTGGTATATTCTTCTTCTGGCTATTGTTGAGTTCACCCGAAAGATCCTATCTAATTCAAGGTCTACCTGTTCTGGGACCCAATTAATAAATTGGGCCAATGGTCGGGTTAGTCTTTCATACAAGTCTTCCTGAGGAGCTTCCCGCAATCCTCTTATTTTTATTGATTTAGTTCTGTTCTTTATATCTATTGACAATGTCGTCTTTTCTAAAAGTTCCGTCCTTTCTTCCATCTCCCTCATCTGTGTTTCCGTTCTGAGAGATTTTTCCTCTATTTCTGTAACCTTCTTGTTTACACATCTTAGTTCCTTTGTGATGTTATCCAATTTATTGTTAAAGACCTCTAATTCCTTCTTAATCTCTGTTTTAATCTCTGACCTCATTTGTTTAATTTCTGTTGTCTCTTTCATTTCGTTTTTAAATGCCATGGTCAGCTTCCTTATCTCTTCTATTATGCCTGATCCTCCACTTTGTATCGAACTCTGAGATTCTGGCAATAAGATCTTGGTTTCTGGGTTAGACAGCTTTATTTCTGTAGAGGCTCTTCTTTGTATTAATGTCTGTATTTGTGTTTGGCCTCCCATAGCCGTCCTTCTTTTCCCTGCTGCCATCATCTTTTCTCTCCCTCTCTCTTCTTCTCTTCTCTCTTCCTTAATTATATTCAATCTAGATTTTTTCTTCAAGATCTTCCAGTTCTTGATCTTCTATGATCCTCTGAGGTTTACCCGTCTATTTATTTACAATTTTTTACTTATTTATTTATATTACAAAATTATCCAGTTACTCATAAATTTATTTACTCTACTTTCTCCTTATTTAACCTTTGTTATTTTATTTCTTCTTTGTTAATTCAAAGTTTTTTTTATTTTAGTACCTTACTCCTCTTTTTATTATTATTATTGTTATTATTGTTTTGTTTCAAAAATAATCACTTTCCTTACCTATAAAATCACTTTCCTTACCTATATCAAATGTCCAAAATATATCAAAATTCAATTATTACTGCTGGGACTCAAATCAGGATTCCAATGCTATATTCTTCCTCTTTTACCTTATTTACTTCTATGAGGAAAAACCTCTATTCACCTTAATTGTTAGTGTGTAGCTAGTTAAATATATCTAAATATTATATAAATAAGATGTTGTGTAAGTTAAAAGTTAGGAAATCAAAACTCACTTAAACGTCCACCCCCAAAGGAATATCTGATTGAACACACCACAATAATAAACTTCTCCTTACTTCCACCTCCCCACTGCTTCAAACCTCGTCTTTCGTCTCTCTCTTCTGCCAGTCCTTCGTTGTACGTCTCACCCCTACTGCCACTTGTCCTTCGGCCTCTATCTTTTCCCGATCTTCTATCCCCCGTCTCTCTCGTCTGCCGGCCCTTCGTCACTCGGCTCTCCACCTACTGTCACTCGTCCTTCGGCCTCTCTCTTCTTTCAGTCTTCCACCCCTCGTCTCTCTCGTCTGCTGGCCTTACCATCATTCGTCTTTTGGCCTCTCTCTTCTCCCAATCTCCCTTCCCTCGTCTCTCTCGTCTGCTGGCCCTTCCGCTTGTCTCACCACCTACTGTCACTCGTCCTTCGGCCTCTCTCTTCTTTCAGTCTTCCGCCTCTCATCTCTCTCGTCTGCTGGCCTTACCGTCGTTTGTCTTTCGGCCTCCCTCTTCTCCCAATCTCCCTTCCTTCTCTCTTCTTTCAATCTTCCGTCCCTCGTCTCTCTCATCTATCGGCCCTTCTGCTCGTCTCGTCACTTACCGTCACTCGTCCTTCAGTCTCTCCTTACTCTTTTCTCCAAATCTTCTGTTCCCATCTCTCTCATCCACCGGCCCTTCATCAATTGTCTCACCACCTACGAAGGTCTTTCACTCTTCTCTTTCACTTTTCACTCGCTCTTCTTTCAGTCTTGCCTCCTTGTCCTCCTTGTCTGCCGGTCCTTCAGCGTTCATCTCACTACCTACCGTCGCTCGTCTTACGGCCTCTCTCTTCTCCCAGTCTCCATCTCAGTCTCCGCTCATCTCACCGCTTACCGTCACTCGCCCTTCAGCCTTGATGTCTCTCTTCTCCCAATCTTCCGCCGCTCTCATCTGCCGGCACTTCAACACTTGTCTCGCCACTCTCTCCCAACGTTCAATCTTCCGTCACACAGCTCCCTCATCTCTTTCATCTTTCTTGTCTTAGAATCTTTCGTCCCTTTTCTCCCTTCTCTCCCGTTACTCGTCTTCAATTTACTATAGCTTCTATTGCTTCTGTGACTTCCCCGCTTCTAAATCTCATCTCAGTATTAAGAATTCAATATCGTCTCTTCCGGACTAGTAAGCACTGATTCATTCTCAAAATCTCATTCCAAGAAAGCAAAACCTTGATTGTTAGTATTTATTTGTAAATAGGGAAGTTTTATATTATTTAGAGTCCAACAGCTTCCCGGCACCGTAGCCTTTACCATGCGGCCACGTGTTCTTTTTAGTATTATACAGAAGCCTGTATTACAAAGTTAACTCCTTTTGTAGATTAGAGTTTTTAAGTTCAGATTCACTCAATAAAGGATTATCGGATCTCACTTACCCCGACTGGTGAATTTTCTATTATTGATTGGTCCAAAACAGACCCACAATTCTATCGATGGTGATGTGGCTAGAGCCTCCGGGCTGCCCAGTGAGGTAATGTCTGTGACCCATCTACAAACTTTGTGGGCAGATCCACTTTCTCCCCTTCTGTCCACTCGTCTTTATTCTGGGTCCCCCTCGAGTTGCCTCCGTGTCCCTTTTACCAAAGGGAACTTGTCCCCATTTTTCTTTAGATTGTAATCCGGGGTTCCGACCCCACCGGGGCTTCAGGATTCCGCAGCTCCGCGGATTCCCTATCTTCCACCATGTTGTCTCCACCGGAAGTCCAAGAAAAATAATTAAATTTTAAAAGGCTACAAACATGTTAAACAGCAAGTTAAAAGACAAATTAAAACTCATTAATTAGTTAAAATGATGCAAAACCATGCACATAGGAGGATTTGTATAAAATCAATTAGACCCCAAAGAGTTTGATAGTAATATTTTTACTTGGTGCCAGTACACTGGTGCCGATCAGCCCTCCAAGGGGAAGTTATTCCATAACCTGTTTGCCATAGCATTGAAAGACCTGTCTCACATATTCCCACAATTTATTGCACTGACTAATGTGAGGCAGAAACGTCCCTCCACTAGACCTCAGACACGCATATCCAACTATTGAGGTCCCAAACCATTCAGGGCTTCAAATGTCATTAACACCATCTTGATCAGAAGTGAACTGCCACTCCATGCACCTTCTTTAAAACTGATGTTTTGTGGCTTCTATATGATGTCCCAGGCAGTATTCTATAGTAGCTGCAGCTTCTAAGGTTTATTCAAGGAAAGGCCCACACAGAGTTCATTGCAATAGTCTAACTGGGAAGTCATCATTGCATGATCTACTTTGACTAAGTCACCCCTGCCCAGGAAATGCCACTTGGCAGGATAGTCTCTCCTGGCCCCAGGGAGTACATGCAGTCTTCCTATGACAAAGATGTGTCTAGGCATACTCTCAAGCTGCACCCTATCCAGGGCAGGTGGCTTATCCAATTCCCAAACCTGAGAGCCATCCATCCACAGACTGGATCCATCTTACCAGGATTCAGTTTCAGTTTACTTGCCCTCTCCCAGGCCATTACAGCATCCTGGCACTGGTCTGGCACTTGCAGAGCATCTAGCTGATGGCACGGAAAAGAAGAGCTGATTATCTGCTTCAAAAGTGAGTTCTCTCTCAAGCCTGCACTGATTTATCATTAATTTTCCTCTACAATTATCACCTCTTCACAATTAGTTAAGCATCTCCAAACAAAACCATGGAGCTGGTGCTCTTGTGGCCAAAACAATGTTTTTGGAACCAGTCTTTTTAAACACCAACTATTTGCCATTTCAGATGTTAGCCCAGTCTTCAATACAACCACCAGTTATGGTAACAGGAAAATCTCATCATAGTCAGAAATCTGTCACCGTCCCTTAGCTGTAAGTAAAGTGGCCCAGTAAAGACCAATCACACATGCACTTTGCAATATAAGTAGAAGCAGATAGCAACTGAAATAGGGCTATGGTTGTCTATGAAACCTTGAGCTACTAAAATGAGGTGTTTAAGATAAATGTTGGAATAATCCAAGATAAATAAGTTCAGTAAGCCAATGCACACACTCTCTCAGATTTCATCTGCTACTATAGGTATGGCGACTCTTGTGGAACAAAATAGACTATAAAAGAAACTGAATCTAGACCCAGTAATCCTCCACCAGAACAACACATCCAGTTATGTGATTACTGCAAAGAGTGGCTTGATAGGTGAGAGAATTCTCCACATTTGATTAGAGTGATGTGCAAAACTCAGAATTCTGGTTTACTCCTCCCCAAACAAATTAATCATAAGCCAAAATCAAACAATGGCTCATTACTCTAGTATATTAGAGGAGAAGCAAGTCAGAGTTCCTGGTTTACATATCACCCTAAACAAACCATGGTTGTTTAGCAACCCTGCTTTAAGGAGAAGTAGAGTTGAAGCAAGTCAAGTCATGCTGTTCAGCATACTGGCTCATTCACAGTAAGCCTGAATTCTCAATAATTCTAACTTACTTTTATATCTATTTTGATGTCATTCCCTTACATTTTGTGAAAAGATTTTAGTATCTCTTAGTTATATGGAAAGATGTGGTATTCTTTGCATTCTTTGGGCTACTGAAGATGTTAATGCCATATTCACTGGCAGGGGCAAAAGTGAGCTTTCCAGTAGCCCAGGAACTACCATTAACTGGTATTGTCTGCTGTTTAAGAGATCATTTTCTTACAGTTCAACTTTACCCACCACTTTATTGTATTTGGAAACTTAACTAATTAATTGTTCTGAGATATGCAGTACAGCATAAGATAAAGGTTATACAGTGTGTCCACTGTATACGAGTAAGTTCCTTTTCAGGAACCTCTGTGTATGTTACAGATGTTGTTGTTACATGACTTCAACTCATTTCTGATTTATGGCAATCCTAAGGTGAACCTAGCAATCCTAAGGTGAACCTATCACAGGATTTTCTTGACAAGATTTGTTCAGAAGGGGTTTGCCTTTGCCCTCCTCTGAGGTTGAGAATGTGTAGCTTGCCCGAGGTCACCAGCTGGGTTTCCATGGTCAAGCAGGAATTCCAACCCTGATCTCGAGTGTCACAGTCCAACAATCAAACCACTACACTATGCTGGATGACACAATAATTATTGATCCTTGCGGCCTGATACATAAGTATATGTATGACTGCTGTCTCAGTTTGATTAGATTTGATTTATGAATTCTACAACTGAATTTTCCACTTTTCACATGACTGTGAAAACAAAATTAAGTTCCTTGGATAATGTGTATGAATGTGTATGGATGTTTGCAGTCTCACAGGGCCAGACTTGCTCTGAATGTGAGGTGTGTAATTTGAATGTGAGCAACTCCACTGACAAGAGTTCTGAAACAGCCCTGGCAAAGTTGAGACTCCTGAGTATGAACACTGATTTCTCTTCACCATTTCATCTGGTCAACTATTTTTCCAGCCATCTCTGCTGAGTTCTCTAAACTTAGTTGATTAATTTTTATCTATTCATGTAACAAACAGATCTTATAACCAGTTATGAATTATTGTTTTAATTTTTACTATCTGAATATAAACAAGAGGGAAAGAAATGCCACTCTCTGATACAAAGCCAACAGTAATGAATAACTATTGGAGCAAAATGTTTCAATTTCTATTAGCTGTTCTCTTTCTTCCCCTTTACAATGGAAAAGATTCCCAGTCAGAGAAAGGTTCATGTAGAAAAAAAAAGTTTCATATAACAAAGATAATTCCTGTATAAGACGTTCAGATTTTTGGAGCAGAAGGATATTTCCTTTCCCCACAAAAAGTCAGAAAACAAAATCAAGCTCAAGACCAGATTATTCTCTTATTTGAATCCTTGTCATTACACAGACAATAAGGGAATGACATTCTCATCCATCAAAGAATGACACTGATAAATGAATGAGAATTGAACCATCTGTTTGTATTATGATAGTTGTAACCAAATCTTTAAACTATACATAGATGAGCTATCACACTGACACTGACAGAACTATAGCCAGTATGGAGCATGTCCACTTTGTTATGCTGTCTGTTCTAGGGGAAAAAAATGAAGTTTTGTTGTTGCAATTTGTTGCTGCTACCTTCAGTTGATGGGCAATACAATTTAACTTCTTTGCTCTTGTTTTTGTTACTGTAATCCAAACAGGTGGAGATAAATGCCACTACTGACGATTCATGCTGCTCAGAAACTTCCCCTTGAATAAATATGTCTGCCTTCATCCCACCCTTATTTACATCCCCCCACTCAATATTTCCTGCTTACAGAAAAGTAAAAGTGATGGAAAAAAAGAAAGGAAATTAACAGTCTAGAGCAGGGAAAAACACGGCTGCTGTCGCAATCACCCTCACATATGTTTCTGCAAGCATAAGATCACAGCACTCTGTGATGAGGAAGTGGGGAAGGGGAAAGACATGAAAGGGCTAGACCTGTAGCATAGGTCTGGAGCATAGATCTGGAGAAGATGACCTGAAGAAAATGATCTCAGTGGAACGCCTGAGAGTGCAGATCTAGCCAATACCTTCTGGGCAGAAAGCGATACCGCTGTTGTTGTTGTTGTTAGTTGAAGCTGACATTTAACAACAGCAAAGAAGTGGGTACTATCCAGATTTTACTTGGTCCTGTCATCCAATCCCTAGTTTCTGAGCCAGACCCTTCTTCTGGCTACCACACACACTATGGTAGCATGCACACTGAGTTGAAAGAAGTCCAGAGAGGCATCTGTTAGAAAAGCTGACTGGGAGAAGGCTCCCAGACTGCACCTGTATTTTGTTTATTCAATGTCCTCTTTCTAGGAGAACTTTTGTTAGAGATACCATGGACTGACTGAATATGGAGATACCATAGGCTGAATATGGAGGCTGCTATACAGTCACACAGAACAGCTACACCACAGTCAATAGCAAGTATAGGGGTGCCTCAGTCTGCTGGCTGTGTTGATCCAAGGGCAAATAATCATGTTCTGAGAAGAGGAGGACCTTGGACTCAGGACAACCAAGAGTTATCTACTTTAGGAACAGCTAACAATTCCATTACAGAATGCTGCAAGATGCAGAACTTGTCACAGTGGTGATAAATTAGGTCTGCTTTTGGCTGGCTTGTCCAGCTCCTTCATCAGAGTCTGAAGAGATGGGGAAGTTGAAGCTCTTTGTTCTCAAAGGGGCAGGTGGCTCAAAATCTAATGATGCCATATAGACCTTGGGGGAAAAGAGTCTGTCTTAGGGTTTTTCTTTAGATTTTGGATCTTTAGATTTTGGATCTAATTCTTACTGGTTGAAGAGGCAAAAGATGAGTCTCTATAACTGCCTGAAGGTAATGGTGATGAGGGTGAGCTCTTTCTTTCAACCTCAGAGAATATATTTAGCTTTTGGTGTACCAGTTCTGCCGCCCATGACAGTGTTATTCATTTCCCGCATCTCTGGTGGAGTTCTGGGAGATAATCTCTTCTCCAAGGGAGTTGAAGATTTCCCTACTACAGAAGTGCAAGAAATCTGCCCCTGCGGTGATGGAGCCATCCTTGCTCAAGTAATACTGGTCAGCTGTGGCTTTGGTCAAGATAATTCCCCACACTGCATGAAGCGTAAGTGCACAGCCTGTGAAGGAACCCAGGGGGGAGCCAGAAAGCAATGTGCATAGGCTGAGGTACCAGAAAATAGGCTGCACCTGCCCCCTGGCATACTGATCTGGGCAACACTAGGCAAAGCTCCTGTGCTGTCACCCACTGCTCAAAAGATGTGCATTGACTCCTCACTTGCTTCCCTCTGTTCTAAACTTCCCTACTGCTAGCTAGGGGTGTTTGCTTTTCCTCCTCTCTGTGCAAAAGTGGGAGAACTGCCCTCAGAGTTTAAAACTGAAAGTTGAAGTAAAGAGAGACGGACTATGTGTCAGCAAGAACTGTTTGTACTATGGGTTAAAGACTGCACTAGCTGCATCCTGGCTGGCAATATTGGGTGTGATCAGACATCACTACTCAAGTTCCCTTCAGCCATTCAACTGAGTGCTCTTTACTTCTTGTCTTCCTTCTTTGGTGGAGGAAGAAAGTTAAACTGGCACTCTTGGGGGAGAAGTCCCACCTCTTCTGAAAAGAAGTTGGATTCTGCCTCAAGGAAGGAGGTGAGGCTCATCACAGACTATCTGTCCTCCCTCCCTTCTCAGCCAGAAAACCTCCACTTGCCCACTCACAATTCATGGATGTATAACTGCCATGGAATGAATTGATTTGGAAAGCCAATTTCTTCTTCTCCATTCTGTTGCATCCTGTGTTTTAAGTGTCTTGGGCTGGTGGGGGTCACAGATGCTATGAGTTATGAATCATGTAATTTAATGCTGGAAGCACTATGCTGCCTTGTGTTTGCTCACTGGAGTAAATTGGATTATACCATCCTGGTATGCTGCTGGAAATCATAATGCTAAAATATGGGGATGAGCAGCTGGAAAAGAAAGCGGGATGCCTACAGTAACCTTGTCACCACATACGACATCTGATCCATATATACACACACACCAAAAGTGATACTTTGGGCTGTAGAAAATACACTGATAAACTGGCATCACATCAATCTGTTTTATCTTAAATTGTTGGGTGAATTACAGCATGAAAACCGCATGGTTGATGTTGGAAAATGAAACTGAATTAATCAGGACAAGGAGTGCATTGTTTAGATTGCCAGAAAGTGTGATGCCCCATGTACAAACAACTCTCTACAAAGCAACAAAACTCCCATCTGGTTTCCTTATTATAATAGAACATTAAATCTTATCAGTCAGTCTGGCTCTGTGTTAACCAAATGCTCGTAAAATAACATATAGTAAAGTCACATACAAACTTCCCACTCACAATGAACCATTTGAAAACATTTCCAAAACCTCAACATCTTTGAAACGAGCCCTAGCAAACACACAGACTATCATTTTAACTCCTGAACTACAGCTTTTCAGTTTATCAAAAAGTTTTTGCCAAATACAGCAGTAATCAAGACAAAACTAGAATGCCATGGAAGAAGTTCACAATGTAACTTTGCTCATTATTCAACCAAAAATTGTGCTTTAAAATGACAGGGAAATGTTTTACATACGTACGTAACACACAGAGAATTGTATGTTTTGTGTGCATAGACATATATATCCAAACATTAAAAAGCAGACAAAATAAACTGAAAAAGTGCAAGGTTTCAAATTAAACAAGGCTGTTAGTTGCGCATCCAACATGTATCTCCTTTTATAATATATCTGAAGCAACAATTATTGCTTCCACTGGAAAAGAGTTTTCAATTATAAAGCTCTCATTCATTTATATAAATAATGATATATTATTGATATCATATAAATCATATAAATATTAAAATCATAATGAAGGTTATGGTCTCTTAATTTCTTATATACAGAAAGGCATGTTGCTTTGACTCTGGTTATGGATACGGGTATATTTACATAATATAATATTACATATATTTACATAGTAATAAAAAGTACTCATTAACTTTTTGAGGGTACCTGGTAGCAAACCTACACACCAGTGCCGCTTAATGTAACAACGATTACTAGTCCAATTGAAGTTCAATGTAAATCAATATTATATAAATAAGCCTTGAGTTGGCACACTTCTGTCTTCTCTTTCCTAGTCAAAAATCATGGTTTGCTGTTAAATTCAAACTGACAATTTTTTAAGTTTGTTGTTTTTGCATAACTTACCATTTATATACTAAACAAAAAATGGAAAGAAAAAATTTAATTGGTAGCTTGATTGATCGGTTCCCAGTTCCATCTTGTGAACCAGCCATAGTCTACAACACCCTTCATTTGACAACTCAACTGGTGAAAACCAACAAAAATTTCATGTAGGCAAGTGACAAGACTGGCAAATCAGCTCCTCAGCTTCTGTGAAACAACTAGGTTTCTCTAGGTTGTTTTTGGTTTCAAATAATAAAGAATATTTTATGTTCTGATTGTGTGCTGATTGTACTCTGAATGTGTCATGCCTTTTTTCCTGTTTTCCTGTTTTGTATTGTCTTTTTCCTTTATCTTTTACTAAGTAATCTTGAGAAATGAAAGGAAATTATGAAGGACATTTGAGGAAGAGGAGGACAGAGAAAAGAAACTTAAGAATAACGGAATCATGGACCCACAGTGAAGTAATCAATCTCTATCATGTGGCCATAGACCTGAACGGTCCCAAGAAATCGGCAAATATGAAGCAGTGGGTGGGTCTGAGTTTCAGTTTACATTTACAGATAACAGCCTGTGTTTCCTACATGTGTATGTGTATGTTTATAACTTTTTAACCTCTTTCATTTATTTGCAATGGTTGATGGATGAGAAACAGTGCTTACAGAGTTGCTTCCTTCTCTTGTAAACAAAATAAAAGTAAACACAAAAACCCAGGGACAAGCAGATGGAGCAAAAGACAAAATCTTGGATGAGAGTTTTTTACCTTCATTCCAGCAAATCATATTGCATAAATTTAAACATCAAATTAGAATTAACTTTAAACAACCCGTTTTCAATAAAAAAAATTGTAAATTATTATTTTTTCAGAATAAATGCAATGTAGTGAAATTTTTTCATGAACTTCCTAACCTGCACAAGTGGCCCAAGCTTTCTCAACTCTTCAGGGGGAGAAGCCTCACTCCCATTCAGAATGGGCCCATGTCAGTATGTGTCACAGCCTCTGCCCCTACCATTTACAAAGAAAAGGCTCCTCTAGCTCTATCTGGCATTGGCCTCATGAAAGCCTTATGTCTTAACACAGGGAGAGACCGGATATAAACACAACAGCTCCTTTCTGCTTTATTGCCCTAATTTTGAAAGTTATCACATTTATAAATTCATCTCCCTTTTATAGCCATTCTTTCCTTTCCTTTCTTCTCCATCTCATAAGTCCTTAGTATTTGCCACCTATTCTTCTCCTGTCATTCCTCCTACTTTTTCTCTCTCTGCTGTACGCACATTTTCTCCTTGGGATGGGTTGGCTATGGGAGAGAGGAGAAGCAGGTGTCAGTACAGTACCAATGTGGAGTGCATGTGAGGGAGAGCAGGAAAAGTGGATGGCAACTGAGGCAATAGCACCAGAGGAATTTCCAATGGACAGAAATAATACTGTTTCTTTTCACTTTTTTTGACCAGCTGTCCAAGGCACTGGTTCTTAACCTGGGGCCTGCGAAGTTCTGGAGGTCAATACCAACAGCACTGGCAGCAACACCTTCTGGGCATGCAGCCAGACATGAGAATTGATGGGAAAGATTGAGGACGTCTCTAAAGTTGCCCAAGACACCTACTAACAG
This sequence comes from Iguana delicatissima, assembly GCA_948472985.1. Taxonomy (NCBI): domain Eukaryota; kingdom Metazoa; phylum Chordata; class Lepidosauria; order Squamata; family Iguanidae; genus Iguana; species Iguana delicatissima. The sequence continues at coordinate 426,628 of CAOKZL010000729.1, forward strand.
GACAAGGTGGCCAAGGGACCGTGGCTCTCAGCAGTGTTAGTGGGGAAAGTCACCACCATCAACCTCTGTCTTGCAGGAACATAACTGCAGTCGCTGGATTTAAATTGTACAAAGAAGTTGCAAATTTGGGAAGGGGCAGGCTTGCAGCAACCAAAAGGTGACAATATTGGGAGGGGTGTACTGTATTAGTGATTTCAAACTCTCCTGAGAAATGGTCCAAGATCTACCTTATGGCTTGCTCAGATCTGGCCCAGCAAGTCCCACTTCCTTTGTGAAGGATTATCATCACTAGCATGCCTTAAGAAACCAGGCTATGGTTTGGGAATGGGTGATGTGGGCTGTGGAGTGTGATGAAAGATTGTTAGCACAAAACAACCAGGCCTTATCCTTTATATACTTTTGTCCTGGCCATCCCATGGCTGCTGCTCTTGATGGCATGGAAATTACGAATCCCTCTCTCCCTCCCTCTGTTGTTACAAACATCTGCAGAGTGGTAACTACTGAAATATGGTATTTGTTCAAGTCCTTTCTCGTGGTACCCTCCATTATGGTTGCTAAGTGCTAAAAAGAAAGACTCCCAATGATTTTTCTCCCCAGGAATACAGAAGTTGCTCAGCAGGGCTGGAAAATCCTTTGGAGAAGGCTTTTGTGCCACAGGAGTGCAACAAGGGGAAGGGGAAGAAAGTCCCAATTCCCCTGCTGTCAGATACAAAAATACACCTCAGGATGGATCACTGGCTGAATCCAATACATAAAAATATTGATGAGGAGGCGGGTGCATCCTGCTCAAAGCTAGACGAAACTTCCAGTCATCTTTAAATTTGCCACCATTACAGCAAGGGATATCTGTCAGTTGGCTTCACATATATAGGCCCAGAAGACAAGCAACTGCCACAGTATATGTTATTTTATGATGTGTTGTCCAACAAGGCACATCAAAATTGTGAAGACAAACATAAAGAACATGCCACTAAAAGAATCGATTTTCAGAAGGAGAGGGAAATTCAGAAAAGTAGGAAGGTGGTAAAAAAAAGACTTAATTGTGTTGTAACACGCTGAAGTCTCAAATGAGGAACTCATTTGAGGTTTCTCAACTAATAAGAAAAGCTGAAAACCACACACAATAGCTGAAGAACTTGTATTACCTTCAGCAAAACACATGGTTTCTGCATTGATCAATGAGGAAGCTGCAAAGAACCTCTCCTTTGTCAAATTACACAGTTAAGAAGCGAACTGACAATTTGTCAAGCAATATCAAAGAATGGTTATTAGAAAGAATTTGCATGTCCCCTCAGTTTGCTCTTCAACTAGATGAAAGCACAGACATAAAAACATAGCAACTTACTGTATGACATTAGATATGAGCACAAGAGAAATATTTTTGAAGATTTACTGTTCACCTCTTTGTTGGTACACACTACAACTGAGGAAGTATTAACAGCTTAAACAAGTTGGTAATATCCCATGACCTGGATTGGTTCAAATGCATGGGAATTAGCACAGATGGGGCAGTAGCAATGTCTGGGAGGCTTACTGGACTTGTATCATGGATTAAGAAAATCATACCATTGGTGACTTGGTACTATTGCTGCATACATAGGTAAGCTCTAGTGGCTAAAGAGATACAAGAAAAACTAAAACAGACATTAACTAAGTCAGTCAAAATTATCAATTTTATTAAAAGCAAATCATTGAATTCAGACTTTTTGAGCAGCTCTGCAAAGAAATGGACAGTGATCACTATTAACATTTGCTACATTGTGAAGTTTACTGGCTGCCACGAGGTAAAGTTTTATCTCATTTTTGATAATTGAGAGCCCAGATAAGATTATTCCTCATGGAGCAGCAATTTCACCTTAATGATTGCCTGACAGATTTTTCCTGGTTAGTAAAAGCACCATATCTGTAAAATATCTTCACCCACTTAAATAAGCTCAACTTAAATATTCAAGTAGAAAAAGTTACAGTTTTCAAGTGGAAGACAAAATGGAAGCAATGATTAGTAAGTTGCTCTTGTGGCATCATCGCCTTGTGAATCAGAACTATGAGACATTTCCAATCCTCACAAGTTTTCTTGGTTCCACTGATGAACAGTTGTCTGAGGAGGACAAATCACTTATTGCACAACATTTGAAAGATTTGCAGCATAGTTTCCATGAATATTTTCCTGTTCCTGATGCAAGCAAAACGTGGATTAGAGATCCATTTATAGTTAATGTATATGAACTAAAGGTGTTCCCAGCAGCAGAGGAAGACAAGCTCGTAGAAATATCCACAGATGGTGCTATGAAACTGCAGTTCAAGCAACAGTTCCTTCCAAATTTCTGGGCACAGTTACAAACAGATTATCTGGAATTATCAAACAGGGCTAAGAAAATATTGATGCATTTTGTAACAACACACTTGTGTGAAAAAACATTCTCTGCTCTTGTTTATCTTAAAAATAAGTAGAAAAACCATTTAAACAATGCAGAGTCGGAATTCCCATTTTTGTCTTTAAACATTTTTACAAAATTATCTACTATTACCTTCAGTGTCATGCCTGAAATCGTTTTGCATCAGTTGTCTTATAGTCAAATAACCATAACATTAAAATGTATCATTTATATGTAAATAGGCATGCCAAACACGTTTTCAACAGAGAGACAGCAGCACATAATAAGAAAGAGATAGAAGAGAGTAAATCTACCCCAAAGAATGCTACGAAACATCAGGATTTAGGTATACTTCACATGGTAAAATTGACAGATTTGTCACTGGAAAGCAGATCAACTAAGACTCATTAAATGTAAATTGTACAGCTTTATAAACATTCAAAAGTAAGTACTATCTAAACACTAAGCCTATTTGAGAGTCATTTGTTTCTTATAAATTGTATTATTCTCAACTCCATCTACAGAAATTGGGGATGGGGTCAATTATTATTTCACATTACAAAATACTGTAGTTCAGTTCTGAAGCACTTCTACACAAATACCATATGTTTGTCTTGTAGGATGCAGGATGACTAATTTGGAGTTCAAACCCAAGATTTCACAAATTCTCTCAACCAAATTAGATCATTACATTGTGTACTGTGCAAACTGAAGTTTTAATTAACAGCTGAAATCCAAATCGGAGAAAGGAAGACACAGAGTATAAATTAAATTCATCAACAAATGTTTGACACTGCTTATTAAAACCCAGACAATGAGGTGGAAAAAAAGATACTTAGGGAGACTTGTATGTTGCTTCCTGCCATCTCTCTGTAAGCCTTAAAACAGCTATGAACCAACAGCACTCCAATAAAATAAGTCTGTAATCATCATACAGTTTCTAAAACTTACTGAGCATTCCATTTCATATTACACTAATGTCTCTTTCTGTGAGACCAATACAGTTTAATCTTGCAAGTAGGTGTGCAAAATTTCCTAGCCATACATAAGCCTCCTGTGGCTTTCTAAGAAAGGATAAAGTACTCCTGTTTTTCTTGTTGTAGCACCTACTGCATTTATATATGGAGTGCAGTGGAGGAAACTTTCTCTCCCACACAACCTGCTTGGCCTCTACAATGGGTACATAAAAGAGACTAAGCACTTCACCTTTCCTCCAGGTACATGTCTATCCACAGTAATTTATTGACTATGGATAAGTGCTTAAACAGGAAATTACTGTTTGCTTTATTTAATCTCTTTAAAATGTTTACATCTCATACTTCAGACCTCCAAGGAACCTGGAAGCTCACAAAACATACTGAAGCAATATTAATATATATAATTAATGCACACAAGCAAAAAATGAAAGTAAACAATGACAAAATTAAACAAACCACTAAATTAAAAGCTAGACCACTTGTTAAATCACAATTCAGAAAGACAGAGTGGGGTGAAAGATAATAAAAAGCACAACAAAACAAAGAGATCTCAAAAAAGCACTGAAATGCCAGTAGAACTTCACACAGTAAGGATTTGTACAACTTAGGAGGAACCAAAAATGCCCTACACAAACAAATTTTTGGTGGCAAGACCTAATGCAACTGTTGCAGTGGGCAGTAAGAAACCATTATGTGAATTACCCAGATCTACTTTACTTAATGGCAGTCATTCTGCTTTGTGACTTAGGTCATGGAAGATTAAAATTATATGTACTTACCACAAATTCAAATACCAGTGTCAATGTCTCTTTTGTGTGAATGATATCATGAAGCAGCACAATGTTAGCATGTTTTAGACCTTTCAAAAGAGAAGCTGAAAGACAAAATTTATGGAAAATGTTATTAATCAAAAAGTTCACATGATAAAATGTTTATACCATAAAAAGGTTTACACAGCCAAAAAAAAAAGTTACACCATAGAAACACTTTGCACACACATTGAAACCTGGAATACTTCAAAATCTAAGTTTACTTTTCATATCTCTCCCACACAGCCTCCCCAAATTTCACTTCTAAACCTAGAGAGAAAACAGTTTGGTGCATTTCACCCTATCCACCCCTCCACCACCAAGAGGAAAGGCAACACCAAGCCAAGAGAATTATTTAAAACAGAGTAATTTCACTATTTCTAAATATTTTATCCAACTTGAAGCAAACTTTATAAAATAGTAAATATGTATATGTATATATTCGTATGAAAATCAGTATAGTATATTTCTTTATTTTATCTTCTCTTACACCTGACAAAATCAGTTGGCTACGTTGATTTTTTAAAATACAAATATATTATTCAATATTTTAACAGGAGAGGATCCAAACCAGTCACTTATAAAAATTATACTAAATCTGTCGAATGCTAACCTCAAAACCTTTTCCTATTGAACCTATAAAAGGTTGTGCCCATATTTTATTTTTCTCTGTAATCTATATTTAATGCTCACACTATACTGCATATTTTATGTGCATATTTAATATTCCTAAGATATGGCATATTTAGCCAATGTGACATGACAAGTCATGTGTTGCTACAGATGCCAAAGTGCCAGTGGTAACTTGTCACCTCACACATACATCAGAGAAAGACTAGCATCTACCACCAAAGCAACATAAAGCTGAAGACAGTGATCCGTAGCTGAACTGTCACAATCCAGGTAATGATTTTTCTGTGTTTTGCCCCTTTCATTTCTTTTATCTACTGTCCTATTTCTGATAGCAGTTTTTATTTCAGGATTCTCTATTGTGCCCTTCAACTCAAAATTGCCAATGCAGTTTATATGAAGATTTGTATATGAGAAATAATAAGAGAATACAACAAAGGGAAAGAGGAGGACTGAAAACAGGGCATATGAGAAATGGGTGTAGGAGTCTTTAAGGTAATATATGACAGCCCTAGGAGATCCCATATACCCTGTTTAACTGTACCCCAGGGATGGGGAAACTCCAACTCCAAAGAATGGATGCATGGGTCTCCTTCTGACCACTGTATCTATTGCAGATATACTTCCAAGATTAACAGACCACATGAACAAAAAACAAAAAACATTGCATCATTTTACCCTTGCAACACTTGTTCTGTTATTTATGTCATACCCTACAAATATTAAAATGATAAGCAGACCTCTTAAGAAACATAGGAAACAATGTAATATTAGGAACAAGTGTTTCCTTGGCGCCCGTCTTCTAATATCAATAGTCCACAATGATCACTAAGATTCTGGGCAGTAGAGAAGGTGAACCTCACAATAGGTTCTTCATATCTGTCTGGCTTGAAAATATTCAAAGAAATTTCAAAAAGCAAACTTTGATTTTGTCATTTTATTTAAGGCCCACATTTTACTTCACTGTTGTAGATAAAGAGACCTGAGCATCCACAAATGTTGGTATTCACAAGAGCCTTGGAACCAAACCGTAGCAGATACCAAGCATCCACCGTATTGAGAGGATGCATGGATTTCAGATTAAAATCTTTGGTTCCTAGAGGCTTAAATGAAGAAGCCTTTGTTCAAATGTTTTCATTCTACCAGTAAATGTTTTTGGAATTCCTTGCTGAAGCTTTGATTCTAAGTGCATATATAGAGGCTATAGGTAATTTACAAAAACAATAATGATTTCAAGTAAAGTGATGTTAGCAATTTATGTGCTCTCTTTGTATGATCTTGTTATTGTCGTGTGCCTTCAAGTTGTTTCTGACTTCCAGTGTCCCTAAGGAGAACCTATCATGGGGCTTTCTTGGCAAGATTTGTTCAGAGGTGTTTGCTTTTTGCCTTCCTCTGAAGCTGAGAGAATGTGACTTGCCCAAGGTCACCCAGTAGGTTTCCATGGCCAAGCAGGGATCTGAACACATGTCTCCAGTGTCACAGTGCAACATTCAAACCAATACACCATTCTGGCTCTCTTATGATTTCATATATATATATAGTGTGTGTGTGTGTGTGTGTCTGTGTGTGTGATTGAAATGTCCCCTTCCTTACAGTCTCTACTCAAGCCACTGAACTGATTGTAAGTAAACAACTGAGCAGGCAGGGAAAGAAGGATTCCACAGCCTTCTTTTTCCACCACCCAGTTATTAGTATGGTAGATGAAGTGAGATTGCAAGGGAGATACACTTCAGATTTGAATGCTCCAAGGAGTGATTTCAAGAGTTACAGGAGAATTTTCTTCAACTCACAGCAACTATTCCAGGAAGAGAAGCATCTCTTATACACACATACAGAGACACACCTTCCTGACTTCAAGATGTTACACACACAGAAAAAATATCCAGTCCCCATGTGGGCATTTCTAGACAATGGCACAAATATGGTACACCGGAAATAAATAATTGCTGGTCCCCCCTGCCAGAGAGCTTGCAAAACACCTGATGGTTCCCTTCCCTTCTCCCTATTATTTCACAGAATCATTAAGCTGGAAGGGAATTCAAGGGCCATCCAATCTAACCATTTGCCAGTGCACGAATTCACAGAAATCTGGACATTTGGAAATTGATTGCCTCCACAAAAGATGGTCCATAGAAAAAAAAAGTGCATAAGGCAGGGAAGAGGGAAAGTACAGGCACCCTTTTGTGTGTGTGTGTGTGTGTGAGTGTGTGTAAGAGAGAGAGAGACGGGGGAGAGAGAGACACTGAAAGTTCTAGCTTCCCAATCAGCTCTCCACTTACAGTGTTTGGGGGGCAAGAGGCTGAAAACAGTAAATATAAGTCAGAACAAACACAATAATGATACAGATGAACATGCATACCCCCTCACCCATTTCAGATAGTATCTTTGGTAGAACAGGGAAAACAATCTGGGTTGTAACACTAAGATGTAACGCTTCCAGTACCTAAACTATGGTAAAGGAATGGGATTAGGTTGTAGGATCAAGTGTCTTTTCCATGAAGGTCTTCCGCTCTCTCCTTTAAACCCTCCTTGTTTGCACTGACTGTGGGGATGAGTAACACTGGCATGTATTAAGCATGATGAATGCTAATCATATTTCACTCTTAATCAAGATTTAAGCTCATGTAGAACCTGATTTCAAATACAAGTAAGCAATGAACTTATTTAACATATGCACAAGCACATTCATTAACCGTGGAAAAAGAAAAGCAGTAACATTCTTGCAAGAGTGTGCACAATCCCAGGGCCATGATTAAATTCTCTGATTTAACCTATTAGTCTGTTGTTCTGCCTCGCTGAACACAGACACAGAGCTAAATACAATATATATAACGGACAGAAGAAAACTACATACTGTCATAGTATTTACAGGTCTTCTGTTCTTCACTGCTCAGGTATCACCCCCTTTTAACTTCTCTCGGTGGTCATCACTTTCTGTCTAAAACATATGTGTCAAAAACAAGGCCCTGCAGGCTGAATCCAGCCCACCAGGCTATTTCATGCGGCCCTTGCACCTCTCCTGCAGCTGTGGCACTCCCCTCACCTGGCACGCCCAGGGGCAGAAAGAGGCATAGAGACAGTCTGGGGAGCAGAAAGTGGCACACTTTGGATATACTGACCAGTTCTATGTCACTTTAGAATCATAGAATCATAGAAATGTAGAGTTGGAAGAGACCATAGGGGCCATCCAGTCCAAACCCCTGCCATGCAGGAACACCCTCAAAGCACTCCTGACAGATGGCCATCCAGCCTCTGCTTAAAAACCTCCAAAGAAGGAGACTCCACTACACTCTGAGGCAGCATGTTCCACTGTCGGACAGCTCTGACCGTCAAGAAGTTCTTCCTGAGGTTCAGGTGGAATCTCCTTTCCTGCAGCTTGAATCCATTGCTCCTTGTCCTGGTCTCTGGAGCAGCAGAAAACAAGCCCACTCCCTCCTCTACATGGCATCCCTTCAAATATTTAAATATGGCTATCATGTCCCCTCTTAACCTTCTCTTCTGCAGACTAAGCTCTCTACCCAGCTCTCTAAGTCTATCCTCACAGGGCATGGCTTCCAGGCACCTCACCATTTTGGTCACCCTCCTCTGGACTTGCTCCAGCTTGACCATGTCCTTCTTGAATTGGGGTGCCCAGAACTGGACACAGTATTCAAGATGAGGTCTAACCAAAGCAGAGTAGAGTGTTACCAGTACCTCCCTCGATCTAGACACCATACTCCTGTTGATGCAACCGAGAATTGCATTGGCTTTCTTGGCTGCCGCATCACACTGCTGACTTCAGCTTGGAGTCTATTAAGACTCCTAGATCCCTTTCACACATACTGCTATCCAGCCACGTGTCCCCCATCCTATATTTATGGATTCCATTTTTTCTACCTAAGTGTAGGACCTTACATTTCTCTCTGTTGAATTTCATTCTGTTAGCCTTGGCCCAGCTCTCCAATCTGTCCAGGTCATTTTGAATTCTGATCCTGTCCTCTGGCGTATTAGCAACCCCTCCCAATTTGGTGTCATCTGCAAATTTGATGAGCATGCCCTCTATTCCTTCATCCAAGTCGTTGATGAAGATACTGAACAGCACTGGGCGCAAGACAGAACCCTGTGGCACCCTGCTAGTCACTTCTCTCCAGGATGAAAAGCAGCCATTGGTGAACACTCTTTGGGAATGGTCAGTCAACCAGTTACAGATCCACCTGACAGTAGCCCTGTCCAGCCCACATCTTACTAGCTTCTTTGCAAGAATGTCATGGGGAACTTTGTCAAAGGCCTTACTGAAATCGAGATATGCTACATCCACAGCATTCCCTTCATCTATCAAGCTAGTAACTCTATCATAAAAAGAGATAAGATTAGTCTGGAATGACTTATTTTTGAGAAATCCATGTTGATTTCTTGTGATTACTGCATTGCTTTCTAAGTGACTAGAAACTGACTGCTGAATGATCTGCTCCAGGATCTTTCCGGGTACTGATGTCAGGCTGACTGGGCGATAATTATTTGGGCCCTCTTTTTTTCCCTTCTTGAAGATGGGGAGAACATTTGCCCTCTTCCAGTCTGCTGGAACTTCTCCTGTCCTCCAAGATTTCTCAAAGATTATAGCAAGCAGTTCCGAAATGACCTCTGCCAGTTCTTTTAATATCCTACACGCAATTAATCTGGCCCTGAAGACTTGAATTCATCCAGTGTGGCCAGGTATTCCTGTACCACCTCTCTACCTATTATGTGCCGCATCTCCCCTGCTTCCTCACCTGCTCCCCAACTGCCAGGTTGAGTGTTTGTATCCTTCTGGGAAAAAATTGAGACAAAGAAGGTGTTAAGTAGTTCTGCCTTTTCTTTCCCCCGTTAGTAATTCACCATCTTCTCTGTGCAGCGACCCTATCATCTCCTTCTTTTTCCTTTTGCTGCAGACATATTTAAAAAAGCCTTTTTTATTGTTTTAAATGTCTCTGGCCAGCCTAAGTTTGTTCTGTGCTTTAGCCTTTCTGACCCCCCTCCCCTACATCTCCTGGGTACCTGCTTAAATTCTTCTTTGGTGGTTTCCCCCTTCTTCCATTTCCTGTACATGTTTCTCTTAACACTTAGCTCAGCTGAGAGTTCTTTAGTCAACCATTCTGGTTTCTTCAGATGCCTTCCATTTTTCCTCCTTACTGGCACAGTTTTAGACTGTGCCTTCAGTATCTACCTTTTAAGGAACTCCCATGCCTCCTGAACTCCCTTCTCTTTCACTATTCTTGACCACAGAATTTCAGCCAGCAACTCCTTCAGTTTACAGAAGCCTGCTTTTCTAAAATCTAAGACGAGTGTCTGGCTACACTTACCTTCTCCTTCCCACTGAATGCCAAATTCCAATAGGGCATGGTCACTCCCCCCTAAAGATCCAACCACTTCTACCTCATTAACAAGGTCATCCCTGTTGGTCAGGATCAGATCTAGAATCTGATCCCCTTGCTGCCTCTTCCACCTTCTGGAGCATGAAACTGTATGCAGGACAAGCAAGAAACTTGCTGGACTTTGCTATCTTGGCAGAGTTTGACTGCCAACATATATCCGAGTAACTGAAACCTCTCATTATTACTGTAGCTCTCCTTTTTGAATGTGCAGTCATTTGGATGAGGAAGGCGTCATCAAAGTCCTCAGTCTGGGTTGGAGGTCTGTAGTAAACTCCCACCAAAATATCCCTATTGTTTCTCGCTCCCTTAATTCTTACCCAGATGCTCTCGACCTGGCTTCCTGGGTTTAAGTCATGGATCTCTTCACAGGTGAAAAACATCCTTGACATACAAGGCTACTCATCCTCCTTTCATGTTTGGTCTATTTTTACAAAATAGACTATACTCCTCTATTCCTACATTCCAATCATGAGACTCATCCCACCAGGTCTCAGTGATGCCTATCAAATCGTATTTATTTTGTTGTACTAGGAGTTCAAGTTCATCTTGCTTGTTTCCCATACTTCGTGCATTAGTGTAGAGACACTTAAGTCCCTGGGCCCTTCCTGCAAGTCTGGTACTATAGTTTCTACTCGCCCCACCATTAGACGCTTGTACTACTTGGCCAATATCATTTGGGCCTTTTCTCCCTGCACTCACCAAGTCCTTGCCCTGAATTATATCGTCTCCCTCCGCAGCGGAACTTAGTTTAAAGAGGTATACGGACCATAAACTATGATCAAATAGGCCCAAAATGTCCACGAAAAGAAAAGTTGATGCAGGGGGAAGGCAATTTAAAAACCAGTAATAATTGAATGCAGTTATTTAATATGACAAAAAGAGTAGATGCATTTATATAATCTTATAGATACAGGCAGCCCTTTGAGGGCAAACATAATGCTGATGCAGCCCAAGATGAAATTGAGTTTGACAACCTTGGTCTAAAACCTCAAATGGATCATTAAAGCTTGAATAACACATTGAGCTCACCACACACTAGCTCCCTTCATCTCAAAATTTTATTTTTAGTCCCCATCTTTGTATTTATGAAGGTATTATATACAATATATTCTGTCTCTTTTTCAAAAGGCTTTTCTGTTACACCAGAAGGATCAGAGGCAGCCCACCCACCACCAAATTACTTCAACCTTAAGAAATTTAAACATTTTGATACAAAAATGTAAATTATTTTTATGACAAGAAACTCAGAATCATAGTACAAGGTTGACATTTATATATTGCTTCAGATTGCTTAAAGCAGTCTGTAGAATATGTTACACACTATAGTGTAATATTTGTTCCTTATAGGCACACTTTAAGGCAAGTCAGTATTTATTATGTTCGTATTGCAGGCAGGGCCGGCGGAGGGGGTAGAACACTAAAAGACAGAACTTGCCTAAGCCCACAACTAGTAAGAAGCGGTCTGAAATTGGAGAGTCCCATTTCTTAGACATTTTACTGCACAAGGCTGTCATCCTGAAGATGATTCTACAAACTAATCCAGAAAATTGTAGAGCTGTTTCAAGTACTAAGAAATCTATATCACAGAATGGAGGAAACAGTGACATGTATCCACTGCAGCTTAAAATATCACAATTATGATAGATCATAGGGATACACCTATCATATCTATTTACCCAATTGTGATTAATATGTTTCATTTTGCACAGCCTGCTGTTGTGGATAGGATGCCTGGTAGTGTGAAACCAAGCAAGTGGACATTTGATCCTTGTTCATGCTTGCTGATTAAAAACAGCCAAAGAAGTTTGGGCAAATTGGTAAAGGGGAGGTAGCAATCATCTTCTCCCAGAAAATCACATTTGATCTAGGCTTTAGATGTTTCTTGGAAGACCTCTGTTGAAACAGGCCCTCCTTTCGCTGCACTGACAGTCTCAAATTTGCCATTCTTGGGTTATCAAAAATGTCTAGAAGGTACCACACCGGTTTAAGTGACACCAACAGGTAGATGACATGCAACTCTTATTTCCTCAATCAATGCCAAGGAAGTTAGTTTTCTGAGGTGGTGCACAGAGGCAGAAACTGGTTGGATGACAAATTGCTATTTGTTCTTGCTATTTGGAGGCCAAAATAGCAAGAACAATAATAATGCCTCTGCCTAGGGATTAATCCTGCAAGACAGTAGCCTAAAAAACAAATGAGTTGAGCAATAGTGATTCAACCTATTTTGAATGGGATAATAATCTCCTATGAAGAATCAGACATGGTCAAGGAGAAATCTGATCTTCCTTTAACATTTGGATGTTGAGGTGAGAGCTGTAACCATAGTGATGTTGGCTACATGAAACTGGTGCATCCATTGCTTCTTTTTTCTGAAGTGGTCACACATAACCACAAGAACACAGGTCTTAGATATATGCAAGGTGGATTTTTGCAATGCACTCAACAAAGGGATGCATTTGAAAAGTCTCCAGAAGTTGCAGTTGGTTCAGAATGCAGCTGCAAGGATGTAGGTGAATGTTTGTCAATGGATCATGTTATCTCAAGCCTGTAACAGCTGGATTGGTTATCAGTCTAGTTCTGGACACAGTTCAAAAGGTTAGTGATCACTTTAGTAACTGTCTTCCCTCATATTATTCTTTACACTCCCTAAGATTAAAAGGAGAGGCACTGTTCCATATCCCATTAAGAATGTAGGACTGTTCAGTTCTGAAGCTGTCAGTGAGCTGTTTTTTAAGCATAATTGTGTCAGTTATGATGGCTGCTGTTAGTAACAGCTGGAAGTAGATATTTCCCCCACCTAAAAGTCTCAGATGTTTAACAAACCAAGTGAGAAATGAAACAGCACAGGCAGCAGAGAAACCACATTAATAATCATAGGACATCTATGCCATTTAATGCAATCTTAGTGGGTATATTATTTTTGAAAAGTTATAAAAACAAGGCACACCTAGCATTTTATTAGCAAACTCATTTCTGTAAGGCTAATTTGAAATGGCTTTTCTGTCCTTACAGCAAATGTAAAGATAAACAGATGGCTCCATTTTAATTCAATTCCCCAATGACTTTTGAGTAACCATCCTAGCATATGATGCAAGAGTCTAAAATTAGAAAAAATGCCCTTATTGTTTAACTTGATTCTAGATGCACGTTTGTTAGCTATGAGATGTTCTTGTTTTCCCAACACATTACTACTTCAGCAATTAGAAAATGGCTAGAAAAAATGAAGGAATAAAATATGTACAGTAGAAGGAAAAAAGTCAAGTTCTCAGCACTAAGCGTGAATCAGGGGGAGGGTAGTTGATAGCTGACACTCTCCTATATATACATGTGGTGGTCACATATGTCATGTGACAGGTAAGCAAATTAAGTTTCCACAATTGTGGCCCTTCTCAATATGCTCAGTAAAATAACGATTACAAGAGTGAATTCCAAAAGATAATTTGTTTTGTTATACAAATTAGTCAGTAAGGCACTTTAGGCTAGTCTTCATGGTAAAGGGTGCTTTATATGATATATCCTTAAATCCTGAGTATAGTATTCCAAAATATACTGTTTTCCAAGAAAAAGCGAAGACTGGATTCCAGGAATTGCTTTCTAAGAAATTTCAACCATGAAAATATTGTCGGACAAGTCACTACATATTTTATTAAAATGCTAGCTAAACCTACATTTAAAGTTTCCTAAATAATGAATTAATTACTGCCACGCTCATAGGTTACTAAAGCTACCCATAATCAAACATGAAAAAGCAAGAAACTAATATTTGTGCTTCAGTCTATGGATAAATATGGCACCAGGATTGTGGAAAACAACTATTTCAGAGCATATATAATTATTTATGGTTGGAATTTTAAAAATTACAGCAGAAAGTCTAAAGAATAGTTTTAAAACAAGCAGAATGGTGAGGTGGTCAAGCAGTCTGCACTCTGGCCGTTGGGTGCCTTGTTCAAGACCTACCACCAACTGCATCCATACGGCTCTCTAGTACCTTCTGTATCTGCTGTTCTCTCTGCTTCTTGAAGGACTATCCCAAGTATAATGGCCCTGTATATTGCCTAGAGCCCAACAGATGAGCAAGTGGATGCTATATTTAAGGACAGCCACCAACTAGTACTACTACAATAGCAAATGTGAAAATATTTATGTAACATTTCAAACATTGTTTAATAAACTATGACCTAAATACAACTTAGTCCCAGTTAGAGTAAAACCATTAGATCACTGGAAGTGAAATCAGTATTAAGTGTTGACTTACCAAGTTCCGACTGATTCCATAGGCCTATTCCAGTTAGGACTAACAACTGGGTTTACATCTAAACCCTATTATATTTGTCCAAATGATTTATATTCTTAATATACTGATGCAGCACCCAGAGTATGACACAGTTAATGCGTATGTTATATATTAATAATTTCCAAAATAAAAAGTATGGTCTCTTTAAAGATTTATATAAATTATACCCTCCACGATTTTGTTGACATAATGAATCATACTCTGTCCTATTGCTCACTAATGGTACAATTACATAGTATCCAAGTTAGGCTACTTGGCTATGCCTCTTGAGTTGTAACTTATTTTTGTGGTTAGATTTATATCATTGTTCAAAATATATGTGAAGAAAGAACACTTAAAATAAATAAATTGTCGTTATCTCTTGGTAAGTTAAATCAACAACTTATTCAACTCAATCCACTCTGGACCAGATATCCAATTAAGATTATAGAGCTTCCTGGGTGCTTGCTTTGGGACAAACTCAAATATTGGGTACAATATTCTGATATCCTCTCGAGCAACTTTTTTTAAAAAAAAGTGATAAGGGCTATTTGGGTCACTTTCATGAAACAGGTATGAAAATACAGTGAGATGCAGTGGCTTGGCAAGTGAAGCTCCAACAGTAAAGAAGCAGATAGATAAAGGCGTAAACACACACCCTCCTCTACATATGGTGCTATTCCAGTGCATCACCTGGCAAAACTGTTGTCCCATTGAGATTTTGTTCAAAGTTTTTCTATACAGTGTGCCCTCTACTTTTGCAAGGATTAAGGGCATGGAAAAAAACACAAATAATTCCCCCTGTGATCCCCCTCCCACTCCCTTGCCTTTTGCGTCAGTGTGAATTCTCAGTGCTGGGGTCAGAGGTAAGGGAATGGGAGGTGGGAGCTCTGGAAGCAGAAGGAAGGTATATGCTTGTCACACACCCCTGCTTCCTTGCCTTTTGTCTGGGCTCTTGCCTTCCTTCTCCATACCCAGCAAAATGCAAAAGGCCTGGAGGAGGAGAAGGGGAGGAGGCAGACACGCGCCTTGTGAATAATCAAATTAGCAAAGGTCAAAGAAGCACCCTCAATAGAGGATTGGAAATTAAAAATGTCAGACCTATTGGAAATGGAGAAGTTGTCAAATTTGACGAGAGGAGCTTCAAATCAACAGTTCGGAAGGAATAGGAAGCCAGTTACAGAGTGGGTAAAAGGAAGGCCTTCATAGTATAAACAATATGACGAGTTTCGTTATAGCAGTTCTGCTGTAAGACGGGGATGAATTGAAGAATTATAGGATTTCATTAGAGAATGTGCATTAGATAATTATAATAGTCAATATATATTTAGATAAGTGAAGTTTTCTTTTGGTTTTAAGAACTCTAAATATAAAACAATATAATCTAGACACAACAATAAAAAGATAATGCACAAATTGTAGGTTCGGTTGAAACATTAGAAAGCAGGTTATACTTGAAGAAAGGGCAGATAAAAGAATAGTAGGTAAAGGGAAAGGGGACAGAAAAGGAGGATGGGGTGAGAGAGAAGAAGGAAGAGAAGATAAATTTCGACACAAAAGACAATAGATTAAAGGATGGGAAGGAGTTTGGAGGGAGAGGAATAGAGGTTTTATATATTCAAAATATTTGATAAGATTTAAATCTCAATAATTGCACTAATTATATGTAGATAATTTATATATTTTTGATAGATGAAATTAATTATGTAAACAATGTAATATTGAGATATGCATTACTAAACATTTGGAATAAAAATTATTTAAAAAAATTAGCAAAGGTCAAAACTGCAAATGTGGAGGGAGGACTGTAATGTGCAGCGTGGCCCTAAGCAATCAAGGGTCCAACATTGCATGACAGAGAAATTTAGCTTCTAGCACTATTGGAATTAAGATATAGGGCTAAATCCACTGCTAATCCCAACTAAAATCAACCCACTGAAATGAATGATTTGCTATTCAGGATCTCTGTATGCCCCATTGATTTCAGTGGATTATTCTACTTGGAAGTTACAACGGATTTAGCTCAAGAGCTGTATGAGATCTAAAATCATGCCTACCACAGATAACTGGACAGAAATATATCCTTTAGTGCTTCAACACTATACACATTTACCTAAAATCAAGGCCCATTTAACATACCATTTTTAAAATTTCTGGCTAGCAACACACTCTCAAATTATTTCACAAATTATCTCTTGTAAGATTTTCTACTTTTCAGTATTAAAAAGCAACTTTTGCTATCATATGAGCTATCATTCATGGGCTGTAGCCAAGTTAAATTTATCCTTGATTTGGGTACTTTACAGCAAGCAGTTCTGTTAACATAATACCCTGAATGTGAACTCTCACTGGCATTTCTTGCACCTCCACAAATGCATATAGTGTCATGTACACCTGATACCAGTTATTACATAAGCTAGCAACACAGAAGAACAGATTTGTTTTATTTCATGTGAACTCCCACACAACATAGTCATTTTGATTTTTAAGTAGCAATTCTCCTCCTACGGGGAACATAACCATATAATTTAAGAAATGTAACGCTGTTCAGTATCAACAAGACATTGAAAAGAAGATGCATGCTACAATTATAAAAAAGGATGAGAAACCCAGTAAAGAAGCAAGTTACCTTCTCTGATGGCTGTAAATGGAGTGCCTTCTTCTTCTTGAAGTCTTATCACCTTTAATGCCACGAGTTTTCCATTTACTCTGGAGTAAGAGAAACCAGACACCTGACATACATTCAGAAGTTAGGGTTCACACAGCATTTTGATAATAGGCCTTTCTATCTGCAAATGTATAGTATTTCCCCAAGTAAGAATATCACTTTCTTCACCCCCAAAAAGCAACAGTCCAAGAGCTTTGAAATTCTCACATTAGTATAAAAGCCAACATTTATTTATTTAGGTCTGCTTTTGTTTGCTTGTTTGTTTTAAGTGAAGAAAACAGTTTGGCCCTAAACTAAAATGTTAAAATGTTTTCCAGCATACAATATACATTCATAACACACTGTTTGATGGTTTACGTTTAAACATTTATTACAAGGCATAGTACAAAACATTTCTGTTTACAGTGACCCCTCCACATCTGCAAGGATTCAGGGCACAGAACCCCCGAGAAAATGGGAAAATTGCGAACAACTCCAACCTCTGCAATCCCCTTCCCATTCCTTTCTGGGGCTCTGGTGTGGGAGCCTTTCTTCTCTGATCCCAAGCCAGAGGCAAAGGAGTAAGAAGGGGCAGCTTCAGAGGGGAGAAGGAAGGGTTGTGGGACCCCCCCCATTGTCTTATTTTTTCCTAGGCACACATTTTCAGCACAAGGGCAGAGGAAAAGGGAGGGGGAACGCCTGGAGGAAAGTGCGCATACATGCACACCTCTTCCCACACTGCCTTACCTTTTGCCTCAATGCAAGTTCTCAGCACCAGGGCAGAAGCAAGGGAATGGGAGGGGTGAGTTCCAGAGGGCACAAGGAAAGTGTACAGGCGGCTTACCCCACCCTCCCATTGCCTTGGCAAACTTGCTTTCTTTCTCCATGCTGGGAAAACACAAGGGAATGGGAGAAGAGGGATGGGGGCACCTCATGAATAATCAAATTTGTGAAAGTAAAACCTGCAAATGTGGAGGGAGAATTGTCATTGTTTCCTATTATCAGCAAACGTATCCTTCAACCTACTAAATTAGCAAGCAAGACTATTAACAATTTTGCAAATTTTGACTGGGGTGTGTCATTTCACAGAAGGAACAGCTTTGCACCCTCTAAGTCTGCTCTGGAGGCCTCATAAACTATCCAAAACAGATTTTCAGTAGGACTGAGAGCTGCTGAAGGGTGCAGGGAAAACATCCTGGTGTGCGAGTGGAGGTACATTACCACAGTGTTGGATATGGCCACATGCAACTGGACTATGTTTTCATGACCAGCTTTAAAATTATAACATCATATGTATATATTTTACATTTTTTCATACCTGCATGTAGAACTCAAGAGCTCGCCCAATTGCTGTGTCACTGTTTTTGTGAAGATGTTTAAAGCAGCCTTTGAAAAATGAGATAGAAGGCTTCTTATCACATCTTCAAACAGCAGAAAATAAAACCAACATCTGTATGCAGTTTTGCTTTTCCAGCTGTTTCCACTGATGCAATTCAAAATCCTCTCATGCCTCATGAAATGAACAGATGTGGCCATCACAGTATTTCCTTACAGCCAACAGAGAGAAATCTGATATGCTGAAAATTAGCTACACGACCTATTAAAGCTGCTCATTCATCTATCTGGATGGTAATCAGACTTTTTTTTATTACCACCCAGAAAAGTATTTTAATCTGCCTCTTCTGAGCCTTAGGTTATTAGATGACATTCTTAAAAAATTAACAGGAAGAGCATGAAAAGAAAGAAGCTTTAATTTCTATAACTGTATTTATAACTGTCTTTATAATTGCAATTAAGGCATAACAATATGAAGTTATCTTTTATCTTCACTACTTCTATTTTTCCCTCTACCTTTCTGTTGTCAAATCTCAAAAATCTCTCTTCCATTTGCCATCAAAAGGTTTTGCCTCTGTTGTTAATTCAACCCCATGCAATGGCTCTCCTTAAACCTGGTCCAAAATATCAACCATTATCCTCAGGTTCTCTGTAGCATTGTCCAACCCTACTCCATTACCCTTGTACTGCAAACTTTCCTGCCAAGGATCTTTATCTTTCCCAACCTTCAGCCAATGAAAAATTTCCTGTTCTTTTAAACAAATACAGCGAGCCCTCTCCATTTGCAGGTTTTACTTTTGCAATTTTGATTATTCACAGATTATTTGCTGTCAACTCTGCTGCCTCACTATGCTATTTTTAATAGGGACTGTAAGCCTCATGAGACTGAGAAACCGCGAACAAGGCTTGTATGTCTCTATTCAAAATGGTGTGGGGCAGCAGTGCAGGTGGCACTAAGCCTCACCAGCCACCCATTTCTGCCCTGTGAAGGAACTCTGATGCCTCAAAGGGAATCCATGGTGGGTCGAGTATGGTGATCATACTTCTTTTGTGTGTGTTAAATATGGTTTGGGAGGGCCTAGAGTTATTCACGGATTTTCCACTTTCACGGGAGTCTTGTGCCCCTAACCCTAACGAATGTGGAGGGGTGACTGTACAACTTTTCTACTTTGATGATAGATAAATTTGCAATGTATTTCCAGAAACACAACACAACACCTTTCCCTACTCCTTAAAACATTTAGTTATGCAAAATTGAAAAATTTATACTGTAAATTTGCAGTGTCTTAAAGTTTTCAGATGGCTACCCTACCTAATTAAAAATGATTTTATTGATTGAAACAGCATTGCTTTAACTGAGTTATTAACTAGACTACAATCTTTTTTTTAGCGAAAAAAGGGAATAAGTTCAGAAACCTTCTAGAAAAGTCCTTAAACCATTTTTTTCCCCAGAATAATCTTAAAGGTGGAAATCTAGATCTGAGGACTGCTATTCACAATCTAGGTCTCAAACTCAAAGCAAGTTTAATTTAGTCAAAGATCTACAGTTAAACAATTTAAAATAGCTCTACAATGCAATGTTAATTTTCTATGAATCTGTGATGTACTGTAGAATAATATATATGTGAAACAGAAATAAGACCAGGCAAAATCAAAGCTTAAGATACTGAAATGGAAGATGGCAGAATAACTGCACCATTTCAAAAAGTTCAAAAGGTAACACTATGTTTTTCTTTTTTTAATCACAAAAGGACTGTGGAAACTTCTCCATTTCACAGTTTGGGGTAATATTAATTCATTGATTATCCCTGCAGCACACACAATAAATGCAAATAGATATATAGTAAAATCAAGGCATGTGGTATATATCCATAGTTATATATGTGCAGAAGCACATTTCACAGTGCTCCCTCTTCCTTTTTGAGGCAGGAAATCTGGTGGAAAACTTATACTTTACCTCTTCCTATGAGAAAAAAAGCTAATAGAAAGTTTTGCAAATAATTGGTATTGCTCTGTAAAACTCTGTTTTTTTTAAAAAAAAAAACTTCCTACAAATAACATGCCATAATAAGTTATAATTATTACAGGCAGGGATGGAACTGTTAAGTACTGCAACATATAGTTGACTGGTTTAATAATCTGACCTACTGTCCTATGAAGTCAGACAAGCCCACAACACTATTATTCTTTTAGAATAATGTATTATAATATAATATACTAAAGAGACTTGTATCTAATAATCTCCACTGAAACGTACTGGTGGAACAGTCTTACCTAAAAAGCTATTCCTGAATATTAACTTTCTAGCAACTGTAATTTTTCAGAACAATAATCTGCCCATATTTCTTCTTTAAATAGTTTGTGGCCTAGGAACATAGCCTGCATTATATTCATTTTTTTGCCCCACTGGATAACAATTTTTTTCTCTTATTTTGCACTGGGAAACACCTGAATCCAAACCCTTTAGGTTCAGTCAAACAGCTATACTTAGTTTATCATAAACTCTACTTTTTGTAGATAGTCAAATTATAACAATTAAAAATAAATAAAAAATAGACAAACAGAGGAGCAGTGGGGAACTTCTACATTTTAGCCATCTTCGCACATGTAACACATCACACCACCTCTCCAGAAGCCACCACAGTTAATGTTCTCTGAAGAAGGCTCCAGGCGGTATCATGATTAGTAGCATTTAGTCACCAGACTAAGATCTTCTTCTGATACATTCAGTCCTTGGTGCTTATAATTATCTTTAATTTAACTGTACAAGCTTTATCTCTGGTTTTTAAGACAAATATTTTAGAATTTTGATACAGCTTTGGCTGATTTATCCTTTTAATGTAAATGTTGTGGTTTTATTGTTTGTTTTTTGTTTTTATATTTGTGAATGCCTCACAGGATGCTGTCAGTTGCGTGCTGTTTAAACAAGAAACATTTTAAATGTATAAATAAAAGGGAGGTTTGGTGTTTCAGAATATAGAACTTATGTGTCAGTTTGAATCCAAACCTATGATTGGATAAATTTTGGAAACAATAATATCCCAATTAATTTAATTGGCATCCTTCTAACTGGTCTTAAATTTAAAACAATTTAGCCCTAATTAAATTTTAACACATAGATTTACTTTTACCAGGTATTATTTCAATTTGAACTGAGCTAAATTGTCATCTACAGCACACTACAGAATTTTAATTATATTTGCATTATTAAATATATACTCACTTGCTTTTGCCTTTATATACTGTGGCATATGAACCTTCCCCTAGTTTTTCCAGTTTTTCATATGAGTCTGCTTTTCCAAATTTGGGACTTGTTGGCTGAGAGGAAATAGAAAAGTGAAAGGATACATTTTTCAATATTCACATACTGATATTAAAAGCATTCAACCATCCATGAAGACCAAATGTTATTACCAAAACTAATGACATTATATCTCAGAAATGTTATGCTTTATACTGTCATCTATCAAGGGCAATGGCTAATGATATCTATCTAAAACATCACTCAGCACTCCAGATGGTCACTGCCTATTTCAACAGTATTCCTGTTACAGAGGATACATCAGAAGGCTTAATTTACAGAAGAATGAAATCTGGATTTGTTGCAGAGTTTCTGTGAAGATGTGAAAATTTAATAGCTGCAGAAAGAAATATGATTTAAGAGATATAGAATTGAGTATGCTTTATATGTTAAATGACGCCATCAGATAAATGGACAAAACACAGTTCCACATTCTCAGGACAATCAGAATCTTGCACAAAAGAATCAAAGCTATGTTTTTGAATACTGCAATACTTTTAAAAACTTTTTGGTGCCAATTTTACAACTGGTATGCACATTTGCTGCCGTCACTGACAGAAGCTCACCACTAGAAATAAGCAGTAAAACCACTAAACACAAAACAGAAAAACTTGTTGAGAGTCTTTCATTCTGGAAGGAAATATGATGCTCTGCCTTGAAAAAGTCAGGGGTGGGGAGAACTATGGTGTGAAAGATTGCTCTGCCACTCTCCCGCATCTTAGAAAATGCTACAGTTGCAATCTACCAATTCCCAGAAGTTCTCCATCCCTGGTTTATTGTCACAAATGTGTGTGTGCGCACCTTCAAGTTGCCTGCTGACTTATGGTGATCCTATGAAATCTCACAGGATTTCCCCAGGCAAAGAATACTCAGAGGTGTTTTTGTTAGTTCCTTCCACTGAAATATAACCTGCAGTGCCTGGTATTCATTGCTGGTCTTTTATCCAAGTACTAAACAGAGCTCATCCTGCTTAGCTTCCAAGATCAGATGGGATCTGGTGCCTCAGGGTATTTTTTTTGCCTCAGGGTATTTAGACTTTTCCCCTTGTTATGGATACAACGCTTGAAAAGGCTTGGGCTCACATACTTCCTCCAGCATAGTGTAGAGGAACTGATTAGAAACTTTTGCTTCTATGTTTGGTTAAGTAGAGTTGAGTGTTATGTTTGAACTCCTACCTGTGTTGTACTGAAACAAGCCAACCTCATTAAAAAACCTTAGCTTTTCCTGTAGACCACAATTAAGAGAAATCATAGTGAATCCAGGTTTATGCATAAAACCAAAAAGCTATTATTTAAAAATGGAAGTGAACTGGTCCCATTTTTACTTGCGGCTGGTTGCTTCCATGACACAGAGATGATGAGCCACTCCAAGTCTAGGCCTGAACTTTGAAAGGGCTATTCAAAGTGCTGAACCCTGTTCCCCAACCAGGCTTAGCACCTTGGATAGCTCCTGTCAAGCTTGGCCTAAAACCTGGAACACCTTCACTGTCTCACTGACATCAGAAGTATTTCCCATCTCATTACGGAACCCATTCGTACTACACAATTATGATATCATTATTCCTCTTTAACTTCCATGATTCAGACTGAAGGAATCCTTAGATCTGTAGGTTAGTGGTATACTAGAGTGCTCTTGCTGAGAATTCTAAATCTCCCTGCTTACATTGCAAATCTTATGATTTCATGGGATGCAACCAGGGCAACTGAAGTGGAGTATCAGCACTATAACTATCTAATGTAAATAGGTCCCAGTCATATCAAAGTATGCAAAAGTACAACCTTAGACCAGCAAAATCTCCAGCTCAAAGTTTCATTTAGTTAAATTTAATTACAAAAGCAAACAAATGTAAAACCCAATACACTAGTACAGCCAAAAAAACCATACAAATATATTGAAAGTATTAGTTCATAAGACCATCCAAAACCATCTCCCATCCACCTTAAGTTTTTCACACGAACAGCCATCCAATTACGGAATATTATAAGTATCCAAATGCCTGGGGGCAGGAAGAAAATCGTATTTGCCAAACAAGGTTCCCTCAGGAAGAAAAAAAATCCATGTTCAAATTTATTTTCTGCTATAAGCCCACTAGTTTGATTAGGTCAGAGAGATACAATTTTGCCTGTTATTAGTGTCATTTAATATTATGAGAAGCACTGAAGCACTTTAAATATTTTTAATTGGTATGATTACAAAATAGGGAAGGTTTTAAGGGAAGGGGAAATTTTAAGATCCAAGTGGATTCAGGTGAGAAAGATGGATGATTTGACATATTTAAGAAAACTCTAGGTGTCTAGGCAACAGGCAGCAGCAGGGGCCAATACATCATGAGGACTAGCTGCGGTTTTGATTTACTAACGAGGAGAACATACGTACAGCACAAACTCTTCTGAGATGCCTCCATCACCAGACTTCTAACAGCTTTGAGGCAACTGAAAGCTAGATGCCATAAAAATACAAATACATTTCCACATTCCATCACCAAATCATTTAGCTTAACATTCTGGATCTCTCTAATGAATTTGGGAGCCAGACACTAAGTTGCTTGGCTTTACTGAAGCCAATCCATCACTAGCAGTGAAGACAGAACCCTTTCATTAATTTTTCCCTCACTCTGGGTCCCTAGATGCTGTTGAACTATGACTCTCATAATCCCTGCACACTGGTCATTCCAGCAGGGTATGATGGTAGCTGTAGTTTATCATAATGTAGGAGCCAAAGTTTCATGAAGGTACTTCTAATGCCAGAAATTTGTCACAGGATAACCACTTCAAGACTTTCATCCATGATGCTTCCCCGATCTCATATTCGAGATCTTAAAATCTGAACCAAATCCCACAAGAAGTCACAAAGATGACATTTATTATTTGTTTAATTCCAAAAAAATCTGTCTGATCATCTTCCAAAGATACAAATATACAAATACAAATACAAAGATACAAATGCATTAGTGTTTATATTTAGCATTTGTATAAACATATATTGCATACTTTGCATAATTTAAATTTAGTTTCTGGCTTTTGTAAAGCAATCTTTATTTCTTTATTTCTCTAAAACTGTTACATGCTGTGTACAATTTTTCCTGCTGAAACTTTCCCGGACAACAAAGAGCAACTGAAAAAAGCCCTGTTAGTCCGTAGGAGATGCTTGAGAGACAAAAATATCGACCTCTAAATCAGTATGATCCTACAGGGAGTATTCAGAGTAAAAATTGTACCACAAGCAGAAAGCATTCAACACAGAACAAGTTATGAGACATGCCACACTAAAGTACAAGTAATTAACACATCACTATGCAAGTACTGAATTATTCTATGGAAAGCCAATCTACCTTTGCCTTTCTACAATATATGTAAGTTAGTATCAAAGAGTTTCTATGGAATTCCCTAGTTACCATGCTGACTCAAAGATGTACAGGCTTTTACAATGTATCACTGTAAGAAATCTCAGAAGGATCAAGTACATACGAACAAGGTTACTAAATGATCACTAGGCATTTTGTTGTTGTGTATCTTCAAGTCATTTTCAACCTATGGCAAACCCTAAGCTGAACCTACCACAGGATTTTCTTGGCAAGATTTTTTCAGTCTCTCTGAAAATGAATGGGAATTTGAAATCTGTTCTCCATATTTGTAGTCCAATGTTCAAACCACTACACCATGCTAACTCTCCAGTAGGCATTTAATACCATTTAATCTATTAATACCATTACCATTTTTACAGGACAGCTGAACATAGTGGAGAAAGTGCAACCCTGGTCCAAATCTCAGTGAGTACACGTAGATTAAGTGAAGCTACTAAATTAGAGGTTGTCATTTCAAGTAAAGAAGACAGACATTATTTCATATTGGCAGCATAAGGACGATCTGTGGCCTACGTGCTCAAGATTTATTCTGATCTCCTTCCTTTATTCTTCACCTTTTCCAAGAAAGGATTCAGATACCTGGCTCAAAATGGCAGATGGTCCCTCTGCCACAGAACTCAAAATGGGAGCTGTAAACCCTGTATTTGAATTAGAGGGGTCAGGTGCCTCTACTGAAGCCGAAGGGCTCACTGGCGGTTCCATGCTGTGCCAGTCTATTAGCTGTATTTCCCACCAGTACAAGGAGACAGGCACTTGGTTCAATACCAATGCAACTCAAAAACCAGTCCTGGAAAATTTTTACATTTTGAGAGATCTAATGTATACACCTCATCACTGAGAGAGAGAGAGAGGGAGGGAGGGAGGGAGGGAGAGAGAGAAGACCACAATAGGAATCCTTATTGTTTTCACAGGGCCTCATATAAATACAAAAACAGATTATGTCTTGTGTCTGCTATAAATTTTGTTCTTGAGTTTTTTAAAACCAGTTGTAAAGGGCTAGCCCCAAATATTTTTGTAAATAAAACTAAAATAAGTGGCAGTACAACTGACACAAAGTTGTTTTGTTTTGCTATACAAATTTGCTAACAAGTTGGCTTCCAGAAACAGCACTGTGAGGTAAAATTCCATACCTTTTACTTCAGAATATAAGTTATTAACAAAAGGAGAAACATATCAAGATCAGGGGATAGAAGAGAACATTTTTTTAATTTAATGAGGATTTAAAGAGGACATTTCCTAACTTGAAGAAAAGAAGAGCTTCTCAGACAGATGGCTGTTCTCTTTCAAAGGCAAGAACCTGCCTGAAAAAAACAGTGGGTCCCTCCCACTTCTGGTACACCGACTTCTTTCAGCAGGCCTTCATCTTCAAGGAGAGGGGAAATTTCTCCTCAGATTCAAGAGCAACGTCACTAATGTACTATGGAACAATTCCTATCAGTACCTCATATGTTTTCCTGTATAGTCTTACTGAGAAATTATTATCCATATGGTAGAAAAAAAATTAATTTTCCCACAAAGGCCTCAGAAGATTTGTATTTACATCAGAGAGAGAACTAATATACAGAACTATAAGAAAAACAAATACAGCCCAATAATAGTTCGTCAGTAACAATGTTGCCTGACTGCTTGTCTTGCTGAATCTATCAATACACGAGAGTATACCCAGCAATACAAGAGAATTAGGAAATAAACGCTCTTAAAAATTAAATTAAACGCAAAGGATAAAAACACAATTATTTTGTGGTGTTGCACAGTAGCCCTAAATTTCCACCTATAAAGTCTGGCTGCCTGATAACCAAACATTTATTATTATTACAATATGCCCTGTAAGAAAACATAAATCATAGGAGCTCACATCACTGAAAGTACCTGTATTTTATTTTATTTTATTTTATTTTATTTTATTTTATTTTATTTTATTTTATTTTATTTTTTGGAATACATAGCTACATTACTTCATGTCTGGGGTTGTTTTTTTCAGACACTGAATATGAATCAAAATGTAATATGGTCAATATTCCAGATATAATGAGGTGTTTCATATTAACTATATTATTATGAAGCTGGGTAATTCATCTGGAAGTGATAATTTTCTTTTATTACTTTATTCAAATTGAGTGAGGAGGAGCCAAAACGAAAGAAATTACATTGTTTTCTACTGGTAGTTATTCAGAATAGTGGTTGGCTCCTATGTCGGAAGGTCTTAAACACAGTTCCCTCTCTTGTATCTAAAAAACAATGCTTTCAAATCAATCTGTGAAACTCAGTGTCATAGCATGGTGGGAACAAATGTCAGTTTATTTAAAGTTTTAGATAAATGTGGAAATGTATAATTGAAAGCAGCTTCCATTTTTGGAGAAAAAACTTCATTTTGCACAAGCACTTTTCAAAAAATGGTTATTACAGCAATTCTAATATTGACAAGGGGAGTGCAAGCAAGACAGCCTTTATACTCAAGGACCAGTGGGATACTTGTCGGCAAACCAGCCTTTCACTGGGGCTAAGAGACCTGTTGTTTGCCAAGTGTTATTGGACTTCATTTCCCATCAATTAGCCTATCTAACAGTAAGACATGATGGAAGTATTAATTTAGAGGGCCACAGATCCAACACCCCTTCTGTGACTGATAGGCACAAAAATGGGTGTTCATGGCAAGTTGGGGTGATCCTGGATTGAGAGGATCCAAGTCCCTACCCCTCCTGACAAACCTAGGGATCTCTGCAAACCATGCCAGTGTAGACAATTTTCTCTGACACCATAAAAAAGGAGGGAGAAAGAGAAAGATATTTCTACAACATTTATTCTCCCTGCTCCTACCATCTGCTGCCAAATTCTTGGAGTAAGAAAGTCGTGGTTCCCCAACCACAGAGTCTTCACTACTACAATCATCTTATGGTCACTCTGTCAGCAATCCTAAGCACACACTTAAACAGGCAATTAAGTCCTGTGGGATTTAATTTATTTGAATAAATGTTACGGTATTATGCTACAACCACATCCCTCTTCTGTGTTCTTTTCTGAAGCAAAAGTGCTGCAAGAATGCACAGGACTAGCTCTATTCCCTCAATGTTGTGCCAGCAGCACCCTGGCACTGATATATAATCAATGGCATCTGAAATACCCCACCTTCATCACATATTGCCTTCCCACGCAGTCTTTGCAATTCACCCTGCAAGCTGTTCAAAGTTCAAAAATACATTCTTAAAATAACTAATTTTATCTTTTAAAAAAATCTGAAAATATATGGACAAAGTAATTCCTTTGACATTTACTTCATACTTAATTCATCACATGTAGAGTTAAGTATATCAAGTCATCTGTTTGGTTTGCCTATCCATATAGAATACAGATCATCTTATATATTCCAGTAACTTTATCATACTTAAAATAAACACTAAGGGCATAATATAAAGGGTTCTTCTAGCTAGAAGGCTATTTAAGAGAAAGACTGAAGGTATTCTTATACAATGTGACTTCTTTACAAACCACGGGTGGATTTTTCTCCAGGCTGATCCAATTTGCAAGAAACTCAGGACCAGTGTGTGTCCTCCAGGGGTAAAACTATGGGACAGGGGGTGAGATCAAGGGCAAACTGGGTAAGATCAAAGCAAAGAGTGTGGAGCCATATATAATTCTTAACAATCTAGATATTTTCCTACCAGTCATGCAAAGCACAGTCCATTTTATATATCTCTACTCAGAAGTAAGTCCTAGCACAACAGATTTCAGGCACAAAAACATAGCTCATGTCTGCTCTGAAGACATTTACATTTTAAATGCCCAGCTGTTTAAACATTTAAACAAAATCTGAAAATATTTGAAGAGTCAGGAATCTAAAATATTTCTCGTTGTGTGCCTTCAAGTCATTTACACTTATGGCAACCCTACGGTGACCCTATCACAGGGTTTTCTTGGCAAGTTTTGTTCAGAAGGGGTTTGCGATTGCCTTTTCAGGCTGAGACAGTGTGACTTGCCCAAGGTCACCTAGTCATTTTCCATGGCTGAACAGTGATTCAGACCCTGGTATACCACAGTCCAATACTGAAACCACTACAACCACTTTAGTTCTAAAATGCAAATGCCATTAAATTCCATTTTAATTCTAACCACCCTGATCTTACTACCAACTGCAAGAAAATAGGAGGAGTTTTCTGCACAGTTGAGGTGAAAAAAGACATAAAGAAGCTCTCAAGCTGCAAAGGGAACTCAGAAAGGCCAGAGCTTCTTCATTCCTGCTATAAACAGAATCTCTCTCAGTAATGTAAAAGGATATCACTCAATCTCATGCAGGCTTCATCCAGGTACAATGTGACTGAATTCTACTATTAAGAATAGAGTAAATAGAAAATTAAAGAACAAAAAAAAAAATACAGCACTAGGAACTGGAACAAGCCCCAACAACAAAGAACCTGTTCTGGAATCATCTTATAATATACAGAGGTATAATTGGGGGGGGGGAGTTGATTTCCAAGCCAATTATTACTACCCTTTTGAGTATCTTCCACATGTCTTTGCCAAATAAAAATACTATGTACATTTGCCAAGAACCTGTGTTCTTTCACTCAAAGACCACATTATTTTAGATTTAGAGTACTGCACAAGACAAAACACAGTTTTTATACAGAATAATTTGGCAGACACCTCTGGGAGAACTTACCAGCAAACCCGTCATAAGCAAGATGACATTTCATTTATCAGTATTCTTTGAAAGTAAATATACCACAGGGAGGACAAATAACACATTCAGAGAGCTTTGTTTGCTTCATGATTTCATAAACTATTGTGGTATGACAACTTTTGCTTGATCAAAATGCCCTTTTTTGACAAAGGGCTAACACTGTAAACCAACCCAGCCCTACAGTATAATATCTTCCCTCAGAACATTATTACTTTAACTATTTCATTTCTTGTGGAAGATTTCTGATGGAAATGAAAAACAACAATTTAAAATTTAAATTTCCTTTAAGATTTCTCCCATCACTGCCACTGTGTTTTATACCTTAGAGGGAATCCTAAGATGAAAGCTAATTAAACAGGTTAATATACTTGTGAAACTTAATTCAAACTGGGATTTTCCAGAATTAATATCAATTTACTTTTTTCTGCTAGATGAAGTACCATGTGGGCATGATTTATACTGGCTATAAATGCCACTGAAAAGGTTGCTAGCCTTGCTAACATAAAGCTTGTAAACATTAGAAACATAACATTTGAGTTATTTTGGATCTATTTATCTGTGAGACTAAAAATGTTAATCGCTCAACAAAAAAGACCATAGCTATTTTAAAAATACACATTATCTCAGCATACCACTTTATATACAATGCAATTGCTATTAAAAGCACCAAAATATCTGCAATCTGGTTGGCGAATTTAGCAAAGATAAATATGGCATGTCTGGACTTACAGAGCTAGGACTGGAATGTCGTCTGATTTTAGGAGATTCTTTCCCAGTAGACGAAGTCTTGAAGTTAATGCAGGCATTGTTCTCTGAATGTACCCTCTTCACTTGATTATTTGGCTTTTCAAATGGATCAAAAGTGCTTTGTGTCCTCTGAACTCTGACTTTTTTGTCCTCTGGAATTGTGTCTAAGGGTTTGATCACAGAATCCATTCCTTGGCAGTTCCGTGTAGACATCTTTGTGACACATATCTAGGAGGAGAGGGAACATAGTATATAAGGGGAGGAAGTAACTTAGGGTCAAACTAGTCATTGGAGGAAAGACATGTTGCTATCAGCCCCAACTATGCCACCAAAACAGGAGCTAAGAATGCAATCATGAGAAAATGTACAGGTAAGGAAGGTACGCTTTAAAATCTCATATCTTCAAACTATCCTACATAAATAACAAGACAAAAGATATCCCCAGTTCCAGTAATGGAAGGGATTCCAACTAAGATGAAAGCTGACTTCCAACAAATGTGCATCTTGGAGAAAATTAGTGAGCACAGAAGCTATTAGTGTAATCATTCACAAATCATCCTTGTACACTCTCTCCCAACTTTAACTTCCAGTTACGTAAAATGCAGGGTCAAAGACTTAGTACAATGGCATCTAGTTTGATACCTTAGAGCTCGGCAACTCAAAAGCAGTAACTATTCAAGTAACATATATTTCAAAAAATTTATAACACACTTCAAGGGACTGATCTATTACTTGTCAAAAGAAATGAATTATATTACTCCATAAAGCATTTAAAAAGAAGAAAAAAACAGAACACTATCAATAAAACCCAAAAATTGAAGGTAAAAAAGTACAGGCTTAGAAGACTTTATAGAAGCCTTAAGCAAACAGCAGTTCAGTGTCTATAACAATGTCATACTACCAAACCTTATTATTCAGTCACTGGTATCTACTACAAAGTATTTTGTAGTATTTCCATTTCTTTAAAATTAGATGAGGGCAAATTAAATAACTGAGGGCAATTTACAGGAACACTATTATAGTATGCATCATATAATTGCACTGTAAAGCAATGATTCTGCAATACTAAACTCAGACAAGCTGATAAATTCATATCCCAGCCATGCAACACTGAAGTCCAGTGTTCAATAATTTAATAAAACAAGTCCAATTAACTGGTTTACTATTCTTGTTTTATTGCTGTTGTTTTTATTTATACAACACTTTTCCGCAGAGCTGGGACCTGAGGTAGTTTAAAAGGTTAGAAAAGATACATATAAAAAACATAGGTTAAAATTTTTTGATTAAAAAATTTAATTAATCTATAGAATCAAAAAAACTTAAACATTTTCATTCAAAGACAAGGGAAAAACAGTACAGCACACAAACAGTTCTCTTGTGCTTCTACCTGGAATTGCCTCATAACATGCAGTTCATCCACCAAGTTATTTTAAGTGCAAATTCAGTATTTGAAAAATCATTGTGCAACACCTCTGATATTCTTAAAATCCAATACAAATATTCACAGCAAGAAATATTCCACCCACCAGAACCCTGAGATGAACATTTTCCAAAAGTAAATCATCTTTTCCAGTGGCCACCATGATTCTATCACTTCAAATCTGACTCGCTTCAATTGTTTTGAGACAACAACAGACTTCATTCAAATGTAACAGGCCTTATACAGAATGGTACTTCTGAACCTCTTCAGTCCCCAAATAATACTTGGCAGAATAAAAAAGACTTCTAGACCAGCAGTTTTTTGGAAGGTAAATGGACATGATGATCTCCCGGGTACAGCTGGGTAAGAACTACTTATAACGGTAATGTGAGAAGTCAGTCTTAAAGCACACAAATTGTATTCTCATTCATATGAAACATCTGCTACACTTTTTAAAATGCATATTTGGATAATCTTCTCCAGGCTGAGGGGCTCTCTGAAAGCCAACATAACCACAGGGATGTATCAACACCTATTACTGTTCAGAAGTTTGTGACTTCTGTATCTTACAAAGTTTTGAGTTCTGAGAAATTAGCTGACTACTGCAGCATAAAAGCATTCTGTGTTTGACCATGGCACTGTTCCCAAGCATACTTATAAGTGGAGAAGCACAGGTTATTATGCATATCTGCTGTCAAGGTGCCTGTTGACTTATGGTAATGCCATTAATTTCATAGGGTTTTCTAAGGCAAGGTATGCTCAGAGACGGTTTTGCCAGTCCTCTCCTCTGAAATATAGCCTACAGCACCTTGTACTCCTTGGTTGCATCCCATCTGAGTGCCAACCAAGGCTGACCCTATTTAGCTTCCAAGATCAGATAGTATCTAGTGCCTTTAGGGTATTTAAGTTATACAGATTCACAATAAACAGTACAAAAGTCACCAAAGAAATGACTGAATTAACATGGAGTATTTAAATTGAAATTAGTTATAAAATCTTTTCATTTTAAAAAAAAATACTCTGAAGTGCACTATTGTTAAAAAGCAAATTGTATTTTATCTAAATTGTACTGTTAAAATTGTAACTATATTTTGCCAACATCAGTTTTAACAATGCACAGGTAAGACTGCTTTGACTATTATAAGCAAAAATGATAATACCACTTCTACCAAATATTAGCACAACAACAAGATTATTCATTATGGGTAGATCCACATAGTCATACTTAAAATCAGATCTACTGAAATAAATGGCACTTAACCATAACTAAGTTGAATATCTACAATATCAATGGATCTGGTATAAGTCAAAACGATTTGAAGGCACACAATGATAACAAACTTTGAACTTTGACTCCATCCTTGTTATGTGCGGACATACTTCCCTACTTCAAATAATGTTCTTCCTATTGTTGTTGCTTCCAACTTACAGCGACCCAAAGGCAAGCCTATCACAGGGTTTTCCTGGCAAGATTTGTTCAGAGGGGGTTTGCTTTTGCCTTCCTCTAAAGCTGAGAGATGGTGACTTGCCCAAGGTCATCCAGTAGGTTTCCATGGCTGAAAAAAAGATTCAAACCCTGGTCTCAAACCAATACACCATGTTGGTTCTGTTCCTCATCTTGTTAATATGAAAATAAGGGGGAAAGATAAAACATTTATGTCTTAAATGTCTTAAAAACGACAGAAAATACACAGATGTTTTTCATGATTTACACTGAATCATGACTGCAATTTATTTTGGAGTGATTTTTTTTTATTCCCTCACAACAAAAGTGTTTTCAGACAGTAACCGCTGTTTTCGATTTTTATCTGTCTCAGAAACACCAACACTTTAACATAAGATATGATGGGTGAATTCGTTCCTTACAAATGAGACAAGCAACCATGACCCAAAATTGACTTCAACCAATTTTTCTTCTATAAAATCAATTTTTATTAATATGAAGTTGAAACCAAATCACATGATTATTCCAAAGATTTCTTCTGCAGAAAACCCTGAAGGTATCCAGTGGTTTCTGAACATCTTTTACAATGAACAGATGCAGCAACCCCTAGTCAAGAGCTCTGCACAAGACAGCTGATCTCAATACTAAAGGCAAGAGCAAGAGTTTTCTGTAATAGTACAAAACTCAGAATTATCTATATGAAAGTAAGTAGCATGTTTGCAGGTATAGCCATGGAAACCACAACCATCAGGAGTAGTGCTAGAACCAGAGAATCTAATTCATGGGAGAAGTATTGGTGTAGAACTGAGAATGTCACTGTACTATAGATAAGAACACTGGCTAACATCTCAATACAATTTAGCACTGAGCTGGAAAAATCCTTTAATAGTCACAAGACTTACATGCATGTATCAAAATTATTCTTGGATGCATGGAATAGAACTATTGAATAAAATGTCTAAGCAATGACATACTATCTATTTTTGCACTTTTCACATGACAGGATCTTGCCCACTTTTAAAGAGCAAAATGTTCCCTTCTATAAAACCACTGAGCTGTTCAACAGTGAAGTCAATGAAATGCATACCACATATTTGTCAATAGCCCCAAAAGGGTAATTTGGGACTAATTTCCATGCACTGAAGATCAAAAGGGGGCAAAAAAACAGAAGTTCTATAACTTCCATATTCATTGAACTTACTATAAATGTGCACAAGGCAGAAGTATACAAAACAACCTCACAAGGCAGTTCTAAACCCTCGCATCCATTCATTACATTAAATTCAGTAAAAATGTTTCATTTCATTTGCCTTTGAAGGAAAATTAAAATACTAATTTTACAATAGGATTGCTCTTAAAACGTGCTGTAGTTTTCCTTTAAAAAACAAATGAACAACTATACTATACAATTGAATTGCTGAACTGCCAGTAGTCTTTTCTGTACCTATCTAACTCTTCAAGATTGGTGAACCAAGTAACAACGGACATAAGTCTACGGAGCATGATTTCTGAGTAATAAAGGAATAGAAACTTAGTTCCCAATAAAAGTCACCCCTTAAGGGGATCTTTCCCCTTAAGCAAAAGAAAGTTATTTAATTGTAAGTGGTAAGTTGTGTTTATGAATGTGCTTATTTTAAACATATCTGGTCAACAGATGTTTAGTTGTGTGCCATTAAGTCATTTCTGACTTATGGTGATTGTAAAGTGAACCTATCACAGGGGTTTTTTTGGCAAAAATTTTTCAAAGAGGGTTTACCATTGCCTTCCTCTGAGATCAAATGTGGCTACTAGGACCATATAGAACCTCTTGATTCAGAGGTCATATTAATTATATTTAAAAGGTTTGTACTCCATCCTTAAATAGGCTCCCAGGAAAGCTTACAATATATTTCTGAATCAAAGATGCTTGCAAGCAACAATGGGTGAGGATTTTTATCTTCAGGCTTTGCCTCTAAACTTACTAAGAAGAACCCAGTTGGTCACTGTGTGAGGCAGAACAGTGAATCAGACAAACCTACAATTTGATCTAGCATGGTTCTTATGACAATCTAAATGCTCCCCTCAGTTGTTGTTTTTCAAGTCTCCAAGGAGAGGACATACCAGACAAAAAGTTTAATCCACTAAAATCTCTGGCTGGGGAGTTTTTCTACTTACAGGGGAGTTTTGTTACCCACAGAAATAATTTAAAAGTATGGTCATGGAACAGTAGCAGTTCAGTGATTTGGCCACCTTTGCTCGAGTTACTGTATTACTTCCAAGCATTTAGAAAGTTACCTTCAAAAGAAAGACTGTAAAGATGACTGAATGGCTGAAGCTACCTGCAACTAAGCAGTACTAGGAACCTACTTTGGAAAATGGGCCGTGCTGTTTAAGGGATTCCAGAAATTGCAGTCCAAAAAAATAATTTCCAGTGTGGATCCTACCATTGCTTCCTCCTGAATGATGGAAGAATTATATTAATTCTTAAAAGGCAACTTTCCAAACTCTTACCACCTTCTATCATAGCATGTACAGATCAGTCCTCAGCATTTCTTGATTTATGAACTATCATTCATAAATGTAAGAATTCTCACGTCTGGAACTGAAGGCATTCACACCCATTGCTTTCAGAACTCTAAAAAAACAGCAGATGTTTCACTGCCAACCAGGAGGCAAATTCCAGTCTTTGACACAGTTTGCTACACTTCTAGCAAGCATTCCGAGATATCATTACATTTTGAGATAAAAGCTATATCCGTAGAAACCACACAAGGCTCACTATTGCATTAAGGTTACCTACAGTTCAAAATCCTTATAGTGCCAAGCTTATAACCAACATGCAATGAAATGAGTAAGGAAATATGATGTGTGCTATATCAAAGCCAGAAGCTGACATGGAACACATCAATAAGCTCTTCCAGAAAGAATGTTACAAGCTAAGTACCATGAAGGATTCTCAGTGAAAATGACTGTATTGCTCCAAAGCCTTCCTTTTACACAATCAGAGCATGCAAAAATACTTTTAAAAGAAATCAGCTAGTTAGTGTTCCATTGTTTTCAGGCTCAATAGGTAGTTACTGTTAGAATTTTAAAAGTATTTCATTATTTTCCCACTTCTAACAAGTATCAAAAATGGCTACTTAGTTACTTTTTAAATATCACTTGGATTTTACAAGACACTAACTTGTGGAAGAAACCACACATCCACCACACTGTAACCTCAAAACCCACAACAGAGCATGTGATATTTTGGCTTCATCACTCAATATCCCCACAACTACAAAAAGAAACTAATCAGTTATATCAGTTAACTACGATGTACTTATCTTTTAGTACTTTGTGATCAACAAATCAATTGTTAACTGCTGTTGTCACTTTCAATTTATAGCAATCCTATCAGTAAGAGATCTCACCTTATCATCAACAGCTATGCTCAAGTCTTGTAGACTCAGGGCCATGGAGTCCTTGACTGAGTCTATCCATCTGTAATGCATTCTTCCTCTTTTCTCTCTGCCTTCTACCTTACCAAGTATTACTGTCTTTTCTAGAGAGTCATGTCTTCTCATGATATGGCCAAAGTACAACAATCTCAGTTTAGTTATCTTGGCTTCTAGGGAGAATTCAGGTTTTTGGATCTTTCTGATAGTTCATGATATCCTGAGAACTTTCCTTCAACGCCAGATCTCAAATGAGCTGATTCTCTTCCTGTCAGTGTTCTTCACTGTCCAGTTTTCACAATGACACACAGAAGCTAGAAAAACAATGGCATGGACAATCCTAACTTTAGTAATCAATGCTTCAGGATCTTTCTAGTTCTTTCATAGCTGCTCTTCCAAGTCCTAAACTGAGGTATGGAAAATCTTGAACTATTTTAATATGTTCATCATCTCAAGTTATGTCAGTCATCTGTGGTATTATGTTTTTTACTTCATGTTCAACTGTAAACCTGCCTTTGCACTTTGTTCCTTGATTTTCCTCAGCAGTTGTTCCAAGTCTTTCACACAATCAAAAGATTTGCTGTAATCTAAAAAACACAGGCTGATTTTCTTCTGAAATTCTTTGGTGCACTCCATTATCCAACATATGATTACAATACGACCCCCAAGTGCCTCTTGTTTTCCCGAACTCAGCTTGAATATCTGGGTTTTTTTGCTCCATAAATGGTAAAAGTCTTTGTTATAGAACTCTAAGCATCATTTTGCTTGTATGGGAGATTAATGCAATGATTTTGTGGCTACTGCAATCCTTGATGACCCCTTTCCATGGTGAACTCAAAATCAATACAAAACAGAGGTAAATTCAACAAGAAAATCTATTTCAATATGTAAGCCATCACCTGAACTCAAGGCAATATTACATGTTTTAGATCCATTGGTCTTATACAAATGTGTTATGTTGGAATTTTACTGCAACTATGTTTCCTGTTCTACTGTGTTTTCTATTATTTCTTTTAACCCTCACCTAGGCAAATAGTACATTTTAGTCCCATCCTGCATAAACAACCTATTGTTTACTAAGACACTGAAGTGTCCTATCTGTGAAGACAAAAATATGCAATCAGTTGCTTTGTAACCAGGCATTTAGAAGAGAGCCTGGGAGAGCCAGAGTTCACTGGGGAATACATCTATGAATCAATACTAAGTGTGTGTTTGTACAGATTTCCTAATTATCTTACTATAAATGGATGTGATGAGCAGAAATGGTAAATGCTACCACATTGTGCTGTTACTTCATAGTGGGGTGGGTGGGAAAAGTAGTTCCAACAGACAGACTGAATGATGGATAAAATGAGTAATTTATTATATCAGGCCATACATGCTTCTGAGGTATATATTTTATGGATTGGAAGGATAATGAAAAGAGAACACTGTACTTCAGAAGCAGCTCTGGAATTGCTCTTTCAGAGTTCCCCTTGGATCACTGCATTTCTGAAAATGAAAAAACTGTGCTACCTTCGAAAAACTGCTCAGAACTGGAAGACAATGTTCCTTCTAAGTACCTGCAATGTACAAGCACAAAAGAGTCTCTAGAAACAGCTCCAAATAGAAGAAAAGGTTTCTGTGGTTATGATCATCCAACAGACAGAAGAACTAGACATTGAAGGTCAGCAATTGTACAATCACTTGATTCTACCCAGGAAGGACCAAGCAGAGATAGTAATATCAGGCAGTTCACTGCT
Source organism: Iguana delicatissima (assembly GCA_948472985.1). Taxonomy (NCBI): domain Eukaryota; kingdom Metazoa; phylum Chordata; class Lepidosauria; order Squamata; family Iguanidae; genus Iguana; species Iguana delicatissima. The sequence goes on from CAOKZL010000729.1 coordinate 465,176, forward strand.
AGGCAACCAGAAAGATCACTTAGATATGCCAAGAGCAAATGAAGAAACTGTACCAGAAGCTGTTGAATTTCTCTTTACCACATCATCCATGAGGTAAATTGAGACACAGCATGAATTCACTGCATATTACAAGATGAACCCTATCAATCCATTAGTCTACTGTTCCTTGCTGGGTATGTATATTTTTGTCACAGATAACATGAAACCTTGGAGAAAGTGTGGCACCCATTCTCAAGGACTTGCACGTCATAGCAGTGATAGATCTGAATATATTTCATGTATTCACAAGGTACGCAAGGCTTGATAGCAACAAAACAGGAGTGATCCACAGAGTCATTAATAAATTGGCTGCATTTCAGGACAGTTAGACAATGTTTGCTTTGAACCTAGGATACACTGAGGACAGTTCTAGCCACTGATGAATTCAGAGATAAATCCCCATTCCTGTAGCATAGGCCAAGTAAGGCAGGAAATGATGGCATATAGATGGTTGAGCTACAGTGCTAACACTTTCTACTGTCTGGAAGGAGACATCTACCTGGGCAGGCAGCCTAATATACCATGGAAAACACAGTATGATAACACTGTAGGGCAACATAAATTGAACTGTACTTCCTTAATAGATGAAATGCAATGAGATAGGGCCTTTTTTTAGTGGCAGAAGGTGAAACATTTTGTCATGAGTTGCTCCTCCTCATTGCACCAGTAGGCAGGAAGTAGACTTCAAGGTTGCAGACAGGAGTAGGAAAAACCTCAGTTTAGTTCCTGCCTCCACTCCGAGTCAGCTAATTCTGAGCTATTCCTTGCTCTTCATTTTTCTCTTCAATCTTCTCTCTATTCCTTCTCTAATTTAATTCTGGGTGCTTTCTTTTGAGCTAGCGTGGTACAGTGGTTTGAGCATTGGAAACCAGGGTTCAATTTCCCATTCAGCCATAGAAACCCACTAGGTGACCTTAAGTGCATAACACACTCAGCCCCTAGAAAATCCTGTGATAGGTTTGCCTTAGATTCTCCATAAGTGGGAAACAACTTGAAGGCACACAACGACATTCTGCCTTTATATTCCTCTATTTTCTTCTCTATTTTTCAGCTGTTAAACCACTAAACAGAATAAGCCATACAACACATCACCATCACATTATTTCTGTAGTGCAGCAGTGGATACTGAAACAAAGGCATGGTGTACTACATGTGGGAAATCCATTTGCAAGCACCATTGCACAGCCAAGTGATATGCTCTTGTTGTCTGCAGAATGGCTGGCACAAAAATGGCCTTTCACTGAGGGATATTTCCCTCAGCAGAGACTATTTTGTTACTGGTATAGAAAACCATCCCACGAGAATAATAATGCTAGGTGTTGTTGCAAATGGGGAAAAAAAGAGATTTTGGTTTCCTTTTCTTTCAGGATTTATGTTGGTTTACTAGTTCTCTAGACTGAAATAAGTGTCTTTAAATTTTGAATTGGAAGCAAGAGTAATGGTATTTTTATGATACAAAAGCCGTGCTGATTACCATTTTTTCAAAAAAAAAAGGGAGATCTGTCAGCTGTTCAAAATAAATATTCTTTCTCATGTGAACATGTATTTTCTGGCTCTGGGTTGAGAGGTATTGTGAATACTCTTCATTCCATATCTACAAACATTCTCATAGACATGGAACATTTTTTATACCCTGAATTGCACTGGAATTCTTATGAAGTCAGAAAATATCCTCCAGATGTCAAGCTTTTTCATCTGACTCACTGAGGATAGCACTTGCAGCTGCTCTGAAGTAAGTGCTTTTGCAGTAAAGCTGACAGTGGGTTCTTGTACATGTCTTCTCAGAAGTAAATCTTGTAACATCCAATATTATTTATTAAAATATTTATACTCCACCCTCTGTCAAGAGGTTCCAGAGTGGTATAGTGCTTTGAGCACTGGACTACAACTCTGGAAACCAGAATTTGGATCCCCACTTGGTGACTTTAAACAAGTCACACTTTCTCAGCCTCAGAGAAAGGCAAAAGCAAACCCTCTCTGAATACACTTGCCAAGAAAACCCCATGATAGGTTCCTCTTAGGGTCTCATAAGTTGGAAATTACCTGAAGGCACACAACAACAACAACAACAACAAGTATTAAGAGATCTCAGAGAGGCTTACAAATAGCACTAAAACAGATTAAACAGGTTAAATACAGTAAGATAATATGAATAAAGTAAAAACATATTAGACAATATAATGAGTTAAAAACAGATTTTAACATTTACAAGTTTTTAAAGCACTAGGCAATAGTCTTTGGATTAAAATAATGAGGCTGAAATGTATTGGAGAACAGCCAACTTCTAATTTGGTGCCTAAATGACAAAGTGTGTTGGCGCTATTCAGGTCTCCAGGGGGAGAGCATTCCACAGTTAGGGTCCCAAGTCTGAGAAGCCCCTCTCTCATGCCCCAGCACAGCATACCAACCTCACTAACGGGACATGGAGGAGGACCCTTCCTCAGCAAATCTTTATGCTTGGGTAGGTATATAGGGGCAGAAGTGTTCCTCCAAGTCACTTAGGGCTTTAAATGTCATCACAAGCACCTTGAATTCTGAGCAGAAACATACTGGTAGCTGGAGCAATTCCCTGAAAATTGGCATTACATGTTATCCATATGGTATTCCAGCCAAAAGTCAAGCTCTACATTTTGTACTAGCTGCAGTTTTCAAGTCATCTTCAAGGGCAGCCCCACACAGAGGGTATTACAGTGGAGCGGCCCCTCGACTTTTGCAAGGGTTCGGGGTGCAGAACCCTCATGAAAGTCAAAAAAGTCATGAATAACTCCACCCCTGCCCAAGTGAGCACTCTCCCTCCCATTCTCCTCCAGGGCTCCCCCCACCACTTGCTTGCATTTTGCCTCGGTACATAGCCTTTCTTCCAGGAACCTGGGCAATAGGTAAGCAAATGGGAGGGGGCAGCCACCCTCCCAGAGAAAGCAGGCGTGCACGCCTCCCCCCAATTCACTTGCATTTCACATGAATGCACTGCCTTCCAGGTGCCCGGGCAACTGGTAAGCAAATGAGAGGAGGCAGCAACACAACTGGAGAAGGCACGTGCATGGGGTTGCCCCCTGCAATTCGCTTGCCTTTTGCCCTGGTCTGTGGAATAAAGACACATGCACCTAGGCAAAAGATGGGGGATGAGAGGGGGGAATGGGGGGCAGTGGGCACCATGCAAATAATCAAGTTTGTGAAGGTCAAACGTGTGAATATGGAGGGAGGACTCTATTCAGATCAGGTGGTTACCAGTGTATGAGCTACTGCAGTAAAGTTATTTCTGTCCACGAAATGTTGCAGTTGGCAGATCAGTCAAAAGCTGGTGCCGAGCACTCTAAGCCACAAAGTCCACTTGGGCCTCCAGTGAAAGTGATGGATTGAGAAGCAATCTAGAAGCTCTTTCAGGGGAAGTGCAATCTTGCCAAGAACATCTGTTTACCCAGATTCTGGACCTGAGAACCAGCAGTCAACAGAGCCTCCATCTTATCAGGATTCAGCTTCAGTTGACTGATCCTCATCCAGTGCATTACAACATCCAGACATTGGTCCAGCACCTGCACAGCTCCAGATAAACTCTGATGATAAGGACAAAGAGAGCTGAGCATCATCAGCATACTGATGGCATCTCACTCCAACTCCTTTATGACCTCCCTCAGCAGCTTCACGTAAATATTGAACAGCATGGGGACTTAACGAACACTGTGGCAGCCCACAGCTTAATCACCATGGGTGTCATGCCCTGCCTTGGAGACTGTGGCAGTGAGGAGGAGGATTCTGACTCTGAGGCAGAGGCTTCCCCAGAGGCTGAAGTGTCTCCACAAGCTAGTCCAGAGGGAGACAATACACAACAACAACAAGGGTCTGAGCCAGGGGAACAAATAGAGGAAGACATAGCTGACACACCTACCTTGCAGCAGAGACGCCGTGAAAGGGAAGGCTTGCATTGCTCGGCCCGTTTAAGTAGTAAGCGAGCCCTAATGAGGGAACACTTGTGGTGACAGCACCATAGATAAAAGAGGGCTCAAGCTGGCCTTTCCTCCCAGGGTCAGTAACTAGTCTCTTTGGCCCTGAAACTCTCTTGAATCTGATTGTCTTGGAACTCTGCCTGTTTGGACTACGGTTGGGATTTGCCCATTTGGATTTGTTTGCTCTCAGCTGCCTTTCTGTTTGGACATTCTTTCACTCTCACCTTGTGAGTAGGAGCTGTGCTGCTTGTGAATTACTGCCTGCTCTGTCGTAGACACGATAGTGGGATTGAATGGGAACCCCTCAATGCTATTGTCTGCAACTGGCCTTCCAGATAGAAGTGGAACCACTGTAGGACAGTGCCTCCTACTCCCATCCCAGAGAGCCAATCCAGTAAGATACCATGGAGATCAACAAGGTAGCACTCCTCCATCTTTCCCCTGGAATAATCAGAGCAACTGAGGCCGTTTAAGCGCCATACTCTGGCCTGTCACCAGATTGAAATGGGTCCTGATAATCTGCTTCCTCCAAGAACATCCGAAGTTGCTCAACCACCACATGGTCAAACATCTTGCCTCAAAAGCAGATACTTGCAACAGATTCCTCTGGGTCCAGGGAGGTCCTCTTCAGAAGAGGGTGTTTCACTGCCTCCTCCAAGGAAACAGGCCTCTCTCTTTGATGTAGTGAGGCATTCACCATCTCTTGGACCCTCCTGCTCAATCCACTCCTACTAGATTTTCTCAGCCAAGAAGGGCAAGGGTTGAGTTTACATGTGGTAGGCCAAACTGCTTCATGTATCTTGTCTACAATATCAGCCATCAATAACTGAAACAGACCCTATAAAAACTGACAAGATGATGTACTGGACAAAGCCTTAGGCTCTGAAACAAGTGTGGTGTAAAGTTCTCAGTGAAAGCAAGCAACCTTTTACTCCAAGTCTCCAGCAAATTTTTTACATCAGGTAGTTGTGGGTTGCATACATGAGCTCTCTGAGCCTGTACCTAAAAGACTCCTCAGCCCCTGGAAAAGTCCTACTAAGTGGGAGGTTGAGGATGCAGTCCTAGAGATGTAATATGATTTTTTTGGCCTGTCTCACTGCTGCATACAGCGCTCATTCTCATTCTCTGGAAAATACAGTATTTAATTCACTAATTAAATATTTATGCCTAATTAAATATTTGTGTCTAATATTAATTAGTATGAGATGAAGGGCATGGAGAGAGGGAAGTCCAGGAGGGAGATGAAGTCCAAGATATAATACATAACATGTAATAAATGTAATGAGAGCAAACACAGTGGACTGGCTTGAGTGTTGAAGTATGGAGAGCAGGGTTTGAATCCCCACTCGGCCATGGAACAAGTGCATGACCTTGGATAAGTCACACACTCTCAGCCTCAGAGGAGGGCAAAAGCAAACCCCCTCTGAACATATCTTGCCGCCATGATAGCTTCACCTGAGGGCCACTGTAAGTCAGACCTGGCTTAAAGGCACACAACAACAATAAATGTAATAAGATATCTCAAAAAGTACAGATTCTTTCTTCACAGTCTGGAGGCAAAGAGTTAACTGTGCATTATATTAAAGCTATCACTTTTCTTTTCATTTTGTAATCTGTAAGATATTTTAGGAAATTCATACAAAACTTTAACCACAATGGTTGTTGTATACTTTGGATTATCTAGTTTAAATTCTCGTAGACCTTCACAAGTCTTTGTAAACAAAGAGATATTGAAGCACTTTAGAAACTAATAGAAAGTAGTTTGTAGCAAAAGCTTTCATAGACTGAGTCTGCTCCATTAGCTGCAGTCTACAAAAGCATGCTACAAACTTATTTCTCACAATTTCTCTTACATACTTATCTAGACTAACACAGCTATGTCACAGACTCACAGAGTCATAGAAGCACAGAGTGGTAAGAGGCCTCATGGGCCATGTAGCCCAACCCCCTGTTTGATGTAGGATCTCCAGCTAAAGCATCCTCAGCATGTACCTGTTCAAACACTTTTTGAAGATGTCCAGACAAAGAGATCCCACCACATCTCTAGGCAATTGATTCTAGTGCCAAACTGCTCTTACTGTCAAGAAGTTCCTTCTAATGTTCAGCTGAAATTTAGTAACTTCAGACCATTAGACCTGGTCCTACCCTCTGGGGTAGCAGAGAACAGGTCTGCCCCCTCCTCCCTGTGACAGCTTTCGAGGTATTTAAACAGTGCAATCATGTCACCCCTCAGTCTTCCCTTCACCAAGCTGAACATGCTCTCCTCATACGTATTCTTCTTCATACTGCTTATCATCCTCATTGCCCTTCTCTCAACCTACTTCAACCTGTCTGCATCCTTAAAATGAGGCACCAAGAACTGAATGTGGTACTTCAGATGAAGCATGACCAGTCCAGAATATAGTGGGACTATTACTTTCCTCAACTTGGAAGCTATGCTTCTATCAATGCAAGCTAAAACAACATTCACCCTTTTTGGTGCAGCATCCCACTGCTGGCTCATTTTCAATTTATGATCAACAATAATCTCAAGGTCTTTTTCACATGTAGTACTGCTGAGCCATGTATCCCCCATCCTGTACCTGTGCATTTGGTTTTTGTGGCTACATGCAAAATTTTGCATTTATCTCCCCCGAATTTCAGTTTATTAATTTCTGCCCAATTTTCTGGTTTATCTAAGCCCATTTGAATGCTGTTCCTATCTTCCAATAAGTCAGCCACTCATCCCAGTTTCGTGTCATCTGCAAACTTGTTAGGGATTCCCTCTACCTTGTCATCTAAATCACTGATAAAAATGCTGAAGAATAATGGCCCTAGGATAGAAACTGAGGCACTCCACTGGAAACTTCCTTCCAGTTTGAAATACAGCCATTGATGAAAACTCTTTGAGCATGGTTTTTCAACTAGTTATGGGTCTATCTGACAGTGTCCCCATCTATTCCACATATAATTAGCTTGCTAATCAAAACATTATGTGAGACCTTATCCTATGCTTTTTTTGAGATGCAGCTAAATGACATCCACAGTATTCCCACCATCTACTAAATTGGTGGCCTGATTAAAAAAAGACATAAAATTAGTTTTGACATGATTTGTTCTTGACAAACCCATGTGAGCTCCTACAGATCACCACACTGTCATCCAGATCTTTGCAGACAGACTCCTGTGTAATCCATTCTATTACCTTTCCTGGTGTTGAGGTTAGGCTGACTGATTTGTCGTTTCCTAGATCTTTTTTGCCTTTTTTGAATTCAAGCCTTTGTAAGATAAGCCAATACCATTATCTTCCATACTGCCAGTGTAGAATGTAAGCTAAAGAATTAAGGCCTTCTAGAAAGTTCCTTGCAAAGATGGATTTTCAGAAAGAGATTCTGCCTAGTAGCTAAGTCCTAATTACTACACTTAAACCAACTCCATTCTGTTGCTAACATACATATTTAATGGCTCAGACATTCCATAATTAGTCATTTTGGAGAAATGCAGTTGCTATTTAAAGACTAATGGACAGAGTGACTCGTCTGCTAAACTGCATTATTTGATAGTCTATGCTTCTAACTGTTTTCTATTTTGCATCTGTCAAATAATGAAGTCAATCTTTAAATTTAAAGAATCTGAAAAGCATGAGAACTCAAAGTTTTTTGGGGGGTGAATCTGAACTCTTTGATCTGAGAACAATGGTGAACATTACAAAGAAAGGTAAAGTAACAAGTTGATGTAATACATGGTATAGCAAAATGTATTGCTCTTAGAATGCATTAAGAGCATGCATATCTTTTCTCTGTTGCACTGAGGAGGGGAAACTTCAGCCTCCAGTTACTGTTAGATTAAACAGGACTCTGAAACTTCCTTTCCAGAGAAGTCAGATTGGCAGCCTCTCTACTTTCTTTTCGCAGACAAGTAAAGACTTTTCTATTTCAACAAATGATTGACTGTATAAGGACCGTCCCACAAAAACAATGTGCTAGCTTTTTCTATTTCTTGTGCTGCTGTGGGTGTGTGCTTAATGGTTTCTGTTTTAACTGGTTTTAATTTTGTGATATTGTTATTGTGTGCCTTCAAACCATCTTCCACTTATGGCAACCCTAAGGTGAACCTATCACAGGGTTTTCTGAGGCTGAGAGTATGTAATGCACCCAAGGTCACCCAGAGAATTTCCATGGCTGAACAGAGAACTGAACCCTGGTCTCCAGGGTCATAGTCCAATGTTCAAACCACTACATCATGCTGGCTCTCTATGATGCTAGAGTTCTACAGATACCGCGAACTGCTAAAAAGACAAATGAATAGATTCTAGACTCTAGAGCAAATCAAGCCTGAACTCTCCCTAGAAGCCAGGATGACTAAACTAAGGCTGTCCTATTTTGGCCATATCATGAGGAGACACGATTCACTAGAAAGACAGTAACAACTGATAAGGTAGAAGGCACTAGGAAAAGAGGAAGGCTGCATTGTAGATGGATAGACTCAATCGAGGAAGACAGATCCCTGTATCTGCAAAACCTGAGCAGAGCAGCTGAGGATAGGCTCACGTAGAGATCTCTGATCCATAAGGTTACTGTAAGTCAAAGTCGACTAGATGGCAGTTAACAGCAACATTTTTTGATCATACACTCTTAATTTTGTATTTTGTGAATTTTAACAATTTTAATTGTTAATTTTAATTTCTCTAATTTTAATCTATTGTAATCCACTTTGAGTCCTGAACTGGGAAAAGTGCAGGATATAAACAAGCAAATAAATAACAGTAATAAAACTCCTATAACTCCTGATCATTCTCTATACTAGGTGAGAGCAAGAGAAGTGGAAACGAGCACCATTCAAAGGGCCACATGTTCACCAATAGTCTTGATCAAAATAATCAATATCAACAATAGATCACCTTCAGCTGATCAGAAAATATAACTAGCATTTTTTTTAATCTCACCACATATGATACTTATATGGTTCATTAGAGCAAACACCAGGCCAGTGAAAAAAAAGAAGGTTGGCTGGATATTTTTTTTTGCCCTGAAGAAGGAAATGCAGAGAAAGAAAAAGAAAAAAAAATAGTCATAGTACACGAATCATTCAGAAATCAAGTTAAACTTTCCAAATCAGAAGAATAAATTACAGTCTTCTATACATATGACACTAAACACAATACAGTGTTCTTTTCTTGTCCTTCTCCTTTGGAGTAAAAAGCCTACAAACTGAAATGAACAGACAGCAAAAATAGGAGTTACAAGGTCAAAACATTCTCAAAAATCCTGATCATGGTTGGCATCTAAAGGCGGGATTAGGGATCTTCTCAGGCTTTGAACAATTTAAACTCAAGACTCCACTCCAGAAAATCCCATATCCATTAATAATTTGTCTCCATTGTGGCCACTGAGAGTACAAAGATTTAAAGTATTTATAGTGTTTGCAGGAATGTGACCCAGTTTCAATGCAGCCAACCCAGTGACCACTTTTTTTCTCTGCCACAACAGATTCAAATGAAGTGTACAACTCTACCATTTTTTTTTCTGTCTTATGTGCTCAAAGACTGGTCTTGTTTCCTTGAGACAATGGAAACAATGGGATGATTACTTAAACACATGGCTTTTAAGTCATCTTTACACAATTTTCCTGCTTTCAAATGTCTTCTGGAAAGAAAAGAAAAAAGAAAGATGATAAAGCAGCTAAGAGGAAAAAGCTGCTGCCTAAAGGCCGTCACAAAGAAGGCAGAATCTGACTGCAGGAAAAGCTATCAGCTACATACTATGTTTTTCATGGGGGAAATCAAATGAGTGTCTGTGTAGTGAACCAAAAACACATTCTGATACTAAAGGCAATTGCTTCACAGTTCATATACACGACTAACTATAAAAACCATATACCTGACATGCTTTACAATTAGTGGTACACTTTTATTTTTTTACTGTTATCTATTAAAATATTTCCCACCCTACATAAAAGGATCTCAAGGTAGTGTACAATGAAATCATTTTAAATAATCTAATTTAAGTAATTAAATAATGTTAAATAATTTCAAACAGGTTTAAACAAGAAGAATAAATAGACTAAAAGCATATTAGACAATTTACCAACCTAAGACAACTTGAAACCACTCAAAAACATTTAAGACTCCCATATGCAGATTCGGTTGAAATCCATTAACCACCACCACCCCAAAAAAGGCTTTAGTAAAAACACATTTTTATTTCGTGTTGAAATAAAATCAATGTTGGGAGGCCAGTCAGCTCCCTAAGTACAGGATATTCCACAACTGAAGAGCAAGAACAGAGAAGGCCTTCCCCCATGACCACTCCCAGTGTATTGTGGGACACAAATGAGACTCCCTCCTGAAGGCCTCAATCCTTCAGCAAGCATATAGGGCAGTGGTTCTCAACCTGTGGGTCCCCAGATGTTTGTGGACTTCAGTTCCCAGAAACCCTGAGCATTGACCATAGTGGCTGGGGCTTCTGGGAGCTGAAGTCCACAAACATCTGGGGACCCACAGGTTGAGAACCACTGATATAGGGAGAGGTGCTTCTTCAAGGTCAAGCCATTCAAGGCTTTATATGCCATTACCAGTACCTTGGATTTAGATGAGAAACATAGTAGCAGTCTGTGCTATTCCTTCAGAATTGGAGTAATATAGTTTCTATACTGTGTCCCCCACAAGAGGCTACCTGCTGCATTTTTTACTAACTAAAATTTCTGAGTTGTTTTCAAGGGCAGCCCCACATACAATGCACTGCAGTAGTCTAATCAGGAACTTGCCACAATTAAAGCTTGGTTATCCCTACTGAAGAAAGGTCATAGCTAACAGACTAGTCAAAGCAAATCCCAGGCACTCTGAATCATGGAGTTCATCCAGGCCTTCAGTTACAAAGATGAAAGTAAGCGCATTCCCAAGCCACAGACCTGCACCTTTAGAAGAGTACAGCCCCATTCATGGTCTGAACTCAATCCACAGAGCCTTCACAGAGCCTCCATCTTCTTAGTCTTTGGTTTCAGTTTATTGGTCATCATTCAATTTACTGGCCCCACTACAGCATGCAGCCACCGGTTCAGTCCTGTACAGCCCTAGCCAACTCTAACAACAAGGTGATGTAGAACTGAGTGTCATCAGCATACTGATAGCACCCTACCCCAAAATTTCTGATGAACTCCCAGTGTGACTTCACACAAATGTGGAACAGCATAGGAGACAAGACAGAACTATGTGGCATGCCACAGACTGATGGCCATGACGCTGAATGGAATTTTCCCAATGCCACTCTCTGGAACCGGCCTCACAGATATGAGTACAGTCCTCCCTCCACATCCATGTGTTATTACTTGCGAGGCACACAAGTGCCTTCTTCCCCCATTCTCCGTTTCCTTTTCCTTGCATTTTGCCGGGTGTGGAGAAGGAAGGCAAGCACAACAGGGCAAAAGGTAAGGGAATGGAAGGAAGGCACATATGTGTCTTCCCCCTCTCCTCCAGAACTCCCCCTCCTATTCCCTTGCATTTTGCCCCCAGCGTGCCAAGGCAAAACACAAGGGAATGGAGTGGGAAGGCACATGCACGCCTTCCTTCTCCCCTCTTCAGCTCCCCCTCCCATTCCCTTGCTTTTGGTGGCGGTGCTCAGAAAACTTGAGGCAAAAAGCAAGAGAACAGAGGGAAAAGGCACACGCACACCTTCATTGTCCCTGTAATACGCGGAAAGAACCACCATCCATCAGTGCTGAGTGTGAAAGGCGCACCCAAGCCTCGCATTCAAGGCCTGTCCAGCCTGACACTTCTTCGTGATCAGAACTGAACAGCCAGGGAGATCTCTGAATCAAGCCAGGGCCAGGACAAACGGGTCTGCCTCAGTTCTCCCCTTCTGATAACGCAGTCCCTTCCTCACTCATGTCCCCCCTTGGCTTCTTCCTGTGAGGACTCTCCCCCTTTACTGCCTTCCCTAAATCTGCCCTTCTCCCAGATGTAAGGATCAGCAGTGATTTATATTTTCCAAGACTGTGGTACTGTTGGCACTAAGGTCAAGATGGTATTATTGGTAGCGTGTATATGCCAGAATTCAGAATGAGACTCTGGGAGACTGTGATCAGGAACACAGAACTTCAAACATTTATTGAAACACTGTTGCTTTAAATTTGTTTTGTATCTCTATGTTTACAAACAGCGCATCATCATTCTCTCTCTCTCTCTCTATCAATTAATTCAGGAGCCCTGGTGGCGCAGTGGTTAAATGCCAGTACTGCAACCACAAGGTTGTGAGTTCGATCCCGCCAGGCTCCCAAGGTTGACTCAGCCTTCCATCTTTTCGCAGGTCGGTAAAATGAGTACCCAGCTTGTTGGGGGCAATTAGCTAAAATACATTGTAAACCGCTTAGATAACACTAGTTGATAGGCGGTATAGAAATAAATGCTATTGCTATTCACTATCTTTCATATACCCACTTTCTCAGTTCTCTCTCCCACAGAGCTCTTCAAATCTCCAGCCTTCCCCCAAACACACCACAAATCACCCTCCTCTTCAAACACACACCAGACAGTTAAAATCCATTATTTTCCTCTTTCCACCAGCCCTTCCCCTGGGCTATCCAAGGTTCCATTTCACCATTCAATCAGCTTAAGCACTCTCAGTTGCCAAGGAGGCTCTGTTGTTAAGACCCGCCCCCATCAGGTTCGTCACAGCCCCCACTCCCCACTCCCATTCCCTTGCCTTTGGCCCTGGTGCTGAGAATGCATACTGAGGAAAAAGGCAAGGGAATGGGAGTGGCAGCCCCAGAATGAAATGGGAGGGGGATCACAGTTTTTCCATTTTTGTGAGGGTTCTGCACCCCGAACCCTCATGAAAATAGAGGGGCCATTGCAGAATATCGTAACATAGTGACTCCTATCCTCATCTGTGACAGCTGGTCCTTTCAGATACTATGAGTAATGTTATTGAAAACCACTGAGAAATCCACAAAGATCAGTGGGGTAGCATTCCCTACACTATTTTAATCTCTTATTAATGATTTCATCCTAGTTTTATTATCAACTGATTTATTATAATTTATCTATTGTTGTTTTGTGTTTTATTTACTGGATTGTCTAAAAGTATAATTTATTCACACACACACACACACACACACACACACAAGAGACCTATCTCAAATCATAATTCAGATTAATAAAAGATACCTAAACCTTTGTGACACTTTTTAATCAAACTTAAGCCTAGTGTTTTGGTAGAAGCTCTCATTTTGAGGGGAGACCACTAGAAAAGCCAATCTTCAGAAAACATCTACTGGACAGCAAGACTGAAGATCCACAATGGAGATGGAAAAGAAACCTTCCACAGTATCCATACTACCACAGAAATGATTCTATATCAAACTTTAGCATGTGTTCAATTGGTCTGTTATCCAACATGCATCCCTAATTGCTCAACTGAAAAACCTCCTAGAGAGAAAGCTGCTATAATGGGCGGGGAGAGAAGTGGAGAAGGACACTGAAAACAGCAAGAGGTGAAGGTGTGGAAAATATTTGCAAATGCGGAAACTTTTTATAAGCTAAAGGTTGATGCGTACAGAGTTCTAGACAGGTTATTTGCTGATCTGTCATCAACATCTAGTAAAAGGACACATCCAAAGAGTATTTCTTGTCATCAAAGTATTTGCATTATGCAGATACAAAAAGCTGCCCAAAATGCATGGTATTTAAATGTTTCCAATTCAGTGGTTATTAAATATCTATTTAGTTCATCCTTATATTCTTCCTTGCTTCAAAGCATTTAGAATGGCCGCACAGTCCTCCACTTGTTATCCTCAAAATAACCATTAATTTAGGCAGAATAGATGCTCTGACCTACAGGGAGCTGGGAAATTTTACAGCTGAGGAGAGAGCTGAACCCAGAACTGCCTTCTCTTCAGTAAGCATTCTATTCATTAGATGAGGAAATAGGCAATCTGGTGAAAATTGACCACAAATTCTAGACCCATCCAGTATGGACAATGTTCAGAAATTACGGCGATTGTCTAACATAGTGCTCTTCAAAGTGGTAGTCTGTGGACCAGACCCAGTTCTCATGCTATTGACTGTTAGTCTGCAGCAAGTTTCCAGCAGAGAAAAACAGTACAGTCATCCCTCCACATTTGCTGGGGTTAGGCGTGCAGAACCCCAATGAAAGTGGAAAAATTGTGAATAACTCTGGCTCCCCCCCAACCACATTTAACACAGAAAAACTATGATCCACCTATTCAACCCACCACGGGTTCCTCTGCAAGCCTGAAGTGGGCAGCTGGTGCATTTCCACTGCTGTCTTGCGCCATTTCTGATAGGGATTTAACAAGCCTTATTTGCAGACTCCCAGCCTCACAAGGCTTGCGATCCCTGTTAAAAATGGCATTTGGCAGCAGAGGACACAGCAGCACATTATCTGTGATAAGCCTGAGAAGCACCGGACTTACATATCTAGACATGAGCAGACATGTGGTTGCCAGCCACTACATAAGCACCTACTGACCAGTGCCTTGCAATAGTTCTTCTACCCTTCTTGACTTGTAAAGATGTTTAATGTGGTTATTGAAATGAATTTTCTATGTGTATTTATGAGTAATCACATATTCCTATGCATTTATCAGCCATCTTGGAAAAAAAGGAGCCACAAAATTCTTGCAAAAGAATGTTCATCTTTGCCCAAGTTAATGTGTTCCTACATGAGCCCGAAACACAGAGAAACATCAAGACTTTCACAACACCTTTGTTTATAAAAGGCATCTGTGACAGATCCTGGGCAATAAGAGACCTGGTTCGCATTATCAACATTTACTAGAACTGATCTTGCTACAATGAAACATTCTAGAAGTCTACTTGGCCTTGATCACACACATGTAATATTATCCACCACAGAACTTATATAGAAACTCAGAACTCTCACACAAATCACTCTCACACACACCTATGGAGGAAATTGTGACATCTATCAAACTGTTGTTAAACTGCATCTACCAGAAATCCAGCAAGTATAGCCAATAGTGAAAAATGCCGGGACCTGCCGTTCATCATCTGGAAGGTTATGCAATTCCTACCTTGGGGAAGACTCAAGGGTTATACCAATGAAAGACACCAGCAATCAGCATTGCACTCACATGCTTTTCCTTCCTGGAAAGGACCCTTAAAGCATAGATTCCCCAAAACTGAATAATTACAGCCAATGAAAAAGGGATAGAACCTGAGTCACAATACTTGTTCCTTAGTTCTTCACTCTATTCACCACCACCACATTGGAAAATTGTACTATTATTATGATTGGTATAAGAGCATCATTTTTGAGACTGATGGTTTGACAATAGTCCAGGACTACCAACTAACATTTCATCACTGACAGATGTGTTACTGATTGTCAAGAACCTCTATGGATTTTGGATGCTTTACATGCTCCAGCATAGCTTGGAAATCACACTGCAGTTAAGAGGAAAGGGCAAATGAAACAGCTTGGACCAATGCTGGTATTTGAATTTAAAAGAGTATGCCCATGGCTGAAGCATCCTTGGAGTGCAGCTCCTAGGATTAACTGTGCTGTCAGATGTAGCAATGACTACTGGTGGCTAATGCTGCTTTTTCTATATTTGTAAATACAATTGTAAGAAAACATATTAAGCACTTAGTTTCAAGAAATGAATATGGATTTTAAAAGTTCTAAACCCACATTTTGTCCAGTTGCACCTTGAAGATAAACTTAATTTTTAGACTGAAAGCAGGGACATCATAAGCTAATGGTCTTGAATATAGTATTTTCATTTAATCTAATTAAATAACACCATTCTTAAATTAATTATTTTTGCTCAATTTCTACCATTTACAGTAATATTCAGGCTACAATAATAAACACAAAAAAATTAACTGATAGGGCACTGGACCATCTAGCTTGCTCTAATTTCTTGAATTCCCCATCTTAGCAACAATGAACGTCTTCAAGAAGTTGGTACATTAAGACATGTCAACACAAATTCAGAGAAGGAAAGCATCTTCAGTTGTAATTCCACAATGGAACTCTTACAAACCTGAAGACACATGTACAATTTCAGTTAACAACATGCCAAAACTGTATTTCCTTATGAAAAGACAAAGCAGAGTAGAACTGTGGAGCAGAGGAAAACTGCAAGAAACTTGGTATTGGGCACACAATAACTGGCTAACAGGCACTGAAGAAGTGAACATACAAGACTGCAAATCTGTACATTTTTTGGGGGACTGCAATCTCCAGAATCCAGTGACCACTCTCATTGGGGGTTCTGGGAGTTATAACCTAAAACTCTAATTCTCCCAAACTCTGCTTTTTTCCCTCAACCTTGATTTATTCTTGCTTTTGGAGAAGGGTTACCAAGAAGGCACAGTGAGCTACTGCTTTGGATCCAGTATCAGCCCATAGTTCCCAGGGCCCAGTAATAGAAAAGACTTCAAAATTAGGCTTCTGAAGCAAATGCTATAGGGTGCCACCATACTTGAAAGCAATAAGGTAAAACTCAGCAAAAAGATGAAGACTAAAAATTTTAAGAGGCACTAGCAGAGAGAACAGAGTCTATGTCCATCTAATCTACATCCACTGTGTAAAAAGACTCACTGAATCAATAAATGAAGATGTAAAAGCATTATAGTGAATATGTGCTTTCCATGTACAAGTTCCCATGTAAGGTCCTGCCATATTCACTAACATATCTCAGGAAGTCAAGACCAGGAAACAGCATTACCCCAAAGTTAGGTTGCTGAATTTCAACTACCATTACTTCCCATTAAACACTACTGGCAGGAATGCTGGGAAGTCCTACTAATCTCCCCCGCTTTAGAAAGTGACTACCAAGCAGGTAGTCTAAACTGGGGCTACTCAGAGGCCCTTGCTGGGTCCCTGAACCACTGCTGATAGTTCCCTGTGTTCTTCCAAGAAAGAAACAACTATAGTCAGTACAAAAGAATATTGTGCTGGTCTATGGCACATGGAGGTAAAAAATAATACTAATAACTGCCAAGACTCCACATGAGATAGCCTAAGAAACACTGGTCTAAACTTGACACTATGGTGGTGTTGCAACATTAGCATGATGGAAATTTCTCCCCCTCCAGTTCTAAGCACCAGCCCAAAACAAGCCCAAAGTGGTCGCCAAACTTCTAGAACAGGTTTCTGGGGTGTGCAGAGAGCTTTAACTGTGAAGAGAGACTGTCTTCCACCTGACTCCATTTAGGGAAGCAGTTCCTTTAGCATCAGAGTGACTAACCGTGGAAAGAATGGAGGCTGAATTAGCCCAAACAGGAGACCCTGGAAGGCAATACTGCTGCTGCATCTGCTCCTACAAAAAAAAATCATCTGTTTTATCCCCAAATGCCTTCTATGGGACAAGGGGACATTTCACCATGTTTGGAGGTCTTCTTGGAACATTTAAAGCCTAGGAAAAGTCTATTTTTAACAACAGGAAGTCAACAGAAATCACTTCTTGTTTACCTCCTGTTTCAAAAAAGGCCTACCTTGGGGCTAAATTGGCCCAAGGAGGACCCAAAACATGATGGAAATGCCCCCATGCCTTCTAGAAAGCATTTTGGAGCAAAAAGAAATTGAAAATATTTGCAAAAACCTAGTAAAAGTTTTGTTTGACCCAAGGAGACTCCAAATGTAATGGAAGTGCTTTCCACACCCCCTAGAGGACTTTGGGGGCATTTTGGAGCAAAAAAACCCACAACCCTGAAGAAATAGAGGTTTGAGGGGAAAAAATATCCACTTAGGAGATTCTGGGGGCCACAAAACTGACCCCAGGAGGCTTATATGCAGTCTGCAGGCCACACTGCGCCCACTCCTGCTTTAGCAGATGTCTCCTGTTGGATTCTGGTACGTGTACACGGATCAATGGTCTAGCTCTGAGTAAGGCAGCTTACACACCCAAACAGTAAACAAACGTTTTTAATCACGTTTGCTGTCAAGTGTAACTTCCCACATCATAATGGCATGCCAAGATTCTGAGCAGGGGCATTTAGCACTGGGATTGACAGCAACAAAACCTAAATTTGCTTCAGAGGTCAAGCATCTTTAGCTGCAACCTGTGCTGAAATTCACACATCTCATCCCAGACAATCTGAATTGTGAGGTAATCAAGCTCACTCCTCATTGAATAATGCAAAAATTGGTGTTTTTCACACAGCAGGAGCCTGTTTTTTTCATGGATGGTTGCTCTAAGGAACCACCCATTTAGTCAAAAACCACCCATATTATAGTCTGAAAAGATTACATTTAGCCCTAGTCTGGTTCTCTCAAAGGAACTGCAGCAGCCCACATTCTTGCTTTTATACTATATGTCATTCACATAAGGATAAATTCACATTAAGGATAAATTCCAATGCAAAATCTGTGGGGAATAGTTTTTCACTCCAGTTTTAATGCCATTAGAAACTGTGGATGGCACCACAATATACCAACAACTTCATGGCTTACCTGGAATAACACTCCTTTTAACTCCCATGCACAGAAACCTCTCTACCTAAGATATCTTCATCATTTGAACTCATGGAGAGGATTCAGTCAGGACATTTCCACCAGAATTTCAAAAACTTCCACCCTACAATCAATCTCAGGCTTGAATTATAAACAGAACAAATTCCCACCATCAATCTCAGGCTTGAACAATCAACAGAACAAGTACACTTTCTGGACCCCACCATACAGCTACACAACAAACACCTAAGCACTAGGCTATATCACAAACCCACTGATCCCTACAGGTACTTACATGCCTTCAGCTTCCACCCTGACCAAATCCAGATTTACAGCCAAGCCCTCCAAAACAGGGGCACCAAACTCACAGAATTACAATAAGAATTCCTCAAGTTACAGTACCCACCATATGAGTTAAAAAAAAAATCAACAAGGCAAGACTGGTACCCAGAACAGATTAAAGATAGGAAACTGCAGAAACTCACTAGTGGTCACATACAGTTTCCACTGAAATCACTCAAATGTCTCCTCAATGAACTACAACCTATCCTGAACAATAATGCTGTCCTCTCCAGGGGTCTTGGTGGCAGGTCTTTCTCGCCTACTGAATCTCCAAATCTCTAACAGTTACTTACCTACACAAGGACACACAACATGGATGAGGAGACGGGTACATGACCTTGTCACAAACCCAGATGCTAATACTGCCTATACATGTACTAGGGAAATATCATCACAGGAACTAATCGTATCACACACAGTATTTTACTTGCTTATCCTCTATAACGTGATACATGTCAACAGTGTTCTTCAGCATTCTATATTGGGCAAACAGGCCAAACTGTGCACCAGAGGATAAATGGACATAAATCAGAAATTAGGAATACAAACACACAGCAACCAGTAGCATAACACTTCAATCTTCCCGGGCATTCCACTTTGGACCAGTATTTGCTTATCATTTTAAAAAATAAAATGCAACTTTGTATGTAGCTCTGCAAGAATTACGATTTCTTTTCCGAACATTTTATTTTAATTTGGAGATCAGTTGACCTAGAAACAAGCTAGCAAAATAACTTCCACATCACAATTACTTAACAGAGGACAAAGTATGTTGTGAGTTACACCGTGTCAGAATTGTACTGCCAGCTGGCACTCAGCAAAAAGGTTTTCTTGAAGAACAGTAATCTGCTACCTGCAAGAGCTGGAATCTGTTGACATGCCATGAGTCACTGTTGCTATATTTCAGTCCAACAGAGGTACAAATACTTGGGCAATCAAAAACCCTTTTCTATGCCCTATCAGGAGGTCTTTTAAAAAACATTACTTTTTCATGGCAGGGAATACAGGAGGAACAAACTGAAATAGCAGCTTTCACAAGCAATTCTATGCAGGTCTTTTGATTAGACAAATGGACACTCCTGCTTGAAGACAATGGTTGAAACCACAGGCCGGGAACGTACACAGCCAAAATATAAAACTCTTTTATTGATAGTGTCACAGAGTTCCAAGAATCGCAATATTCCAAGATTTTATTTCAAAGCTTCACAAGGCTCATCAGGCAGAGCAACTTGTGACCTATGAACTATAAGCACTTTCTATTTATATAGCCTTCAGATAATTGTTGGAAACAAGTGACAAGTGAACATGTGAACCCACAAGTTCTATGAATTATCCTTACTGCCACTGAACAAGTTGATCTCCTCTTTGCTGAAAAAAAATATTACTACTTCATGGGCTACATCCTTACTTTGGTTTTATTCTTCTGCTCAGTTACAAGTGTTACCATGAGGTACCTTACATTTTCAGGTGATGAACAGAAGAGCAAAGACCAAAAAAATCTGAAGCTTGAACCAAAAATGGCAGCACAAAACAAAACAAATTTACATTTTGTGGTTCTTTTTACAACCTGTAAAGTTATTGGTGGGCTGTGAAATTCCATTTCTTCCAATTCCTCCTTCCATCAACTCAATCACCAGCACAAAAGTATGTTTTTTAAAAAAATGTGTATTTCACTTTTAAGCTGCCTAATAAGCAAAGTTTTCTGACTGTTATACAGGCTACAGACACACACACAGCAATAATACAACAGAACAGTGACTAAAAATCACAGAATATGAAATAAGGAGAAAGTAAAGAGTAAAATGTGAAACACAGAAAAGCAAATTAAACCCAGCACTAAAATATGAGTGCTTGGATGTAAAGAACTAAAACAACTATTTTAAAATGCCTGAGAATATAAAAACATAGTCACCTAGTGCTGAAAAGACCATAGGATAAGCACCAGGCAAGAAGGCATTCTGCAGACAGAGTGTCACCAATGAAAAGTACTTCTCTTTCAGTCACCAAGTACATCTTATTTGGTGTGGGTCCTTACAAACACAGCCTCAGCTGAGGGATTATTTGACTGATGTATGGTGAGGAAGTGACACCAGTGCAGACATAAGATAAAGCAGATTTCAGAAGAAAGACATGAGAATGCATATGACACTGGGAGATAATTTCCTTCCTCCCTCAAACAAACTAAAATACCCTAAAACAATGGTTCTAATCTTTTTTCTTTTAATCAGACACCTCCTGTAAATATAATTTGTTGCCTGGGACCCCCAAGACTTAACTCTAGATTTAAATATTCAAATATTTATTAATTAAAGGCTTCTCCAAAGTAGGATTTAAATCCCTGTTCAGACACCAATGACCAAGTGGGTGGCAAGTCACATTCTCTCAGCCTCGAATCAAGGCAAATGCAAACCCCCTCTGAACAAATCTTACAAAAAAAAATCTGTGATAGATTCACTTTAGAGCTGCCGTAACTTGGAAGTGACTCAAAGGCACACAACAACAAAGTGATGCTGACAAGGAGAGGTTCTTTCTAGCCATCATGCCTCTCCCCTTTGAAAACTAACTTGTGGTGACTCTAAGGCCAATGTATCATGGGAGTTTTCTTGGCAAGATTTGCCTTTCTCTGAGGCTGAGAGAATGTGACTTGCCCAAGGTCACCCAGTGGATTTCCATGACCAGATGGGGATTCAAATCCTGGTCTCCAGAGTCATAGTCTGAGCACACACATATGCCTGCCACCATGTCCCTTGGTGGTCATACCTCTTACTGCCATGTTCCTGACAGAAGGGACACAGTGGCATATGCCCACACTGCTCCCTCGTTTACAAACAAGGGAGCAGTTTGAGCATGTACACCCACCCACTGCCACATCCCTGTTGCTGCCACTGCTGTTGGAGTCCAGCAGCAGGGTTTTGTGGACCCCTTGTGAGGGCTTTGTGCACCCCTAGGGATCCCTGGGCCGTAGGTTAAGAACCACTGGGCTAAAACAAATACACACTTAACAGAACTTCAGAGACAAAATCACATGATCCTGTTGGATACACTAGATACCTAAACCGCAGCTTGGATGAATGTCTGCACCATGTCTGTGACTAACCTATGAATTCTGCAGCTAAGTAGGGATCTTATCCTGGATTTCCAACACACAAACCCAGAAGCCTATCTCTTAGTTCACTTTTTAAGCAAAAGACAACTAGTCTGTTCATACAAGAAGTCTACACATACCATAGAAACAAGCAGCAATGACCATCCAATTGACCATTTTTGGTTTAAACATTTGGCGAGAAATTTCTTTATTTCAAGTATTTGTAAGATGTTTTTCAGGAAAATCCTCACATAGCATTGTGCATGAAATGAACAAAAAAATGCTACATTCTACCACACAACATCGAACATATTGAAACCTGAAACCTGTCTAATTTTGGAAAATAAACAGGATTGGAGCTGGTTAGTACTCGTCATAAATTCTATGAAGGAAATGAAGCAGTAAAATTTTAGTTTTAAATACCATCTTAAATGCTTGTATTGAACAGGCCAAGCAGGTGTTATCCAGACAGGAGTTTTCTAACTGTAGCACCACCACAGAAAAGGCTCTATCTTGTATGCTTACCACCTTAACTAATTCTGCTGGCAGGCATGCAATCACAACTACCATTGCAGATATTAGATTCAAGGCAGAGCTTATACAAGTGAAAGTGTGTTTTCTGGTAGCTTAGCTAAAAACATTCACAAACTTAACATCAACTCTTCAAAACTAGGGGCCACTAGAAGCAAAAGCATTATCATCTTCAGATTTTTTGGGCTTCACATTAGCAGATGGATGAGTGAATTTTGCTGATATCTCCAAGCCAACTTCAGATACAACCCTGCATAAATCACACTATAGTAGTCCATACAAGTTTCACCTTTTATTCATTCATCATCAATGTTTAGTTTTGGTTAAAAATAATTATTCTTCTAGGAAGCATTCTCTGCACAACGAGCATCACAAAGTGCACTTGTACTCACTCCATAAGTCTATGATCATATTTACACTCATGTTACCCTAGAGCCAAAAATCCAGTCACCATTTCACAAATACTTCCCTTTTTGAATCCCTCTTCATCAAAAATAAAAATAAAGAAAAGGAACAATATTCACATTCTACTTTTCAATGAGCAAAAGTAAATGCAAATAGACAGCTTATGTTCAAACCTTGCAGAAACTTGAGATTGATGTTACACATACATATCTGTGCTGTATCATAAGCAAAGGAAATATCCCTCAGAACTCATACATAGCAAAGGTAATTATTTTGCCACAAATGCATGAAATTATCCTTCTTGTCCAATGCGAAACACAGCTTCCTTTTCCATCAAAATGTAAATTTGTGGTTTAAGAATGTGGAAAGGAGACAGTTCCTGTCACTCACGTTTAAAGCGAACGCATTTATAATAACATTTCACACAAGCCTTAACTTCCTTTTTGAATAAGAAAACCTCCCACAGTGTGATATATGCCCCAGTCTTAAACATGCTCCCTATGAGAACATGGTTTCAGTGGGAGCTGATGCCACATAAAGCTTTTAGGGTCAAGATTCAGAACATAAAGATATGATTACCTGCCAGCCACAGAAAAAGTAAGCAGACATTAATATGTCGCTACATTATTATTATTAAATGTAGCTGTAAATTTCTCATGCTGTTTCTACAGGTAGCAGTATCCATTACCTTCTACATCACAGATTTAGAATGCCTGAATCATGCCAAGAATATCCTAAACTCAGTCTGATGTTTCAAAGAGAAAATTAAAATTTAAAAGGATGCTTCTTTATTGCCAGTAAAGCACCTCTAATTTATCCGGTGGAATAAACTATAGCATTGATGCAGAAGAACTAGATGAGAAGCAGATCTACCACATTTCAGCTAAAATGAAGTTGATGGCTTCTCTCCTGCTGCATCACATTTCTACATATGCCCACGTGCAGTTTACATGCTGGTCTCTCACATACTGATTACTGTGTTTTAACGTCTACCAAGGCTTTCATACATGCTGAAGTGTTCCACTAAGATCTAAACTGTGCTTTCATGAAGCTATTTAAAATATTTTGGAACATCAATATACAGCCAACACACATGTAATGAACCAAAAAAAATCCCGCTGACCTCACTCATATTGCTTGGTATTTCCTTCAAGGTTCATTTCAGCATAGTACATTTCTTCCCTCCCTTTCCACATTAAGGAAAGCCTCTAATTTACTGAAGCCATTTATTCCATCCTGATCCAGCATGACACAGACTTGTTTGCAGTGATGAAAAAGTGACTGGTCACGTCCTTCATCCACTTGTCCCAGAGGGCACTCAGCCAAGCATGTACGAGCAAAATTGTCTACAGCACCCTCATAACAATCTTAATAAAACAGGCTAGGAGAAAAAAAAAGCTAAAAGCAAGAAGCATAGCTCTTAAGATGATCTCCACCTATTTCCACACAACAAAGGTTTGGGGATGTTTTTATTTTACCTCGCACAAAATCTCAGGAGGGTACACAGATTCATGGGTCAGGTCTGAGCTAGCCACAACCTTTATCTGCCTCTCAGTTTTAAACATTTGAAAGGAAATACAGAGAAAGCTTGGAACGCACACGGAATGAATAGTGCTCAAGTTGCAAGCATGTGATAATCAGGGCTTGGGTACAGTGAGACACACTGGAAATCAATATGTATCTTATTTTAACATACATACATGCATACACACATGCACCAGAGCCTTACCGTTTCACTGGCAAAAGGATCAAGTCCGATTCACCCGCGACTCTCTTTAGCATGCCTCTAGGAACATTCGTGTTTGCAATCAGGCCAGCTCATTCACAGCAACTGAATTCACATCTTTCTGCACTAGCAGGCTCAAATGGTACGGCTGTACTACAGCTAAGAAAGGGGGAAATCATAACCAGAAAAACAAAGAAATCCCTCAAGGTAAGAAATTCTCAGCAGAGTTGCAGTGCAGAAGGCATGATGATCAACATGGAAGGTGGTTTCTCTGTCTAAAATTCAACCACAGCAGACAAATACAGAAAAGAAGGAATTTTAAAAAAGAAGAAAGAGAATGTGATGGACTTGCCTGTAGAGTTCCCAGGAACGCAGACTACTCATGCTCTGCAGCAGCATTGCAGCCAATGTAACTATGCATATGCTGTCTAGGTGGTTTACAGCACTGTGGATTTGGAGGGGGGGCTACAAATAGCAACATGCAGCACAAGGATGTTTCAGTGGAATAATGAAGTAGGGCCACATGTGCCACAAAAGGAGTCCCAGGGAGGTTAAGCATAAGGTGCAACTGCTTCTGATGAATAATTCTACTTCTCCAGTATCAAAACAAAAAAAAAACCCTAAATGGCTAGGGAGCAAAGAAGGGGAAAGAAATATGGAACTTTGTCACATTTCTATAGTACCCTTACAGTAACTTTCTGGTGCAAAAACTACTTTTAAGAAATGGCTAATTACAGCATGGCACAAACAATTCGAATTTTGGGTGAGGGAATCAAAAGAGAGCTTTAGACTCCCCCTCCAGCCAAGCCTGAAATCCTTAATTATTACACCCACATAAAGAACTTAAGTCAGTGAAGCGCTGATATTATAATTTAAATTAAGACCATTTCCAAGAAGTAAATGCATGGATATCCCCATCATTAAGGCAAAAATGCTTAGGAGTCTCTGATCCGTACACTGGACTTGAGTCAACACTATTCCTGTCAGATGCTTCATCTAAACTATCTAGCACCTCAACTACAGAGCTTAAATTTCATCTCCTCCACCCTATGAAGATCTGACTCAGCCAATGTTGTACAAAGCATAACAATATCAGAGAAATGTGACTACTCAAATCAAAATGCCCCAGCAAGTAATTCATTTGAAAAAATATAAATTTCTTTAGCTGTAACGCTCAATCCTAATCCTGAGAGCCAGAGTCATGTAGTGGCTTGAATGTTGGACTATACTGGACTATGGAGACCAGGGTTTGATTTCCTGCTCAGCCATGGAAATCCACTGGATAACTTTGGGCACATCACAGATTCTTAGCCCCAGAAAGCTCCATGATAGGATTGTCCTAAGTCAAAATACAACTTGAAGGCACATAACAACAATAAATCCTGAAAAAGATAACATAATTTTGCTTAAAACATCATACTTCTCTAAGTTGTCAGAAAAAAGTCTATATGATTCATAGACAGTCCCCTGGATCAGTATGATTGCCAAGAACACTGCTCATGAAGCCTGAATGGAAATGAAGCTCACCAATACAAAGACAAAAGATCATATTACAAGTAGTGAGAGATGGAAAAGAAGCCTAATACCAATGTCTCAGCCCTGGTTTAAACTTCATGCAGAAGGCCCAGTATCTCTGCTCTATGCTGCACTCCACATGGGTGGTTTTACATTTAGAGTGGCCTCTCAATTGTTGCACATGCAGCGTTAGCACATCTGCTAGCACTTTCCTAAGACCACAAACCCACAGAATGTTAATGCTGTTACATGGAAGGGAAAGCAGCCCAGTTTACTGGATGTGCTGCTTGCATGGATTGTCATGCAGGCAAGCTTTTCTTTGCTATATTTTTAAAAGCATGCTCTAAATCATACGTACATCAGAAATGGTATAATCTATTACTCACAAAGGCCACCACATGGGACTATTCTTAAGAACAGACACAGAAATCGTCACCTTCTACTCCCTGGGGTCTATTAATAGGATATTCTAAAGGAGCAAAAATTTGATACTTGAACACAAGGAATGTGCAAAATTACTTGCAGGTTGTGCAGACTCTGTGCACTATAGGCAGAACCAAGGCCAAGCCAGTTTCTGCGAGGTTCAAGACCCATGTAAAAATGGCTGAAAGTGCCCTGGAAATTGTCCAATTCAAGGATAGCATATAAATATTCTAAATAAATAAGTAAAGCTACTCAAGCCACTTAAAGTCCATCTCTCTTCTCCAGAACTAATTTATGGTTGCATTACAAGTAACCATTTAATGTTTGCTTTACCTTTCTCAAACCAAGAGACCATTTAAGAGTGGAAAGTGGGTGGCAAGCTACCAAGATGTCAGGCTCAGCACTACTTAGAGGTCTCAAGGGTCTGTCTTTATCTCAGCCTCATGAGATGTTCACAAGAGCAGCTGATCCTGCTATTACAGTTAGAAGCGAGCATCTATCACTAACCCCCTGAGACACAGAGGCAGGTAAGTTTGGTTGCAGGCTTAGCTGCCTAAGTTCCTGCAACTGAAATAATAACATATCCTTTCCCAGCTTATCTCCTGTCTCTCCAATCTTTTGGTTTCCAAGATCAGATTCCAGCTTTAAGTTCTTTACCATATACATACATATGGAAGTTGCCAGATTAGACATGGATTTGGAATTCCAAACAGAATACAGCAGACAGAAAGAGGAGGTGATTTGTTACCCCACTGGCATACTCTATCCCAGGGACTATAAATTTGATATCAGATATGCCGGCCATGACAGAGAGGTTGCCCAGGTGGGCACGTAGGCAAAGAGGTCAAACAACAGAAAACAGGTCAAGATCAGAAACATCCCCAGTCACGTAGCCCAAGGAGACCTCAGGCTATACACATCCACATAAACAAAGGATCCTCAGCCAAGAATAGCCAACTTGAGAGGATTAGCCTGTTTTCCCCAGGTTGAGTAACTCCAACTTTGGAAAATCCTACAAGGCAAGGTCCATCTACATAAACCGATACTGCAACCTAGCATAAACCAACCATGCAAACTACCAAGTTGCCATTGTCTGGCATTCCTTCCTTTGTTTTGGCCATTGTTCTTCCCAGGTGACAGCCTGTCCTCACAGTACCTTCTGCCCTATAAGTAGTCCTAATTTTTGAGGGTCTCTTCAGAGAACTCCCAGCCACGCTAGCAGACCAGCACTCTGTTAGTTGAGTGATCCCCTGAGCTGTCTCTTTGCTGAGCTCCATTCTTTTCGCCACTTCTCGGATTGAAGACTTCAAGATAAACGCAGTACCACCACCTCTACATTCTCTTTGCTATATCCCCTATCCATTTTTCAACTCTTTTTCTTCTCAATTGGCCTTGTATGTGAGCGTGAGTGTGTTGGTGCATGATAATATATTCATTTAATAAAATTCATTTATTTGATACATTTGTCTGGCTTTTTGGTTTGGACTGACCCCGTATAGTTAGGTAAATGCTAGTGCTCCGCTAATTTCCCCAATCTGTATAACTCAAAGCGAATAAAGGTGCCCCCACGGGACCCCCAGAAGTCAGGGTAACAGATTACCAGCTAAATTGCAGCAGGGTTACTGCAGGATGGAAGCAGACTGAGTCCCAATCTCCTAAGACTTTAAGGAGGATAATTAATAGCAGTCACATATATACACACATACACACACATACACACACACCACCCCTGCTCCCCTTTCTTGGTTCATTTCAACCCCCATTTACAATGATCCCCTTGGTGCCTTTTGGCACCAAAGTTTGGCACTGTTGCCTTTGGGGTTAAAACTAGCAGGGCTTTGGACTTGATGGCCCTTGTAGCCTCTTCTAGTCTTAAAAATCTATGATTCTAAGAATCCCACCAATCACAAGGGGGTTTATGCACACCCCTCATTTCACCTGAAAGGAGGCACCTTCCATCGCAACAACCCAACATCCTGCCCAACATTTGACACAGCCAACCTGATCCTAACTCCTACTCCCTCTCTAATCCTCCTGACTGCAAAGGGAGTTATCCTGGGCCTGAGATAGCAGCCTGCTCCTTTAAACACAAAGCCTGGCATTGTTTTAATACTGTAAATAATTTAATTCTGTTTTAATATTCACTTTTTCTAAGTTTTTAATTTGTATGGTTCTTCCACATTGTGAGCCAACTCTGGGGAAAAACAACAATAACAACACAGGAACTCACTACATAAAACTTCCTGTGCAGAAGGTTAAGCCATTCTGACTAGGTAGAAAGTCAGTTCACAGCATCACCTGTAGGGACACGCAGTTTAGGCATAACACTATATACATTTTGGTCAAGAAGTGTACAGGCACAAAATCATTAGTCTCTAGGCCAGTGGCTATTCACATTAGTCCAATAAGGAAAAAAAGTGCAGTACTGCTGTAAGTTAAAGACAAATTCTGCCTGTTATTCTTACCTTTATAGACAGCACCAGTAGGTCTTGGAATATGGAATGCACTTACTGGAAGCCTTAAGGTTTTGTGCAATAGGCAAGCCGTGCCCCAGGCCACCTTCCACTCATCATGAGAAATCAGAATTTCCCTATTAAGGCATTAAACCTGACAAGGTTATAGAAGCATAAGGAAAATGATAGGGTAATATGGAGCTTAAGGCTGTCCCTAGATACTTAGCTGCTACTACCAAACCCAAGGGGCCTAAATACCCTAAAGGCACCAGATCGCCATAAGTTGACAGATGACTTGATGGCACAAACACACAAACCACACCTACCCAAGCTGTTCTGCAATATGAAGCAGAAAGTCCTGCAAGCATGACTCTATATTGCTGGCAGACACAAAACAACTATCATAGAGAACTAAATAACAATTTGCTGCCCTTTAATGACACTTGTTTCTTGATGACACATCTTTTGAGTCTTCTCCTAATCCAAGTGTGACCACACATCCCAAATCTTAAACTGACCATGAAAACAAGAGAACAGGCAGAATCAATGCCTGTAGCATATATGCAAGACACAGTACGGCTGCAAGTACCACATGACTGCTAATTGCTAATTTGATTATTCATGGGGTCCATTATTAGCTGCAGCATAGGATCATCTAAGATCATCTCTAGCAACCAGGCATCTGTAATGGTTACCTTCCATGCACAAGAAGCAGTGGAGGAGTCCCTTGATGGCAAATAAGACAGAAACACTCAGTCTTCATCCATATTCAGCCCACTCTTTCTAACAGAAAAGAGCTTGGAGACAGTGCTAATTTGCCTAGGCATGAGTGATGATGCCTGAAAGAGAAATTCTCTTCTTTCCCTGACTGTCCTAGGGTCTACTTATCTCCAACTAAGGATGTCAGACACAAAGAAGAGGGGATACTCAAAACATGACTCACATCAAAAAAAATCTTTAATGCAACTATTTCACTGCCTTACCATAGCTTGTCTGAGTTTCTTCTTCCCCCTGTCATATTAGCAGCACAGAAAACTCCATCAGGATTGCTTGATGTTTACCAGGATCATTTGCTAAAGCCTCTTCCTCACCCCTGTTATGCTGATCTGTATCAGGATTACTGGAAGAAAGACAAGGATGACATCCCTCCTTCTTCCCAGTAAACCCAATGCAGAGATAGCTGTTTCCTTGGCGTTATTAGTAGGAAACAGGGATCCAAAACTTTGCCAACCCACGTCTCAAACCTATAACTACAGTCCCCCCTCCACATTTGCGGTTTCACAAGGCATGTGCTTCCCTCCCCCTCCCCAATTCTCCTCTCCTATTCCCTTGCATTCCTCACCCCAGGCTTGAGAGGCTTATGTTTAAAATGGATGGGTTTTTTTTTCCCTTTTGAGTAAGCAACCCCACCACCAATTCTGGAGGGGTATCCTCTCTGCCACATGGTTGCATGTTCTGCTGTGTAATGGCTTCTAATTAGTCAGGTGCTCTTTTTGCTCTTAGCCCTCCCCTCTGGGAGGAATCTCCTTTACCAAGATGGCAACTGGAAGTAGCTAGAACACCAGAACTTCACTCTCTGGTCCTCTCCATCTGACGGGAAAGTACCAGTAAGCCCATTACTTTGTCTTTTTTATTCCCTCCTCAGGAGTGTCATGGCCAGAGGCAAGGGAATGGGATGGGGGAGCTCCAGAGGAGAATGGAAAGGGATTGCAGGGGGAGTTATTTGCAGTTTATACTTTCACAAGGGTTATGTGCCTGAAACCTCACAAAAACGAAGTGGCCACTGCATATCTCAACGGGTAGGAAGAAAACTGTTTGTATATGCTGTATATGCACATATACACAGTCATGTGCATGACATCCCATTGCTGTCAGGATGAAAAAGGTAATCTGCTCCCGCTTTCAAAAAAATAGATGGGAAGAGATTATGTTAAAAAAGCCAAATTCTGAGCCAATCAAGGCTTATTACACATGCAAAGGAGTGAGCCCAATCTTACAAGGAAATTACTGATTACATAATACTCATGCAAAAGGGAAGAAAATGCATATATTGCTCTTGAGGGATTCTGTTACCTGAACCCAATCTACCAGCAGTAAACACCTGATTAGAGTTTAATGGAAAGACAGGTCTATTTAATGCCCAAGTCTGTAGCCTTTAGTTACAAGCAAAATAGCTGTGTACAACAAAATAGTTTTTGATACTGCAATCATCTAGCCCTATTCGGGTGTTCAATAAAAGAGTTCATCTGAACATGTGAGGAAGGGAATGTGGTAGCCCCCTCCCTCTACTGTCACTCTCTGGCCATGAACTGATGATAGTTTGAAGTGGAAATGCTTTGAGAGAAATCTCCACTAGTGTCATCAAGAATCTCCATACACAGACGATGTGGTCGTTATCAGATTGTCATTCTTTACATTGGAGATTGATAGTAGAAGTGGTTGGCTGGTATGTTCAGATTTTTAAACCCCTACATAGGGCTCAAGTCTCCTGATGACTGGTATCTTCTGGTCTCCTGTTGCATCATCAAGCCTCCCAAACATGTTAGCTCGCAATGTGTAAAAATATTAGCATGCCTGCTACTGATTCCATTTGCAATAGTGATACTACCAGTAATTGCTTCAACAAATACAAGCACTGGTTATATTACATACATTGCTAGTTATGACTGTTCTCATAACAGGTCTGCATCACTTTAAGCCAAAGAATTCCTTTCAATGTGCGTCAATGCATTTACTACCAACAAAAGCTCATCTTGCAGAACTTTTATTCTTCAAATTATATCTAGGTTTCTGCTGATCTCATGCAGAGTCTAAATCCCAAGGCCTCCAAGTTCTAAAGCACTCACATCATTTTAGCAGCTGAAAGAATAAAGGCCAAATACAAAGGAACAGAAACCTGATTAAGAAAAGGATTCATTTACATCTTAAGTATCCTATTATACACAGGGAAGTAAGTTGAATCCTTTAATGGTTCTCCTCAATCCATACACACACGCTCCACCACGTAGCACACATCAAAGTTCTGGTTTTCACATCATTTGTTTCTTGTCCTTTTAAATAACACAGCAATCATAGCAGAACATTTTGAGTATCAACAAAGGACACTTTTCAGTGGCAAAATCTGGATGATTCTTTTCAAACACTGTACATTTAAGAGCCCAAGCATCTTCACTTTGCAAAAAGGTATATGTTTTCTTCTTCTAGAGTACTTTCAAAAACAGACCTACACGGAAGACTTCGCCTGTCCAGAAAAAAAAAATCTACCGATTCACCTCAGGAGTTTCCACCCATATGAGCAAATTTTAATATTAAGCATTTATGTAATACACAAAGCACCTCCCATACATTCATAACTGAACAGAAATGTCTGAGCAAACCTGGCAGAACTGTCATCTTCATGTTATAGGTGGAAGATAAAGCAGGCAAGCATGTCTAGTTAATACCTAGGAGACTTCAAGTGACAGCTTTCTGGTTCACACGAGCACTGTTTTGATAGAGATGTTTTAGAGGTTTTTTTTTCTTTAATTAACTTGGGAGTCACATGCAGAGGTACTTTATCAAGAATCATTACTGGAAAAGTTTAAAAATAATGAGCCCAAGTATTTTACTTAACAAACAATAACAGTGCTTAGTTAGCAAGACTGGAAATGAATTTTCAGATGAAAGGCAATGAGTTCATACAATAGCGATTAGGTCAGTAACTTTGAAGAAGCTGATTTGATCTCTCATGAAAATCACTGGCTCAAGTCAGATATTTAGCATCAACATCCCACTTTTCCAACATAAGAATTCAGAATAGCTTACTTTAAAGAAGAACAGTAAAAACAAACAAGCATACAAAATCACATGCCAATACACATTCCAGACTTGGAAGGTCAGGAAACATCCCAAGTACATGTATAATGCCTTTCTTCTGACACACTTGGATTCTCTCCTGTCTTTCCTGGTGTGTTTAGCTATACAGTAGTCTGCTCAGGTACCCAAATCAGGCAGCACTTTGGTTAGCAGTGAGTATACATTGCTTCAAGACCATGATTTCAGATCATGATGTGCCAGCTGGCAATTTACAATTAGTAACATCAAATCTGTCAATGAACTGTGGTATGGCAATTCAGAAAAGAGGAGAAAGCAATCTACAACCATACAACATGTAACTGATCCCTTCAATCCACTGAGAGGAATCCAAAAGGGGTATCTGAATTCAGCCACTTCCTTGCATACCAGATAGAATCTCAAGTGTCACTCTTAATGTTTTCTTTCTAGTTGAATAAGATCTAACTGCACAAAGATCAGACATTAGAATTCAACTACATACTTCAGAAAGATGATGTTCTTTGACCATGGTTTATCACATATACCAACAGAAATCACACATACACCCAAAAATTGTTCTAAAAGGCAAGACACATTTAATGACCCATGGTTTAAATTTACCATCTATACCAATCAAATCAAAGATCTCCATCTCCACAACAGTCATAGGAACCTGTAGTAAGACTTTCTGAGATAATCTATATGTATGCATGTAGGTATGTGGGGGGAGAGGATTATGGACAAGAGACATATATATTATTTTAGACTGATCACATCAACTGTGACATTATGAAATCTTGGCATGACCTATCTACATAAATTGGGAGTGGGTAAAATGTGATCCAGATATTTTTGGAGCACAACTCCCAGCATTTCTTACCTTCTGCTTGCAAGGGCTGTTGTGAGCTACAGGTTCAATAACATCCAGAGAGACACACTTTATCCACCACTGATGTATTTCATCCAATCTAATGTCCTTGCAAATTTATTTTTTTTACTTTTGTTTTTAAATTGATTTTTTTTATATTTTGTAAAATTAATTAAAAAAACATTTTTAATAAAAGAAATATCAGGCCTAAGGACTTTTCTAGCCAGTGATCAGATCATGGATCATGGTGGTAACAAAAGGAGAGGATACTTCACTTTCATCCAAAACCATTATGCAAATGGCATGACAAGAAGAAAAAAAGAAGAAAGCCCTAGCAGTTCTGCTACTTGCAAATGAGGTTGTGGACCTGGTAAGTGGGAAAAATAATTTGCAATGCAACATGGAGAAAAACAGAAGTTCAAATGAGAAAGCAAAGGCAGTCATGATGGTCACAATGAAAAAAAATCCATATTAATTTAGTGCCTTTCTGAGGCCATCCAAAGTGATATAAAAATGTGTTAAAACCTTTGAGGTGCCTACTACGCTTTGAGTTGGCCTAATACAATATACTGCACTAATTTTGTTCAAAGAAGAGTGTCAATCTTTGTGCAAATATAATGTGGATGAAACCTTGTGATGTAGCTAAGGAGTGACTATCATAACATGGCACTCTTGACATGATTTGAACTTCCATATGGATGTTTCTCAATTTAAATTCAATGGAAGAGTGTGCTGGTTGACACTGCTCCTGTTCCCAGAGTACCTCATTAGAGCTTCCCTGACTAGTAATGCTGTTTGCGTTTTTATTCCACAGCAGCTTTACAATTCCATGTCCAAAATTCAGCCTATGAGTTGTCAGAAACATCTTGTGATGTAGGCTAGCAGCCATGCCATTCAGAACGTTTCAAAGCACCCTGTAGCAGAAGCTTAGTTATGCACTGAAGGAGGCTCTCATCCTACATTGTCCTTAGTTTTGGCATGAGAGTGTAACACAATCTCTCCTCCAAGGTTCACAGTTTCCTCAAGATTAACACAACACACATGCACATGCAGTAGACTACCATTTACACAAAATGGCTTTGCTTTTTAATACTTGAATTAAGTAACAAAGTGCAATTTCCAAGTGCAGCAGTAAATAATTCAACAAGCAACAAACCAAGTATAAATCCAAACAAGCATGAAATCTAGTGTGTCCTTCTTAACAACTACAATCAGTCCTCCACATTTGTGGGTTTGACTTTCACAGATTTGACTACCCACAAGTTTCTCAAGCCTCTGCCCCCTCCCAGGCGCTCCTTTTCCAAGAGAACACTCCCTCTTAGGGGCTCTGATCAGGCTGCACAGCCCTTTAAAAACCCACCTCTGGTTCTCCTCATCTTCCTTCTCCTCCTCCACCAGCTGCTGCTTGGACAGCTAAGGATGTCCAGCAGCTTAATTTCTCAGTACCACAAGAGAAGGAAGTATAGGGCCACTATGCCAACCCCTCCTCCCTCTCCTATCCCTGACCTGGCATGGATCCTGGGGTGTCTGTTCTCCTCACCAGGCCTCGGGCCTCCTCCCACAGACACACACATATATTTTGATATTTGTGATTTTTCCACTTTTGCAGCAGTCCTACGCCCCTAGCCCTAGCAAAGGTGGTAGGCTGACTGCAGTACCTTGAGATTACCCCACGGCTATTGAACATATTATTTTTTTAAAAAAATGACAAAACGTGGCATCATCAAATTAAAAAGGACAGCTGCTTTTGTAAACCAACTCAGACTGCAAATGTGCAAATAAGCCCACTCATAAGATCTAATAATATGAATAACTGGCATTAGCAGCCTGAATTTTAAAAACTCAGACAAATTCTGCACACATCCTAGGACATCTTTAAGGTAACTACTCACATTTGAGGATAATGTCATACATCAATCCTAGCACACAAATTGGATGATCTCACATTCTGCCAGGGCAATTGAAAACTCACAGCGGTCTTAACTTGTTTTAATTTCCTCTTTCTTTATCTCTCTCTACCAAAACAGGACAGGGATTTCTGTTCAAATAAATAACAAGTAGAGAGATGATGAATATTATGAACTGGGCACTCTAATCTATGTGTATACAAACATGGCGTATGTTGTGTCTTAGATAAAGACCTAAAAACGGTATCTTTTCTTACACTTATGAAGGAGATTTTCTTCATGCATCATGAGTCTAAAATTATGTATGCTTTTCTATTTTCTTATCAGTAGACTGCTCATTTATCCAGCCACTAAGGAACTACATGGTTCATTGACCAGGAATGGAAGCTGGACATCTGAATTAAGAAATCTTGAGAAAAAATTTAAGGCAGCAAATAGGTTGAACAGTTACTGTAAACATTAAGGGTGACGTACAGCAGAGCTAATACAGTGCTCTACAAGGAATGGTAATTTCACTTTGACTATCCATATTCAGCATTCATTTGAATGCAGCATCCTAAAAGGAACACAATACCAACAGAGAAATTATAAATGAGGTTGCACTGTTCTTTACTACTCATACTCACCATAAACATCTTAAAGGTATTGATATAATATATATACCTTAACATAAAAATGTGAATACACAGGAAAAAAACAGTGGTCTAAAGATGCATGCACATTCAACAAGCAGAATAGTAATCTTTTTTAAAAAATGTTATTCAACTAATAAAAATCAGAAATCCATGTATGTGATGATTCCCCCCCCCAAGATTATGGAGAGTGTCTGATTAATTAGCCCATAATTCTTTTGAGACAGATGAAATATGTTTGTATAGATCACAGACAGGATTTCTAGGCATGGATACACAAATGCCTAAAGACATTTTCTCCATCCAAATAGAGTTACACCACTGAAAGACAGCACTCATGTTGCTTCTCAAAAAGGTGTCAAAGCATGTGGGAGGTATCCCAGCAACAACCACAGAGTAGACATTGCTTGTCAGAAGTAGCCAAACTATCTACTGCAGAAATTCCACCAGAAAAAAACAACAGCAAGATGACTCAAAATGAGATATGAACACTCCATGAACACAAAAGAGGCATCCATCTAGTCACGAAATGTACGGTGGCCATACCCATGATCTAAAGCTTTACTTGATGTTTGTAATAAGCTGCTGTTGCCCATATTCAGATGAAATGGGGAACTGGAGTTTGATTACAAACAATTAACATTAAACGTGCTATCCCCTGTAGGCATAAGATGTAAAAGGTTTAGATCACTGGTTCTCAACCTGTGGGTCCCCAGATGTTCGTGGACTTCAGCTTCTAGAAGCCCCAGCCACTATGGTCAATGCTCAGGGCTTCTGGGAGCTGAAGTCCACAAACATCTGGGGACCCAAAGGTTGAGAACCACTGGTTTAGATATTCAGTTTTTTTCCAATCTAAAGCCAATCAAGTAATTAGGAAGGGTGGTGGAGCATTTTTTTAAATGAGTGGTTTGGACAGTATTTACTGGAACAGATAATATAGACTTATTCAGGCCCACAAAGTCTAGATGCAAATTTAAATAAGATGTTTGATTTCTCAACACGGGCTAAAATTTACCTTCAAATATTATGCTTACATATTTTCCAAACTTTATAGAAAACTTTAAGCCTTTCTGCAAGTCTTTTACCTAATACAGGGTAACCATTCATTGCTGTCTAGCAAAGTGATCATATCCATACATATACAGTCTACCCTTCACATTCATTAGGGTTAGGGGCACAGGATCTCCATGAAAATAGAAAAACCATGACTAACTCTAGGCCCTCCCAAACCATATTTAACACACACACACACACACACACACGTATGATCACCATATTCAACCCACCATGGATTCCTCTGAGGCATCAGGGTTCCTTCACATGGCAGAAGTGGGTGGCTGGTGGGGCTTACTGCCACCTCCACTGCTGCATCACACCATTTTTAATAAGGACTTACAAGCCTCATTCACAGTTTCTCAGTCTCATGAGGCTTGCAGTCCCTATTAGAAATGGCATAGAGAGGTAGCAAAGGTGACAGCAAATAATCCATGAATAATCAAATATGCAAAAGTGAAACCTGCAAATGTGGAGGGCTGACTATACAGACACACATCTTCTATTACAGCAAACATCAAAAATATATTCTGTTCAAAATATGGATAACTAAAAGAAACTCTGAACCCAATCAATCAAAATTCAACTAATTTGGAAGGCTATTTTGAACATCCCAGAATTCAAACACGGAACACTCAAAAACTCAAACAGCAAAGAAAGGTTTGAAGCTGAGAGACTGATTCTTTTGAGAGCTGATCCCCACATGGCACACAGATTCTGACAAAGAAATTCAAAAGCCTGGGTGTATTTATAGCCTTACAGCCGATAAAAGATGTTCAATGGCAACATAATACACGAAAAGAATATAAACCCAGCAGCAATTTTTACATTGAATATATGTAACATAGGTCATTGGAGTCAGATCCCAAAAGAGAGACATTACACACTACCCATAAAAGTTCACTGAGTAAAGCCTATTTATGACCACACAAATATCAGGTGACTAGTCCTGATCAAAAAGCAATGCACATATCTAGTTCATGAAACGCCAAAACAATGTCCAATTTAGGTAAAACAGCTGGTAAATTGATGTCTAATCAACAAAGGCAGGCTGAAATCTAGCAAGACTTCAATAAAATAAAGAGAATTTCAACACATTTCCTGTGCAGTACCATCTACTTTTCTGTTAACTTCCAGACAGCAGTGGTTCAAAGCTTTCATCTTAGAAGGCCAGAGTCCATCCCAAGTGTAATTCTGCACTTTGAAAGAACTATCCAAGGTGCAAAATCCTATCTCAAAATAGGCTCAGCACTTTGGAGAACGTTTCCAAAGGTTTGAGTAAAACCTGAAGCAGATTCACCACTCAACTAACATGCATGTTATCAGTTGCCACTGTCCCCAGACCACACTTGTCTTAATCACTGGGATTTAGGAAGGCTTGGAACCTGTATATGCACCCATATACACTATGCAGAGATACTCTGGACCAACAGTCTCAAAGCCTACAGCCTACAGTTTGGGAAAAATCTCTCTTTTTTAACCACTCTCTTACAGTCTCTCTTAACCACTCTTACAGTCCTGCAGCTTAAAGCCTAGGGTAGGTAAGCTTGGAAAATTAGTCTTCTGGGATACTATGTACAAATTGACATAGCCAGCATGTACAGCAGAAACTGGAAAAGGAAGTTTTAGAAGCTAGGAAAACCAACTTGGAAGATGAAATGACCATATGTCATTCAGCCCCCTCAACTTGCAAAACAAACAAACAAATCTCCTCCTAGTAACTGCAAAACCAAAACGGGTATGCTGTGCTTGTGGAAACTACAATCTTGCTGAAAATGCCTCTTCTACCTCAAAAATATGAGGTAGGGGAGTCACAGCTAGCAAGTTTAAATACATCTTTTGCTTTTTGTAGAAAACAGGAGAGGTCAGAGTAGTACAGTAGCTAGAACGCTGGTCTGTCAGTGTGGAGCACTGATTTCTAAACTCCATTCAAGTTCAGAAATCACTTGGTCACTGTGTACCCATCTTCACATCTCAGCTTAGCCTGTTTTCATATGAGTTGAGAGGATGATATGGGTAGAGTATTATGCACACCACCCTGAGCTCTACAAAATGGAACTAAAAAGAAAAAAGATAACATACCTTGTATACATTTTGAAAATAAACAGCTACATGAGACAAGGACCAACAGACAAACAGCAGCTGCTTCTGACATGATAACAAGATAAACAGTCTGAATAAGGCTGCATATCTCTTGACACAAACAATGATAAATTAATAATCTCTTTTCTGCTTCAAACCAGACACCTAACAAGCAGCACAATAAAGCCACTTAACAAACCACAACAAACAAATTTCCAGGGCAACTGTCTTCTGCGGTTTCCTCTTTTATACCAAGAAAAGAAGTTAAATAGTCCTTAGGGTTTTGTGAGCTGAGCATACATTGCTCCTAGAGGTAGTCTGAGAAAATTGTAAAATATATTAGGATTGATACAACTGTATCACAAGATATATGCCTGCCTTTGAAAAAAAAAAACACATGGCTATTCTATTTAACTAGGATATGGAGAAGCAAGGACAAGGTTAGGCCAGCCACTGAACACTTTGTTGTGCTAAGTGCTGCAATCTCAGTACGCATACAAATTAAGTAACTGAAAGCATCAGTCAAAAGCTGATCTGTACTATAACATCGCACAGACATAAGTATGCCTATCACTATAGTAGAGTATCAGGATAAAGCGACACAACTTTATAGAAAGCAGTTAGCTTCTAACACAGAATGATTTTGTTGGAGATATGTCCCCAGAACCAAAAAGTACTTATTTAAGCAGCAAAATATTACACAGGTAAATTATGCTCACCACTGTGCATCAGAAAGTTCTAAGATGACCATCGTTTCCAGCTGGGTAGCAAGCACATGCCATAAGATCAGTTTCCACATGGAGACTGCAGATAAAGGTTTGCATATGGCAGCAATTTAAAGGGTTCACATTCCTGGCAGCAGATGTCACTGGCAGGGAAATTTTCTGTGACAGGAGCAGCTACCTTTCAAGTATTGCACCTGCACTTGTAATTTGCCTTCTTCCTTCCCAGGAGCCTGCAGAGAGGAGCTGCGATACACACATCAACCTTCCTCACACACCCCATCAACACATCCAACCAGAATACAAGGCTAATATAAAGAGACCTTTCAGGATGCCCTCATTTATCCCGATTAAAGTACTGGCAAGCCATTGCTTGTTATCACTGGCATAAAGTGGCCTCTGATTAGCTCTTAAAATGAAAATTACCAATTTCAGAACAGACTAGAACTCCAATAAGCCAAAGACATAGTCATACAAAGCATAACACAAACAGCATACTTCTATATAAATAGTATATTTGACCAAACCATAGTTGGTCATTTGGGCTTTGATACAATATTGACTCTGTGTGTCATACTGAATGAATTTAGTGAATTATTAATTCACAAGACCTGGGGACAGAGGAGATGATGTACTGATATGGCTATTTTGTTTTACTCCTTTAATAAACAAGACGTTTTGTCAAAAAATACCCAGACACTGAAATTTGACATATGGTAATATACTTCTTCTAGGCATTACATCGTTGTATTAATGAAGCTGTCTCAGAATCCAATATGTTGTCCACAATAGTACTTATGTATGTTGTCACTCCCTATCTTGGCTTTACAGGATATAATATTTCAGAGGAAGGCATCTTGGTCTGTCTGTCTGGCAATCTAAACATCCTGTTAGAGGATAAGAGACTTATGTCAAGACATTTTTAAAGAAAACATTATTAGACAGCCATTTCTCATTTTAAAAGTTCATGACTGGAAATTTCTTTATTAATGATAGATTCCTGATAGGATAGAATCCTGATAGATCCTCAGACCGCGTTGAAAGGGATTTTTTTTTAAAAAAAGAAGAAATCAATACAGACTTATCAATACATTTAAAACATATTAATATTATAGCAATTTTTATTACCCTGCCCACCACCAGAAAATACCTGCATTAAAAAGAAAAATCCCCAGAACTTTTATCAAACCTTAGGGAAAAAAATGAAAAAACACAACTCATCTGGGATTGCAAAAAAATAATTATTTGAGGATTATTTTTAATTTTGGTTTGTAGTAACTTGCAGAAGGCAATACAACAGACCGTTGATATCTGTTGAGGTTTGGTCCCCTCATGGATACCAAAATCTGTGGATACTCAAGTCCCATTGAATAAAATGGCACAGTAAAATGGTGTCTCTTATATATAATGACAAAGAACTGAAATGAGTGCCAGAGAGAGACTGAGGATCTGTGAAATGGTGGGAGGCTACAGCAAGGTATGTCTATACATCAGCATAACAATTGGCCCGCAGCAAAATCAAGGTTTGCTTTTAGGAATGTCTTTTCCCTGAACATTTTTGAGCTGTGGTTGATTTGTAGATGCAGAATCTGTGGAGATGAAGGACCAACTGTATATCACTAGTGGGAATCATGCAGTTTAATTTACTAATTAAATTGCAATCAGTTTAAATTGTAAATTCGTTGTCCAAAAGCAAAGAGTGGGTGTCCATTTGAACACATATCTATTACTTCAAAATGCCTTGACTTATGTCCAGAACAAAGAACAAGGAAAAGCACTCCACTGGTAACAGGAAGCAAAGACTATGTGGTTAAAATCCACATCTCAAAAGGAAGATAACCTGGAAATGCATCCACACTATGCATTCAGTGAGAAGACCAACTATATATGCCATTCACAGGAATGCTTCCTTTGATCCAAGAGGGACACTGGAAACAGAGCTTGCATTTTATTATAATTCACTTTTAAGGGAACAAGTCTCATTCACACAGTTGGAAGGATCAACTCACTGGCAATTACAGTAAAATCAACAATCCATCCTCCATCCACTCCCAATATTGCCAGACAGGCTTACAAATCAAACCATTTAAATAAGATGTTGAATCCTTCTTTGAAAGAGCTGAAGCTTTCAAGTTCAACTTCACAGCACGAATGCTTATTGCGGTGGACTTAGCACATGAGTGACAAACAAATCTAAAATGT
Organism: Iguana delicatissima; assembly: GCA_948472985.1. NCBI lineage: Eukaryota > Metazoa > Chordata > Lepidosauria > Squamata > Iguanidae > Iguana > Iguana delicatissima. Next base: position 507,338 of record CAOKZL010000729.1, read on the forward strand.
TTGCCCCTAAGCAGTCTTTCACATTGCCTGCAAAAAAACAAACATGCACAGGTTTCTAGGAGGAAGCAGGCATCTATTCTCAGAAGGCTGAGAAAGGATGGCTGTTCATCTGTGTCATTAGGGTACCACAATCCATTCTAGCAGCACTGGGTACAGCAGAGAAAGATGCAAGGAAGAATCTCGTAGTCCTTTAATCTACTATATCTGTCAAGATTAAATAGGGCAGAAAGATCAATAGTTAAGTGCACATGGTGGCAAGTAAAAGGAATGTCAGCTTCAAAAATGGCATCATCATTTGCTCTACCGCTTATTTGTGAAGTTGCTCAAGGTATGGCAGTCTAGAGGTTTTCCTGTCGTGCCTTCCAAACCATTAAACATAAACTCAGAAGACCAAAAGAGTCCCCAGTGGGCAGAGAATATATTAGAAGGACAAAGAGCAACGGCACATATTTACAACATGGCAGCCTTAGGGACACACATTTTAACATTTTTACTAAACTTTAAGTCTGAGAATAACAGAATGTGAATTTATTCTTTTGAGTTTCTTAAAAGGGGACATACATTGCCGATTATCACTGAGGTCAGCACAGCACAAGTAAAAAAATTCCATATTCAACACTCAAACACACGCACACACGCGCACGTACACAAACACACACACACACATGCAGCTTGTTTTGTACTTCTAGGTGGAGGGGGAAGCAGCCTCCAGACTACATGGACAATTACTTTTGATAATGAAGGAAGCTTCAAAAGTAGGTTTGTGATACAACATAGTGGTTTGCTGTTCAGAGACTGGGGGGCACACACAGACACAACCCCGCTAGATATACACTTAGCCTTCAGGTATGTCTAAAGTAGTACTTGAATGAGATCCTAACCTGTTTGTTTATAAAAGAAACATAATTCTCAACTGCTTTTGCTTAAGCCCAGATTCTGATAAAGTAAACTAATTATCTAAAACTATCTGTAGTACTCCCTATTGAGGTACATCTCTTTCTACTAAAATTGAGAGAGGTAATACATTTTTCCACTGTTTTTAAAGCCTAAAGTTACTTTTCTGGACTACAACTCCTTGAATCCCTTAGCCACCCTGGTGACTCAGAAACTCTGAGAAACATAGTTCATAGAAAGCAGCTTTTCCAAAATTGGATTCTGCTGGTAATCTTGTAAACTTCAGAAACAGAATGTTCTGTTTCATCAACAAACACCATAAGATTTCTGTGACTGACAACTGTGTTTCTTTTGTTTCTTCCACAAAGAAAACAGCAGCAGCAACAAATTCATTCCGTTATAGTTGGCCAGCAAAACAGCCCCTTCCTAGTACTGACCAATTTAATTTAGTTATTGAATCTTTTTGGCAACTGTCAAGAATAGACTGTCAACCAACTGCCTTTGGTTACAAAGCATTAGATTAGATGATTAATACACCAAATATAGATTTACAGAATGTAACAGCATCTTTAAGCTAAAGTAAAACAGAAATCTGTCATATATGACCCCAGGGTCTCATCTGCTTTATAACACGGAGATTATTATTTCTTTTCTTACTGCTGCATTTTGATCAATATAACCCACTGGAGTAAATTCAATGTTTTATATGTATAAATCTATTTATATATTGATCTCATTGGAACTCATAAGAAAAAGGGCAGCTTTTTATAAGTAGGCCAGAATGTAGCATGAAGTGCTTTTACATCAATCCTCAATTCATGTACTGTACAATCAGATCCTATGCACGTCATCCTCAGTTAACTTGAATGAGACATTCCTCAGACAAGAACATTACAGCTGTACTAGAGCTCCCAACCATGACACGTTTATTATGGTAGGTTTCAAAAGACTGATACTACAAATCTGAGTGGTTTCTGAAGTGGGAAGTCTCTCTTTTAAGAACAGCTCTAGATCAACTGTCTTAAAGATGCTGTTTCTGTTACAGGCAGTATCTTGCACTTAACAGAATTTCAAAGAAAGAGGAATTTCTCCTACAATTAATAAAAAATACAGTGAAACTGATGTAGTTCATTTAGGCAATGTTCACTGAATACATCACAGACTGTCATTTAGAACACAGAAGAGACAAGGGTCATTTCCATACTAGAATGTTATAGCAGTATCATTCCACTTTCAACATCCAATGGAATCCTGGGGTCTGCAGTTTACGGAGAGGCCAGCCAGCCCCTCCCTAAACTGCAAACCTCAGGATTCCATAGGATGTTGAAAGTGGAATGATATAGCGCTATAACAGTCTAGTGCAGAAATGGCCAAAGACTCCTTGTAGCATGGAATTGCATCTTTCATTAATATGGAAGATGTCAAACTGCAAAAGATGGGTTTACTGCACTTTGTCTATAATATCTATATATCAGAAGGATAAAGAAAGATCATGAATTAGAACTGGAGGTTTTTCTTTTTCAATATTTGCAATCTGTCAGTCTTCTCAACTTTATGCAATTCAGATGGTTTGGACTGTAACTGTCATGTCCACCACACTGATCTGCTGGACGTAAATGGTGGTACTGCAGTCTAACACATGTAGAGGGCACTAGGTTGGGCCACGGTCTCCTAGAGTTTGGACTAAATGACTGCAACCCACTATTTATACAATACTACAGCCATGCCACTGAAAGAAAGAAAGAAAGAAAGAAAGAAAGAAAGAAAGAAAGAAAGAAAGAAAGAAAAAAAAAGAAACTGCATAAAAGACCACTAACATTACTTGAACTCCTTGTATGACCAAATAAATCTTACTTGCAGATTAAAATTTCATGCAGTTGATGAAGGATGGCAACAACAAAAACTGAAGGCCTTATCACACCATACCTCAGTATCATGTTGTTCTGTTTCAATCTCAGCATTACCATTTCCATGATGGTATCGAGTTATGAATGTTCTCTACCACACCCTTTCAACTGACATAGATGAATAGTATTATTGGCACTGGTGTTCCCACCACACTACAGCGTTATTGGTGAGTCCTTTCCCCCATCTTTTCCCCACCCCACAGCTTGTGATTGCTCTCTTTTTTCCCTTAAAGCCGTACTAGCACAGCAACATTAACATCAATGACATGCCAGTACACTATTGTGTTTTGTACTGTAACATTAAAAAATGTATTAATTTTTTTTAAAAAAAATTAACTGAAAGGAGAAATTTAAAATAAACACAAAGAGGTGATAGATTCTGAACTTACTATACACCATGGGATTAGCTGAGAGAGGGACAACTAGGGAACACCCACACCACACCTCCTCCTGGATCAGCCATGGAAGGAAGCACTATTAAGAACTATTGAGAAACCACACTGCCACAGGTAACAGGATTGTTGAGGGAAAGGGGGTTATTAACAGATTATTTTCAGCATTGGAAAAGGGCAAATTCTGGACAGATTGCAACGTGATAGCTCCTGGTTGGCAATGACGTCATGTGATAGCACTGATCCTGAACCAGCAATAATGCATTGCTATGGCGATATGACACCTTTGTGCAGTACGGTTCTAATTCTGGTACTTCAGACTCACTGGGTATTTGTCGCTACACAGAATGCATTCAGTTCTACAGTTACTTCTCCACAGCTAATGAAAAAATTACCCCCTTCCAGAGGGCATCCAAACTGAGCACATAACAGTTTGTCTAGGAAAAAATAATAAGCTATGGCATTCCTTCTCCTAGCAAGGGCCTCTGAACAGGACATGTTCAGATGAAAGCTGTTCTGCATAGACAATTATTCCTCTAATTATATCAGAAGGACAGACAGATCTAGATGGTAACATATGCACTTTCCAAAAAAAGCATGTAACCAAGCAAAATACGCAATCTCTAGCATCAGATGTGGCCTGAAATTTCATAACAAACTAAAATTTCAAAGTGCACCAACATACATGGTTAACAGATAAGAAATAAACCAGTGGTATTATAAATTAGGAAGCATAGTATACTTAATAGCAAAATTTTGTTTGTATCCCACTTTCCTTTTAAAAGCTGTAGTGAAGGCAGCAAACTGTCTTCCACTTTGTGTTTCTCTCTTTTTCCCCAAGTTAGAGCAACTCTAACGAAACAGGATTCAGCTAAACTCCAGAGCTGTTAGAAAGAGGCAAATTATAAATGCCATGTAGTGAAGTCCACTTACTAAAATTTGATAGATCATCCTACAAAAGAAATGCAGTCTACCCAGAATATGGAAGATATTCTGGTTAAAGAAAGAAGGGCAATAGGTCATTCACTGTGAACTACACTAAAGACTACTAACATCCATCAGGACTATGCTCTGCTGGCTGTCCAAATCAGTTTGATCTGTTCTAAAATGGTTGCAGCCAAGTGAAGCAGGTCAGGATCAGGGACATTCTCTTTAGAAACCTGAGACTAAATCCAATTCACAGTCTCAAGCAGAACCACTAAATAAATGGACTTATTTATATAGTCGCCTTTTATATAAATCTCATCTATTAAATGGGCCTATTACAGTTGGGATCAGGAATTATATTTCTCCCCTAGTTTATATTTGTCTGCATTTCTTAGTTTCACAGTGTAATAAAAAGAAGAATCATAGAATTATAGAGCTAGAAGAGACCACAAGGGCCATTGTGTCCAACTGCCTGCCATGCATGAACATTCTTTAGTAATAATTTATCCAATGACTGAAAGCAAATACTGTATTTTAGTACTGGAGACTCACAAAACATGAACTGCCAAGGGAATGTTCCACCAACTGACTTAATATCTTCTATTTCAAGTGAACTTTCAAAATTGCAAACAGCAGTTATGCTCCTCCCTGCCCTATATCTGGTACATGTAGTACAGAAAATGCTGAATCAGTAGTATGAACTTTTAAACTCTACTGAATTCATTTAACATACCAACATACATACTACATCATCAAATATTAGTGAAGATACAATACTGCCTAACCAGACAATAATCTGGGCCCAGAGGTGCTGCTCTGACAAGTAGAAAAGCAGAAAAAGTATTTGACTTCCACCCCCAACTTGCAAGATTTGCAAATGCCTTAGCTCTCATGCTACAGCTGCTTTCCATAACACAGCTGGCACACAGAACAATTTTCTGCCCGCTAAAATCCCACTGCATTAAATTACCCGGAGCCACAGTGCTGACATCGGCAATGAAGAAAGTTTTATACTTTATGCGCTTCCAGAGTATCAAGGAAGTTTCTCTGAGTTGCAGAAGTAAATAAAAGGCCAAATGCCCAACCATGAATTAGTCCATTGTTATCATAACTGGAGGCTGAAAAGGAGTGGTGGGGTAAGTAATTCTTCCACCTTGTGTCAGCCAAAGCTGCCTTGGGCAGGGTTTGCTATCTATTATTCCCTCCACTACTCCTGCCACTCTTGAGGAATACCATGCTTGAAAATGTGTCTCACTCTTTCTCTCCTAGGAAAGCTCTGGTACTTAAGATACTATTACCACCAAAAGAGGGATAGGTTGGGTAGGAACTCAAAGTGAAAATGAGCCATCGTGGTAAAGTGGCTTAAGTATTGTAGTCTGCAGGATGAGGGTACAGATCCCTACTCAGCCATGGAAACCCATTGGGTGACCCTGGACAAGTTACACTGTCTCAGCCTTAGAGCAAGGCAATGGCAAAAAATCAATAGATCTTCCCAAGAAAACTCTATGACAGTGTTGTCGTAAGTCAGAGTCAACTCTAAGGCACACAGCAATGACAACAAAAAGAAAAACAGAGCACTATGAAAACAAGTATTTATGAGATTTTTACTCGCTGTTTCTACCATAAAAGCACCACCCATTAGAAATATAATACACAGGATGAGGAAAACAAGCTGAAAATAATAGCTGTCCTAAATCAAATGATCCTAACTGATAGTACTAGCTCAAGCAAACACATCACCTGACACCTGTATGATAGTGAAGTCCATATTAGCAACTAGAGGCGTTTCCGCACTACACTCTTATAGCGTGATTACTCCACTTTCAACATCCTATGGAATCCTGGGGTTTGCAGTTTAGGGAGGAGCCGGTCAGCTATAAGAGTGTAGTGTGGAAATGGCCTAGATTGCCATATTCTGGGTCAGCTAAATTTTGATTGCTTTCCAAAGGCAGCATAAGTATGACACACTGTAATGATAAAGCCCAAAGGTTAAAGCATTAAGAACTGGGCTGGTCTTTCACCAGAAGCTGCTCCAAGTGAACTGATGAGACATGTCATTTGTACATTCAACAGCAAAGCTACGTTAAAAAACAAACTTCTTATTATTTGTATGTTTTTATCTACATGTGTTTTTACTTGTATTGTCTTTTATCTTGAAAGCTGCCTTGATTCCCAACTTTGGGAGAAAGACAAAGAATAAATGAATTAATGTAATCCACTGCCTCCAAGCTGCACACCTAGTCTTTACAGAGGAACTTCAGCCCTTCCTGAACTGGACGCTAAACTGGGCAAAAACAGTCCCAACATTTAATTTTTGAAAAAGATGGGGAAAAGGGCTGAAATAATTACTTTTGCACACAAGACACTGGTTATATGGCAAATGGTACAGGGTGTTTGTTCTGTCATGGGCTAGAAGTATAGAAGTGTCACAGAAAAGGAAAAGGTACTGGCCCAGTTCAGACACAATCAATTATTATTGGTTACAACCATGTATCCGCCTTCACAAAGGAAGGATATTTGAAGTTTCAGCTTCGAGGCTTGGGTCTAGTGGGCTCCTTGTGTTTACAAGAGGACTTGCAGGAAAGAGTTCTGCTCAGGATCAGAAGGGAGACAACTTTAATCCAATTCTGCCTTCTGTTTCCTCTACCAGTTCTCAGACAGGTTTAAGTTTGAGGCACATGGGGATTCAGTCAAAAATCATTTTCTACCAGCATACTTCTGTTTGTGAGCACTCTAGAGGCAACCACTGGTTTTTGTTCTAAACCAATGTTTCTCAGAGCTCGGATGAAAGAGGAAATTGTGATTTAGAACAAACTAAGGAAAGGAGACTTTATTCTCCGTCCCTTGCGAAGGGGATGGGGAGGCAAACAGGATGGAGACTGTAGAAAGCAATACTTGGGACTAGAAATCCCAGACTCCCAGCCATTGGCCACTCCGGCTGTGGGATTCTGCAAACTGTAGGTCAAAAAAGTAATAAGCCATGGTTTCAAAAAGTTATCATCAGTGAAATTATTGTAACAGATTCTTAAGTCTACAACATGATAACTAGCTGTAAATAACCATGTTCTAAAAGGTTTTTTCCAAAGTATTTTACACAGATTTCCGTGGAAGACAGAGAATTTGACAGAATAAGCTACAAAGGCCGCCCTTGCTGAATAAGCAGTATTCTAACTAGCTAAATTAAGATATCAGACCAGTTCCTGGGAAAAAAATCTTCACCCCAAAAGCCAATTCTTCAGCATCTCATATTTCATACTTATCAAAACAGCTTTTGTCCAGCTCTACTTTAACACATTAAAGTTAACACTGTTAAACACACACACGCAGAGAAGAAAATTGGTAGTTGGAGAAGAACACTGGAAAGTGGCACAACACACTCACAATAACCAACTGTTTTCATTTCCGCAATTATGACCTCCTGCAGTTTTACTAGCTGATGCTTCCAAATTCTTTGCATGGAGAAACCCAGAGAGGAAACAATTATTTATATCAGCTCTGAACAGTCCTCAGGTTCCAATAAATGACAGAGAATGCCAAGCACCATGGGTGCCTTCACACACAGTATGCTTCAGTGACATAGAATATATCAGTACAATTGCCACAGTTTAACACAGATTCTCCCCTATTCTGCTGAACACATGGAACCCTACTTCTCCCTCTTTTATGCTACCAAATGTCATGTAAATTGTTGGGGGAGGGGGGTGGAATGCCAACCTAGTCAAGCAGCCTAATTTCATAGTGTGCTTACACAGAGGGAGGCATTTATTAGCATGTAAACAGCACCACTGAAATGTACCATAAAACCAGCAAGTGTCTAATTTTTCTGAATATGAGCCAGCAAACAAGATATTCATTCATTTTTATTAGGCCTTGATGCCTGCATCTTCATTGCACTTTCCCGTCAAAATGCCCCTAACACATAAATCACATGTCCCCATGAAAAAAGTTATCAGTAGGCATAAAGACTCAATGAGTACATCCAACAAGGTAAAAACTGACGCCAAACATACCCCTGACGACAGACTTATGTCTCTGGCTACTGAAGAAATCCAAGAATTGGGGAATAAACAAACATATGATTTAAGAATCTGAGAATTAAAGTCACCATGATTACAAACTGAGTGACAGACTCAAACACACTTTTCCCTTTTTCACTCAACACAAAGACTCTCTAGTGAGCAAAATGTGGACCAACCTTCACAAAATTATTCCTTTTTTACCTGAATATTTATAAACTATATTTACAAAGCCCAAAACAGTGAACAAATTTATAATAAGCTTATCACAAGATGTTGCGCAAGCACGGTATTTGGTTTCTATGAAGAGGGAGATTCCAACATATAAAGCACTTTACCTTTTGGCATTATGATGCAGTACAGTAAAGACAGAGCTGTACCATGCAATTTCCTATACTTCTAAATAATCTTACTCAAGTCCAGCAGAGGCCACTGGAGATTTAGAAATTTAGTCAGGAGAAAGATTAGCAGTCATAATGTAGCTGAGGCTTTTCAGTTCTGTGACCAATTTATCTTTCCCTCTTTCCATAAAAAGAAAAGAAAAGAAAAGAAAAGAAAAGAAAAGAAAAGAAAAGAAAAGAAAAGAAAAGAGGAGAGGAGAGGAGAGGAGAGGAGAGGAGAGGAGAGGAGAGGAGAGAAATACTGAGTAAGAACTTTCATATAAACTTAAACTTTGGCTGTTTATTCAAAATAAACCAGCAATTACAGTACTCATACTGTCATACTACAGAGATATTATTTCATTTCCCATAACTGGCTCTACATGCTACTTATAGGCCTCACCACAGGTGTCAAGTGAAGCATTTACCATGTGAGACAGCTGTGAGTACATGTGCTTTTAAGTGGCATTCCATTGCGTATATTCTCTAATGTCACACAAATGCATTTTAAAATCAGACAGGTGGCAATCCTGATAAAGTAAAAGTGGAATGTTAAAATAAAGCCTGTGTTATATTAATACATACAAAGAGTTCAAGTGCTAAGTCACCACAAAATTAAATTATGCATTTTACATGTGCCATTGTCAGAAATATCCAAATGGCATTTTTCTACATGTCTCTTTGATTATTTTGTGATGCCTTGAATTTGCTGTTCAGAAAGTTTTTTCCCTTCAGAGTTCTGCTGCCAAGTTACATTATGTCACAGAAACCTCAGAAGTCCCTTGTCACATTTACCCATTCAGCAGCATAGTTTTTGAGCATCTTAATAAAAGATGCACATTCTACATTCCATGAACCTTGCCCTCTAGACAAAGAAATGGGTATTTCAATAGAATAAGGAACACTTCATCAAACAGTTTCTATGTAACAAATAAGACTACCTTATGCACCTACTGCAAATTTCACACTTTCTTCAACAAATCACTTTATTCCATGTTATAAATTTGCAACACATAACACATCCCTAAGCACTCTTTTTATTTTGAAGCTGATTTCTATCGTATGATTCCCACCGACCCTGCAGCTCCTCCACCAGAGACCTCCCTCAGCATATACTATAGAGATCTTTTTACCTTTTTTTTTAACCAAACATCAGTCATTTTCAATTCACCATGATGACTCTTGGTCCAAGTGGTTTGGAAAGGAAGCACACAAGGAGTGTGGAGGGACATAGAGATAAGGCTGGAGGAGGAAAGATATCTACCTTGAAGAGAAGAGGAGAAGAGAGACAGTGGGGAGGAAAACATGATGAAGGGAGTTTATGTGTGTGAGGGTGAGTGTGTTAGTCAGTATGAGAGACAGTGATGAAGGTAAAGGAATAGGAGAGAAAGAAAGCTTCTATTCCTCTATTACACTAACCGGGCTTCTTTGTGATGTCTGAAATTTGGTTTGTTTAAGCTATTAAATCACAATTTAATTATACTTCATTCTCCCTAACCACAGTTTAAACTAACCACAGTCTCCCAAGTTCCAGTGTCACAAGGAACTATAGTTAGTTTTAAATTAGAAATGGAAACTTAAAATTGGTGGAGGAGCATGCAAAAGCAGAGCTCAGAGTGCCAATAATACATAATGTGATATGAAGCAAATTCCTTCTTCAGAGGAAAAGGGGAAGACTTGGCTAACTAAAGAGGCCTATCAAGGGCTATTGATCATAACAGTGATATATCACATCCTGTATCAGATAGTTTTTTCAATACCAATTGTTTGGGAGCAATTCACAATATTGCCCCTGTGGGCTTCCCATAGGCAATAAGTTGGCCATTGTAGAAATCAAGATTCTGGCCTCTTAAATACAGGCTTGTGTCTGTTTCAGAAGCATGTATAACTTCACGAGTTGCTGCTAAATACAAAGAGGTTCTTTAAATTTCCAGATTTTTACAAAAATCTTTAAGGTTATCTCCTTTGTTGTATGTCATTGGTTTGTCATAACCAAGAGGACAGTGGTGAATTAATGCTCAAATAAGATCAATAAATATTTCACACCTGCTATTTATTGCAGTACTGAAAATGACCCCAAAGTGGCTTGCAGGGGCAATACCATAAAACCGAACTTTCAACGATGTAGCAGAATATTTTAATAGTACATAGGTGTCATTATATACTCTTAAGTGTAATTATAGTAGACAGCCTCTTAAAATAGCCTACAGTAAAACAGAAGTCTATGGTGTTGCGAAGACAACAGGTGAACAGTTAGAAGGCTTTGAAAAAGGGAAAGGTGAAAGGCCAAAGTCATTCTACTAAACCTAAGGGGTACCCAGACACTGCAGTTCCGTAACAAACCTTTACAGAAGGAGCAAGAGATATTTTACTCTTCCACTCCACAACCCAAAACTATTAAAAATTTGTTTAATAAACGAGCAAGCAGAGAGGGAAAGCTGCTGGCAGAGGAGCCCCCCCCGCAAGCTCTGATGGTCTCATATTGCCCAGGGTAGAGGCAAGGAGCAGCCTGTCACTCCTTTTACCTCCCCACTGGCAATTCCTTTCTTTAAACTGCCTTTCCAGAGGTTCTGGGTAGATAAGAGGCAAAACCATACACCACTGCAAGGTTTATTTGCCCTTCTGAGGGGTATGGTGGGGATATGAGGAGACCTTACTAGAATCACAAGGGCTATTGAATCCAACCCTCTGCCACAAATTATGCAGTCAAGTTTCTTACATTTGGGGTCAGCACATCAAAGCATTTGCGACAGATGGCCATCTAGCCTCTGTTTAAAAGCCTCCAAAGCAGGAGACTCCACCAAGCTCTAAAGCAGCATATTCCACTGTTGAACTGCTCTTGCCATCAGGAAGTTCTTCCTGCAGGACTCTCTTTTTCTGAAGTCTGAAGCCATTGCTCTGTGTCCTAGTCTCTGGAGCAGAAGAAAACAGGGTTGCTGTATGCTCCATATGACATCCCTTGAAATATTTAAACACAGCTATCATTCCACCTCTTAATCTTCTCTTTTTCAAGCTAAACATACCCACCTACCTAAGCCTCCCCTCCTATGGCATGGTTTCCAGATGGTACGGTTACTATTTATTTATTTCATTTGTATGATGTCTTTCTCCCGGAGTAGGAGCCAAGGCAGGTCCCAAAGAGAATATTTAAAAACTTAATAAAAAGTTTTAAAACAATTAAAAGTTACCACATCGAACAATATATATAAAATAATTTTGAAAAAATACAAGAGTTAAAAAAATACAGGCTTCTTCCACTTAACTGACAGGTTAGGGACCAAAGCACTGTCAGAAAACAGGATTGAAAAACTGAACCCATGTACTGCACTGTAGGGGGCATGAAGGACTTACAGAGGCTCACTTGCTACCAACCACGTGAACACTGCTTGCAAAGTCTCTCAACCAACTTAGCACCTTCTCCCCACCTCAGTTCACTTCATGCATGCAAGTGATTCCAAGCAACCCTCCAAGATAGGAAGAACTGATGAAAGAGCAGAACCTCTGTCAAATTAATGGAACTTGTCCTTAATTTGGAAGCATCAGAAGAGCGAGTCGTCAGATAATGACGTAGTGGTCTGATTGTTAGACTAAGGTTCTGGAGACCAGGATACAAATCTCCACCCAGCCATGTAAACCCAGTCGGTGACGCAGTCACACTCTCTCAGCCTCAGAGGAAGGCAAGGGCAAACCCATCTTGAGCAAATCTTGCCAAGTGATAGGGTAACCTTAAGATCACCATATGTCTGAAATGACTTGAAGGCACACAACAACAAAATTTGTCACAGTCTGAGGCTACAAATTATAAAAGGGTTCTATATTTTACCTCAAAGCCAAAATCAGCACAAGTACACAACAAGTCAGGATATAGGAAGGGAAGATGAAGAGAGACTACGTTCTACTTTTGAAGCTTATTCACCCCACTCGGTGAATTTAGGATCTATGTTTTGTAGAGATTTGACACTTAGTGCTTATGGTTTATTTGGCTTACCATTCTATAGTACATTTTTGCAGACTTGCTGTGTTTGAATAATTTTTTTATGTTCATACCTTATACCTATGTTTTGTATACAAGAATACAATTTAGTCACCTTGGTAATCAGTTTACCTTATTCTCTTTTCTACAACTATGTTTTTGCAATTATATGTATTTATATTATATCTTCTTCCATCTACCATTCATCTATTCTAACTTAAAATGGGTATATTAGAACACCATGATAATGTGGAATTAAAGAAGATTCCAATTTGTTGAGGATAAGCTAGTGAAGCATTCCTCTACTTTTGGTTTACTGTGCAGTTTACTATGACATACAAGACTGCCAAGGATCAGCTCTCTGGCTTGTCTTTGCACCAAGAAGTCAAAGAACTCAATATGTATTAGAAAGCCTACTTCCCTGGTTTGTCTGGGGGTGAGAAGAGGCCAAGTCAGAAGCCAGCTCCAGATTGGTTTTCACAACAGAACAATCCATGAACCAATGTTCTGTGGCTTGTAACTCTGATGAGGCAGCATACTGCTTGTACACACTAAGCCAGGGCTCTTGTGGAACTGTAACATTCAAACCCATTAAATATATGCACACTGACTCTGCTTCTACAAGATACAAAATTCAATACAGTTGGATCTGAGCAAGGGAAGAGGCTTCTCTCAGCAAGAAGTTTTAAGTTTCTAAATAAAAACTAGTTGAACAGTTTACAATTCTTAACACGTCTGGTATCTTACACAATATCCAGCGCAGTTTCACACTATTTAATTTTTATTGCAGTTTGCCAAATTAGGTCAGTCAAGCACTTCAAGGGAACCTACAACATACAATCAACAGTGCACAAGGGATTAAAATCAGAACAGCATATCATGAAGGTAACAGTCTATAACAATTGCAAAAACTTCTACTGAAATTTCAGCAAAATGTGAAAAACAAAATAATGCTCACTGAAATGAAGTAGACTTCAGAGTTCTTAAATACAACTGCTGTACAAACTCTTTGGGAAAGCAGCACCAATGTATCATGACTGCAGCTTAAAACATAAAGGCCTCATTGGGAGCCTTTTTGTCATCTCAATCTCCAAAGTTATGCTGGGCCAAAACATTTGTGGTTCTAAACATTTAAACTAAATTTTGCCATAAGTTAACTGGAAGCCAGCCCAACTATTTTAGAGCATACCTAAGATGATCCCTATGGCTTACTCTCACTAATATATACACACACATTCTTGAAGTAGTCTTAATATTCAGGCAGTCTCACAGCAGCTGGAAGTTGCCAAGGCATGTGAACAATGGCCAGATCACCCTTGTCTAGGAACAGCTAAAGCCAAAATATCTGCTAAATTTAATAGGAAACACTCCTGGCTACAGATGCCTTATCACACTGAACATACATTCCTTCAATATGACCCACTTCTTGGGGTCTCAAGCCTGAATACACTAGAAAGCTATGTCACTTTAGTGGAAATGTAAGGTACATTTTTAAGCTTCGTCAGGATAAATGAACACAAGGGCATTTGGCACTGCTGGGGTTTGACAAGTTGCAAGTTGTATAGATTTCACTCAAATTACATCCCCAAACCTCCAGCCCCACTGTCAGGGGGATTCCTTTCACTAGATGAATTAAAAAAAAATCACAGCAACATGAATAAAGATACACATCAGTTAACAAAGCAGCTGTGTTCCTGGGCATGATTTCTTTAACAGAAAATTTGGTACCAGAGGCAGAAATAACATGGAAAGAATAAGGACAAGTTATACACCTGAAAAACAGAAGACCAGCTCAATATGATTCAGCAAACTTTTTTCATTCCAAACTAACAACAATATGCACATGTGAAATGAAACAACCAGGTCAGATAAGTCTTATATAAGTAAAGAAATCATGCTGAATCTTCTAGAGACCACCTGAAGGCATCTTTCAAAATGCATCCATGGATGACTTTTTCTCTCACCACCCTCCACTTTTCTTGATTTCCACTTGGTGGCTGAATTTATAGATCTTTATATATGTATGCTGGGGATAGCTGGAGAAACAGCCTCATCTGCTTTCTCCTTTTCTCTCTGTTTCACTATCTATACACACTCAGTAAGGAATCCTGGAGGCAGCAGCTGTTTATTCTTGTCTATTGTAGGCAGGCACATAAAGTAAAATCCCATTTTTTCTCAGCTCAGACATGCTATTGCAATCTGACATCAAAAGTATGTTTCTTCAGATCTCCTTCACTGTCCTCCCAATGCCGACACTACTAAAATACTTCCAGCTAAACAGAGGATGAGAAGGATAAGGCAGGCACAGCAGACATAAAAAGACTTTGTAAAAAGGAGTCTCTTTCTCAGAGGCTTTGTTAAGTGGCATATTCCTGTACAATGTTATTTAGAACATTTGTTCCAAGAGCATGTTCTGTTAACAAATATTTCTGATCTTTCCGCAGCACTACACAGGCATATAGCAGGACCTAATTCTTTCCAAACACTCTTGGCAAATACTACAGAAGAAAAAAACAATCTTTACACTTAAAATCGGTCTTTGTCAAACACTACACTAATGCGAATGTTTATGGAAAAAAAAACAATCAAACAGATTAGGGCTGCTACAGCTACTGAAGTTTATTAGTACAAGAAACATTTAAGTCCATAATAATTTTAAAGCATAACGAGTTACTGGGTGACTGATATCTATTGTTCATTCAGCATTGCCTCTTGTATCATGTACATTAGCACCATCTATCTGTACATTTATAAATACAAATTATTCAACAGATACATCCAGATTTTTATAGCTCCTCTTTAAAGCTTATGGGAAACTGCATACACATTTTATTATATTTTATTTATATTTTATGTTAAAAGAGGCAGAAGAATTCTAACCTAGGTTGGCCCCTGATTTCAGTGCTCTGCAAAATACTTAACACAGAATTCCTGGATCCCTATTCAATACTTCTCACCAAAAAGTTAGAACAGAATGCTTTTTAGCTACCTGAAATCTTTGAAAGTTGATTCAAAAGCCAATTTGTTCTACGAAACAGATATTCATTTCAGCTCTATGAACCTTATCAGAAACTTGGCCCTTCTTCATCAAGATAAAGTTTGAATTAACAGGTCAAAATGTAGGTAGAAAGTGAAAAGATGCAGAGAAGAATGAAGTTGCTCATCAAGCAGAGGAGTCACTGTGTGAAAGTTCATAACGAACTTGTTTGCAGTCTGATTAGGATCAAGTCTAAAGTCAACCTCCCTCACAAGAGGAGAAGCTGCTGCGGCACTGATTTAGTTAGAAGAGTGATTCTCAACCAGCAGCAAGGGAAATGGTTTGAATAGAATGAAGGGTGTTCTTAGCAAACTCTTTTTTTTTGTATTTTAGTCACAGAATTTTTTTTACAATCCCCAGCAACGCTGTTGAAATTTTTTATTATCTTCACCTTTTACCCTCCTGATTGCAGTAAAAATTATACTGAACAGTATTATTAGTTTTCAACTACTACTGGTATTGTTTGTATGTTGTGCTTACTCCTAACAAAACGACTGCAATGTTTTCTATGCTAAAGCTTACCGTAAATGCTAAATATAACAACAGAATGCCCTTAAACATAAATGTCCTTCTTGGAAAAACGGTGGGTGTTTCAATCATAAATGATTTAGAAGATATAGAACCAGATTAACTGATCAAATCATGGAGACAGAGATTTTAATAAAGTCAAAGAAACTATGTCAATATTCAAACCTGAACACAAGAAGATAGGTCAAGACATTTCCTGCCTGAGGGCAAGGGAAAGATTGTTTTTCTTACCCCTTGCCCACTGTTCCTGTGTAAAGTAACAGACTGCTTTGAAAGCTGGACATTATTGAAATATAGTCATTGGAGACAGGGAAGCAATGTGGTTTAAAGAATACAACAAGGCTTCATGAAACATATGGTCCTTTCACTAATTCCTCATTGTTGTTCCAAGCCCTTAGGACCTGCCTTCTTCTGCCTAATGAACCCAGGGCATAAGTTGGGACTGACACAGGCTATGTTGCAGTCATTACTGTTTGGGGCTTACAAATGGGCTAATCTTGCGTGTGTGTGTGTGTGTGTGCGTGCGCGCGCACGCACGCACGCGCGCGTTTGTATGTGCCTTCAAGTTGCCTGTTCACTTATAGCAACCTCATGAATGTCACAGGTCTTTCTTAGGCAAGGAATATTCAGAAGTGGTTTTGCCAGTTTTTTCCTGGGCATATGAAAGCCTTCTTCAGATGTTTGATTCCACAGTTATCTCCAACATCTTCATCAACATCACTATTCATAATGCTGTATATTTAGTGAAAGTCTGAAACAGAATCATACAGTTAAAAGACAGTTAAAGTATACAGGTTCTACCACATGACTGGGAGAAGTAATCATGTGGGATTTCCAATCATAAGGAGGAACACTTCTGAAGAGGGTTCATCACTTCAAAACAGATTACAGTTTCAGGAAGTTGAGGGGGAAACTGCTAGAACACATCACTGTGATTTCGGGAAACTACAATATAGCAAAAAGCAGAAGAAACACAAGAAGAAAAATCTTGTAGCATCACAGCAAATTGAGGACATGTTTTTGCGGTTTTATAGCCTACACCATGAAAGCTTATGTCAAATCAGTCTTTAGGTGGTAAGATATTTTGCTGGTTTTGCCACAACATATAAACATGACAGCTCTCCTGGAAAAAGGCAGAAGGGTCTCACCAACCCTAACTTGAATCAGCTTGAAACCCCTTTATTGAGAAAAACACTGAGAGCATCTAAGACTATATACTACAAACCTAGCACCATTATTATATGCCTTCAAGACATTTCCAACCTACGGCAACCTTAAGGTGTACCTGTCATGGGATTTTCTTGGCAAGATTTGTTAACAGAAGGTTTGCCACTGCCTTTCATTCAGGCTGAGAGAGCATGACTTGCCCAAAGTCACCTAGTGGGTTTCCATGGTCAAGTGGAAATACAAACCCTGGTCTTCCAGAATTGTAAACCAACACTCAAACCAGCACATTGTACTGGCTCTGAATGTGATGTTGTCATATGGTTTTTTGGCAACATTAGTTCAGAAAAGGACTGCCACTGCCCTTCTCTGAGAGAGTGTGATCTGCCCAGAGTCACCCAAAGTTTCCATGACAGAGAAGAGATTCAATACTTGGAAAGGTAGAAGGCAGTTGGAAACAAAGAAGACCTCATTGGACAGACTAAGGCCATTTCCGCAATACACTGTTATTGTGCTATTATTCCACTTTCAGCATCCTGTAGAATACTGGGATTTGTAGTTTACTGAGCCCAAAGAGCTCTCTCGCTGAGAATTCAAAATGCCCCTCCCTAAACTGCAAATCCCAGATTTCCACAGAATGTTGAAAGTGGGATAATAGCACTATAACAGTGTAGTGCGGAAATGGTCCTAATAATGGTCCCTGAGTTTGCACGACCTGAGCAGGGCCGTTGAGGACAGGGCGATTGGGGTTCTCTCATTCATGAGTTGCCATAAGTCTAAGATGACTTGTCTACAGTTAACAACAACTGTATCATAGGCTTCTGTTCCACAATTAGGCTTCTGTTCCACAGACAGAAGATCACACTCTTTGTATAGCTGTATTGTCAATAGTGGGATTTATACAGAAGTTACTCATTTCTAAAACAAGTTTGGAAAGTAAAAAATCACAGAGTGATCCTCCTTCACAGCCGAGGTATTGCCTTTATCTATGGCAAATGGAAATAGGCTCCCTAACTCAATTATACATCTAAAAGATTAGGAAGATCTGTGGAACATTCATTCATAGCAGCAAATGGAAGATCAATAGCAAACTCCTGGATAAACAAACAAGGGGGAAGTAATCAGCTCTTATCTACTGATGAGAAAATGCACTGTTTCACAATTCAAGGCTGATTAGATTCAGGAAAATGGGGCTGTAGTGGCTACATGAAAGGTACAGCCCCATTATTAGATGAGGCCCTGCACATCTTGCATGACTTTATGCAATTAGAACACCCATCCAGCTGTTGATGCCAAATACTGGAAAATGATGATAGGAATAAATTTGAAATAAGATGCCCAGAAACTAATTGTCAGCTACGGGACTTACAAGAACAAATAAGATAAAAATATTTACATGTTTATATAGTACGTACAGATGTTTATATTTACCTGTGATCCATTACTATTACTACTACTATGTATACATTACATCACTAGAAAGCAACCATATTTGGTTCACTTTGTGATCTCTGCCTCAGTAGGAACAGCTCTGCTTGAATGCCAAACTGTTTTATGCCCTATATGGGACTGGGACCTCTAGCTTTTTTTTTTTAAAGTTTATTGTAGAGAACTAAAGGTATTATTAAGTATTCAAGTATTATTTCAAATAGTATCAAATTAACATATAAAAACAGGCGGGAAGCCAAGTAACAGATAATCTGAAATTGAATAATGAAACTTAATAGAAATAGAACAGATATCTAGAATGTGTCATAGAAAAGAAACACTTAACAAAGCTTCTAACAAAGAAATTCTTTTTTACAAAGTTTTTTTATGCCTGCCCAGGCCACCTTTCCCCCTCATCCTCTGTCCAGCTAGAACATTTTTAGCAGCTTTGGCACTGGCAACACAGTAAAAGGTGGTAGAGAAACACAGATTTTCAGTGTTAGATTTTAGCAGTATGTCTGCAGCAAACAACGCAATGAAGCTTAAAGTGGGGAAAAGCAGGATTTTATTCTAGTTAATCCTACTGTATCTGTGTGTGCTTGCCTATAATAGGCAAGATAAACAGCAGCTCCCTTCAAAATCCCTTACTAAGCATGCATAAAGTGCAAAACTGGGAGAAGAGATTAGCCTTCCTTACCAACTACCCCAACTATGTGTTTTAAAAAGGGCACAGATCTTCAAGTTTGGTCACAAAAATGGAAATCACAATAAAGGTGGAGGGTGATGAAATTAAAAAAACTGTCTCTTGCTGCATTTTGGAAGTATATTAAATTTAAGTGCCATTATTCTAACTAGTGATTAGGAAGCTCCTCTCTGAAAAAAGCATTTTGTGGTTCTGCCCACTATAAAGCCCCCAAAAGTAACTCATTGCTACAACATTTTTTTTTTTACAAAAGTAGCTTTTTATACTGCTCATGGCATTACTTGTTACTTTCCCAGAAATTTTTGAAACAAATTAATTGTAATAAGATAATAGCACAAAACCTGAAGAATTCTACACAAAATGCCTTTTTACATGTCCTTCAAAGTTTAAAAGGTAATTAGAAAATATTAGTAGTTAAACCACAAGAAAAAAACCCCCACATCATTGGCCTCATTACATTTCTTTTGGAAAATAATTATGACTATTCCCCTCAAGAGGCAGCATGGCATAGCAGATTTGGTGCTTGACTATGACCCTGGGAGAGCAGGATTTTAATCCTTGCTCAGCCATGGAAACCCACTTTGGGCAAGTCACACTGTCTCAGCTTCAGAGAAAGGCAAAGGCAAACCCCCTCTGAACAAATCTGGCCAAGAAAACCCCAGGATGGGTTCACCTTATGGTGTGCCATAAATCAGAAATGACTTGAAGGCACAAACCACCACCACCCAGTATAAAATTAGTATTAGTTACTTATAACCCATTACTTTTAAGCTCTGATACTGCTAAGATTTGAGCAAACTCCTATTTCATTTCATAGTGCATTAGTTTAATGTGGTTATATTCAATCAGAGATTCTCAATCTTGTTGGCTCAAGATGCCCAAATATTTAAATGGCTTATCTTTCCAGGGATTTCCGCTTACATTATCTAAATGGTTCTTAATGTGATTGTTTGTATTAAAAGCAATCCACTCAAAACTTTCCATAGTTCACTTTGTAACTTGATATCAAAGTCATTCTAAAACTGGTATCAGTTCAGAAAATGACTATTCCATTTGAGCAAGTGGCAAAGTGGTACTATCTGCATACACAGAAAATTTGAATATTTGAGCACCAAACTATACTAAAAAGGCTTCCCTGAAATGTTAGATCAAGATCTTGTTTTGGACTAGAGCTTGTAAAAGTTCCGTTTTTGGACTATGATCCCAAAAACCTCCACCCCAAATTCTACAATACACACAGATGCAGATTTACCATTCAGATTTTGTTTCCAACACACAGCAGTAACGTCTGGGTCTTCCTCCCTGGGATGAGTAGCGAATAACTAAGGTTCCATCCAGGTGGTCTGGAAAAACCAGAAAGTTCCTGTCCTTTCCAATTTTTAAAAAAAGATCTGTATGACATTTTCCCCATACTGAAGTATTTCCAGGGAACTCCTAGCTCTTACAAGCACTTTTTATTCCCACTACCTTTGGTCAGTTTAAATTAACCCGGTATTTCCCAAAATGAAAGGTAACTCTCTATGTGTATGTTATCCTAGAACTAACTAAGATGGCTACCACGAAGAGAAATAGTGACTGTTTCTGGGACAGCGGATTCAATGGATATTGAGCAAGGGAAAGAGAAATGCTATCAATAAAAGAAAATGATCCTAATCCTTCACTGATGTAATACTGCTAGAGCACTTTAACGCTTTGACTATAACTCCTAAATATTAATTAAAAAGGGTTCAGTGATTGGTGAAAGTCAATTTCTGAAAAGTTGTCTATGTCTAGATGTGACTCATGATCACTGGGAGAGGGAGAAAGAAGAATACAAGGCAAGGTGGATGGCGGGAAAACCAAGATATTTCAAGAAAGAGTTTGGATGCAAAACCATGAATATGCGAGTAATATTTTAAAAGAAAATTGAAAAG